>JAESUZ010002409.1:0-462577 GCA_017311185.1 Proteles cristata cristata
GGTGGCACCTTCTGGGGACTCGGCGCTCTGCTCACCAAAACCAAGGTATCCCGCCGCCCGTGGCCAGCGCCCCTGCTCCGCATCCAGCTCCGTTTCCCACACCTGCTCGGGACGGGGGTGGGGCCCGTGGGGCCCGAGGCGGCCGGGGCTGCTGTGGAAGCGGCTCCTTCCTCGGCCTGGTCCGGCCCGGTCCTGCCTGCGCCCCGGTCTCTGCGGGAGGCGGCCTGGGCGGCCGGGGTCTTGCCCGGTGTTGGGGGGTCGGTGCAGCCCCGCCACCCTGGCCCGGCTGGCTCCGCCGCGAGGGGCTGGTTCCTGGGCTGTGGGGACCCCACCAGCTCCCGCACCGCACCCCCTTCCACCCGCCCTGTCCCCCCAGAAGTTTGACGAGCTGCTGCATCTGGCCTCCAAGGGCCAGCATGCGAACGTGGACATGCTGGTGCAGGACGTTTACGGCGGGGCCCACCAGACCCTGGGGCTGAGCGGCAACCTCATCGCCAGCAGCTTCGGGAAGTCGGCCACCGCTGACAAAGGTGAGCCGCCCGCCCCTGCCCCCCCCGCGTGCCCGCGCCCCTCCCCCCGCGGCCTGGCCTCGCCAGCAGCGCCCTGCCTCTCCCCTCCCAGAGTTCTCCAAGGAGGACATGGCCAAGAGCCTGCTGCACATGATCAGCAACGACATCGGGCAGCTCGCCTGCCTGCATGCAAAGCTGCACTGCCTGGACAGGGTGTACTTCGGCGGCTTCTTCATCCGGGGCCACCCCGCCACCATGCGCACCATCACCTACAGCATCAACTTCTTCTCCAAGGTCCGCCCCTCACCCCCTGCCCTGGCACCCTGGGCTTTGCTCTTCCCACACACTCGGCGTGGACCCTTGGTGTCTTCAAAACCAGCCGACCCAGGAGCGGGGTGGGGGGTGGGGGTGGGGTTCCAGGCCAGGTGGCCAAGAAGTGGGGACCCCCTGCCAGGATGGCGCCATGGCTGTCGACTGCTTGGGCACGATGCCAGCGGACAGCGCTCCGGGGCCGTCTGCATGGGGCACAAGCTGCAGGCGAGTGTTGAGACGCCTGTCGTTCCGAGGGGCGTGGCAGGGTGGGCGTTAGTTTGTGGAGGGTTATTTCCTCCTCTGGTTTCTTCAAATGCCGGGCCTCCAGCTTCCGCACAGAGTGCGGTTTTGTCAGATGTATTCCGGACTTTCCAGGAAGCCTCCACCATGTAGAGAGGCTGACCATGGGCTTTAAAACTGCCCGGGCGTCACTTTGAGGTCAGCTCAAGTGGGGTTTCGCCACGCAGGGGGAGGTCCAGGCGCTGTTCCTGAGACATGAGGGCTACCTGGGCGCCATTGGAGCATTTCTCAAAGGAGCAGAGCAAGACAGTGAGTGGGGAGGCCGTGGGGGGGTTGGCCGTGGGGGGCGGCTGTGGGGGCCCTGTGCTTGCTTCGGGCCGGGCCAGAGCCTGGGCGGCAAGAGGTGGGGGCTGGAGGCCGCGGGGGCCGAGAGGGTGGGTCTCTGACCTTGGAGGAGAGGCTGTGACCCCCCCAGCTTAACTCCTCCTCTGGAGTCCAGGGCCCGAGGGGTCAGTGGGAAGTGACACGTGGGTTCACGTGCTGAGCGATTGACCCTGGGGGGTCCCTGCGGGTGGAAAGGGCTCTAAGCAGGGACCAGGGTGGCTGTCTGCCGGGCTCCGTCTCCAGCTGGGCCATCCCTTTTCAAGGACGCTTGAAGGACGTCACTGGCAGGGCAGGGCAGGGGCTTTGAGAGGCTTTGAAAGGTCCGGCACCAGCGACAAGTAATACGGCAGTGTCAGCACAGAGCCCCAGGCCCCCTGTGCCGTGGAGACCTTCCATCCTGGGGTCCGAGTGACACCTGGTTCTCCCCTCCCCAGACCCTAACCAGTACAGCTGGGGAGAAAACTACGCGGGCAGCTCCGGCCTGATGAGCTCATCCCCAGAGCTGTGCCCCACACAGCGGGCGAGGAGTGGCACCGTGAGTACGGGGTCCTTGGTGGGGTCGGGTTCCAGAGGCCCTCTCCCGGGGCAGACCGGCCGTCGAGCGGGCCTGGACTTTGGGGCGAAAGAGAGGCATCGAGCCTGCTTCCCTCCTCCTCCTGGTACTTCGCAAGTGTCTGCCAGAGCGCCAGCCCGTGTTTGCTGGGAGAACCCAGAGCGTGTTTCCCCGGAGTCGTGGCTTCACAACCCAGAGCCATACAACACCCCCCGCCCCCCCGCGCTCTTCCCTAGATCGCGTTCTCTGCCTGATGGTTTCAAACAGAATTAAAGGACAGAGTCTGCCGTCCCTGCTAGGCTCCTGCCCCTCCCTCAGTCCCCACGGGAGAGGCCTGTGTGACAGGAGCGGGCCCCCCCCCGGCCTGCTGAGCGGGCGTAGAGAGGGTCTCCCAGCTGGGACAGGCGTCAGCCAGACGGAACGCTACCACCATGGCCCCGTCCTGGGGGAGGTCAGGAAGTCACAGGCTGGTTGAGACACCCCCCAAATGGTGTGTCACTCTCCGAGCAGTGACCAGAGCTGGGGCACCATGTTGGAGAGCCGTGGGCCCACGAGGACCAGCCTGCTGGCCTTCTGGACGCAGAACAACAGAGTTCAACAGAGTTGATTTTCTGTTACGGACGCAGATTCCCCTCCTGGTTAGCATAAGCGTCGCAAGAACACGTATGACCCGATCACGGCCCCCAGAGAGCGGGCCCCCCACGCCCCGGGCCTGGTTGGAGCAGCAAACGGCCTGCGACGGGTCTCTGCGCCTTTGACCCCTGGTCTGTGGTCTGTAGGGAGGCGACGTGGCTTCCTGCCTTAGGGATCGTAAAACCGAGCGGATAAGCGAGCAGAAAGTCACCCTATCAGTGGACGTGGACCCGGGCCATTCCCTGCAACGCGTGCTTGGCGCCTCGCCTGCCTGCTGCGCCGGGTCTCCGTGCGGCCCTGCGACGGGGGGCAGAGACCCCACTGCGCAGAGGGGGACACGGAAGCGCAGAGGGGCCAGGTCATTCCTTCGGGGTTGCAGAGCCTACGCAAGGTCAGGCTGAGGCGTGAGCTCCCGCGTGCCCAGGTAGCGGGGTCCCAGGTGGACTGGGCCGAGGCCCGGGAGGTCGGTGACCGTCCACTTTCTTTCCTCGTGTGGAAAATACCAGCTGTTTCCAGGCCGAACCTGTTGTCACTTGGGGCCTCAGGCCCCATGTGGTGGCCCTTCTAGTGCAGACGCCACGGCCCGGAGCACACCTGCCCCTCACCCCCCAGGCGTGCCAGCTGTGAGGCCGCTGGCAGACCAGAGCCGTGTCCGGGCGCATGGCGACGGGGTGCGTCATTCCCCAGAGGCAGGGAGAGGCCACCAGGCGGGTGCTGAGTCCTCGCGCGCATGGGCCCAGGCCGAGCTTGACGACGTAAATCAAAACCCTGGCCGGCCGAGTGGCCGCTCCTTCAGAAACCACCGGAGCACCAGCCTGCTCGTCGTTGGCAGCCATGGGTAGCACGTTGGGCATACGGTGGCCCAGGGGCCCCTCAGCGAAGCCGGCGGAGCTGGCGTCAGACATGGGCTGTGTGACAGGCACCCTGTGCCGTGGAGACAAAAGGAGCCCGTGTGGGGCCCAGACAGCCTGTCCCACGGGGTCCCCGTGGCCTTGCCGTGGACCTCGTGTTGTGGGGTTACGGGTGCAGGGCCTGCGGGGCAGTGAGTAGGGACAGTGCGTGTGCAGCAGCAAGCGTGGGCCCACAAGCGTGGCCAGTGTGTCTGGGGGTCGTGTGGGGGCTCCTGGCCGCAGGGGTCCCAGGAAGCTCCCCGGCGGGGGAGGGAGGTGGTTTCCGTGGGGCCAGGCTGACTCAGGGTCTGGGGTGCTTGGGTCAGGCCACTGGCCAGATGGAGGGCGCGTGGCTGAGTGGGGGGGGGCCACGGGCGAGGTGAGGGGGGTCTGTCCGTTTACACCCGCAGCAGCTTCCGCCGGGCCCCTTCTGTTGTCGCTGGGAAGCTGGTTCCCAGATTGGCAGGAGGCGCCTCGGTCTCCCAGAGCCGTGCGGGTAACGCGTCCGCCGCTTCTCGTCCTTCTAGTTTGACCTCCTGGAGATGGACCGGCTGGAGAGGCCGCTGGTCAACCTGCCGCTCCTTCTGGACCCGTCTTCCTACGTGCCCGACACAGTCGACCTCACGGACGACGCCCTGGCCCGCAAGTACTGGCTCACCTGCTTCGAGGAGGCCCTGGACGGGGTGAGGGCTCGGGGCGGCCGTCCCCACAGGCGTCGGGGGCCGGGGGCTCCGAGGGGCAAGTGGCAGGTGCGGTGATGGAGAAGGGGGGCGTCTTCCAGAAGCCACTTGCTGTGTGTGTGAGCCTGAGGGGTGGAGTGCATTTCTCAGGTAAAAACGTGGCTCCCGGTGGTTTGTCAGCAAGCTGGGACGTGAGCTCGGCGGGGATCTCCGAGCTGCGTATGTCGCTTCAGAAAGCAAAGTCTGCGCGGGGTCGGGACAGCAGCGATTGGGCTCTGGGCTCTGAAGAGTCATGACTCGAGGACTCCGGGGCCCCCCGGGAACACGCGTCCCTCCTCCGCCCCTCAGGCCCCTGGGGTCCTCAGAGTGAGGGCTCCTGCCCCACCCCAGACCCACGCAGCCTCCGAGGGCGGTCCCCCGACCACCTGTCCCCCTGGCATGGCCGGAGCGCGGGTGACCCCGTTCCCGCCCAGGAGACGGCTTGCCAGCGGCGCAGGGCTGTGGGCAGGCCGTGCTGACCGCCCCGTGGCCGCAGGTGGTGAAGCGCGCCGTGGCCAGCCAGCCGGGCTCCGTGGACGCGGCTGAGCGGGCAGAGAAGTTCCGGCAGAAGTACTGGCGCAAGCTGCAGACGCTGCGACACCAGCCGTTGTGAGTGTCCCTGCCCGGGGCCGCCCTGCGGTGAGCGGGGGGGCCTGGCGTGCGTGGGCACGAGCGCTCGCGAGGGCCACATGTGCGCCGCTGCACGCGCCCCTGGCCACACCCTCCCAGCTGGACGCCGTTGGGGGCAGAAGGGGTGGTGGGCAGCGTGCTTGGCTGTCGGAGCCGCTCAGCCGCCCTTCCCCCGCCTCGTCCCCAGTGCTTATGGGACGCTGACCGTGCGCAGCCTTCTGGACACGAGGGAGCACTGTTTGAACGAGTTCAACTTCCCAGACCCCTACTCCAAAGTGAGTGCCGCCTTCCCATGCCGGGCTGGTGCCTGTGAGAGGGACCCGGCCCGCAGGGAGCAGGCATGTGGCCTGGCTGTTCACGGGAGCGCAGGGTGGACGCGGGCAGCACCTGCCCCAGTGGAGGGTTGGAAGCCCCGCCTCTTTGACCCCGTGATGTCAGCTCACTGTGTCAGCATCCGTGGATGCCCCGTGTCATGGACACAAGCTGGCCGGAGCCTGGCAGGTGGCCTAGCCACCCTCTCCGTGGGGCCACACTGAGCAGAAGGCTGTGTGCGTGGGAGTTCAGGGCCGTGCCTCACACCGCTTCCCACCCCCCTGCCCTCAGACGGAGCGTCTGCGGACGGGGCACGGGGCACCTCTGGAGGTCCGAGTCTTCCAGCTCGGCCCTCTGCTGCCCTGCGCTGGGCCACAGCGTGGCCGAAGCCCGCCTGCGCCTGTGCCCCGCGGTGTGGTCTGAGCGTGCTCCGCTAACCTCGGCCAGACTTGCGTGGACGCCCCTGGTGGCGCGTTGAGCACTGCGACCCCTCAGAGCCGGTTCACAGTGACATTCATGGTGACGCTGTCCAAGGGGTCCCCAGCAGGGCACCTCCCTCCGCCCTTCTGCCGAGGGCCCGAGGAAGGCAGGGCTGCGCCGTCACCCCTGACCAGTCGCTCGCCTGTCCCCACAGGTCAAGCAGAAGGAAAATGGGGTCGCGCTGAAGTGTTTCCCGAGGGTGGTCCGCTGCCTGGACGCCCTGGGCTGGGAGGAGCGGCAGCTGGCCCTGGTGAAAGGACTGCTGGCGGGAAACGTCTTCGACTGGGGAGCCAAAGCTGTGTCTGAGTAGGTGCTGCCTTCACAGCCCCCCTGCCTGCTGGGCCCAGCTCGGGCCCAGGACCGCCGCGGGTCTGCCCCTCCTGTCCCCCCGCCCCTCACCCCGTCACACGTGGAGCCCCGGTCGGCCCCCGATGGGGTCCCAGCGGCCCGGGAATGACGGGCAGCCCTATGGACCAGCCTTGCTGGCCGTCCGTGGGGAGCAGACATGTGGAGGGCTGGGGTGTGGCTTTGCGCACTGAGGTTTTCGGGGCTAGAAATCCAAACCCTGGGCACGCCGGAGTTGGAGTTAAACACCACTTAACGTTTGAAAGTGAGAAACGCCGAGTGCCTTGGGAAGGAGTCTGTGGGCTAGGGTGGCGGCATGTGCCCCAGGACCCCAGAGCATCCAGGCTCTTGGTCTGGGGTGCCATCAAAACCCAGAGTGATTTCCCGGGGTCCCTGAAGGAGCAGCACACCGTCCCTGCTCTGGGCCTCGCCCTGTGCCCTGTCTCCCGCCCACTGTCCCCTGCGTGGCCCTCCCTGGTTCCACACGTGGCATCCTTTCCCATATCGAGAAGAGCCATCCTTCTCCCTCCTCACCCTCGTCCCTGGCTGTCCCTGTGCTGGGTGAGGCTAGGAGCCAGCACCGACCTGGGGCCTTGCCTGAGGCTGCCCCCGACTCAGGACCTCCCCTGCCCACTGCCTTCGGCCCCCCCACCCCCACCCCGGCACCGCTGTCTGTGTCCTGGAGCAGGTGCGGCTCCAGGGGCCGTGCGCTTTGCCGACATCCGGCGGGATCAGCTGCGGGCGCAGCGATCACGGGCTTGGGAGGGGCTGCACTCAGGGCCCCACAGCGGATCCTGTGAGCTGAGGCTGGGGTCCTCTGTGACTTCGCTCTCTCTCCCCCATGCAGCGTCCTTGAGTCTGACCCCCAGTTTGGCTTCGAGGAGGCGAAGATGAAGCTACAAGGTAGGCTGCCCGGGGCTGGGCGGGGGAGGGGGCCCGCCCGCGACCGTGCGGCTGACCTTGTCCGTGCCCTGCAGAGCGGCCGTGGCTCGTGGACTCCTACAGCAAGTGGCTTCAGAGACTGAAGGTACAGCTGCCCCCACCTCTGTCCGGGGTGGTGGGGACGGGCCCCGGAGATGGCGCGGGGCTGCCCCGGGGCAGTGCACTGAGGGCCCCCGCCCGCTCCCCCAGCCTCTGGGCTGTGGGTCTGAGCTAACCGCCCCTGCTCCAGCCTGAGTCCCACAGGCTCTACGGGTCAGGCGGCCTCGGCTCGGAGGTGGTGGGGGCCGCAGTCCTGGAGGAGGCACGTGCCCCCAGCGCCCCAGCGCCCGCGGGACCCAGCAGCCCTCGGCCTTCGGGGAGTGTGGAGTACGGAGGTGTCTGGAACGCTTGGACGCGCCTGTTCCCAACTGAACGTCCTGGTTTTGTCTTACAGGGGCCCCCTCACAAATGTGCCTTAATTTTCGCAGATAACAGTGGAATAGACGTCATTTTGGGAGTCTTCCCCTTTGTCAGGGAGCTTCTCTCTAGAGGGACGGAGGTGAGTGTCCAGGCCGAGTCGGGACCCCTGCCCTGGGCCCTCCACTCGCGGTGGGGTTTGGCGCCGGCGCGGCCTCCGCGCGGGCCAGGTAGGTTCAGGTGAGGCTCGTCATGCCACGGACCTCAGGTCAGCCTGCCCCGGGGCCACCTTCGTCCCGACCGGGAGCCGGCCCTCCCAGAGACCACTGAGCAGTGAGGTCACGGGGGCCGCACTTCCCAGCTGGCAGCGGCATGTGGGCGGGCGAGCAGAGGCTGGCTCAGTGCCGGGCAGGGACTGAGGTCCCTACAGAGCTCGGGGCGTCCCGCCATAGGTCATCCTGGCGTGCAACTCGGGACCCGCCCTGAATGACGTGACGTACTGCGAGTCCCTCATTGTGGCGGAGCGCATCGCGGCCATGGACCCTGTCGTCCAGTAAGTGGGGCGGGTGCCCCGGGGGGGTGAGGGCCAACCCGGAGAAGCGGGGGCCTGTGGGGGTTTCCCAGGGTGCCAACCGACCCCCTGTGCTCGGCAGCTCGGCGCTCAAAGAGGAGAGGCTGCTGTTGATGCAGACGGGCTCCAGCTCCCCGTGTCTGGACCTCAGGTACCCCCGAGGCTCCTTGCCCGCCCCTGGCCCCCAGTGTGCGTGATGGGCGGCAGGGTCATCAGTGCAGCTGTAGCCCTTTGGTCTGGGCAGCTTTCTTCCCTCGGGGACCCAGGAGGGGGACTGTCCGCGGCATGGCTGCCCCGTGGGCTGGGTGGGTCCGATGTCCCAAGGCTGCGCGGCTCAGGCCGAGAGTGGGGCCGCGGGCACCCCACATGCCCTTAGACGATTGGGCCTCCGTGTCGCCATTGCCTGCCCCGGGGCATCATGGCGTGAGAGAGCCCGGCCTCCCGGAGCCAGCCCTGGGGGGAGGGATGCTGCTCAGGACCGACTCCTCCCTGTTCTGGGCCCCTCGTGAGTGCGCAGGAAGGGGGAGCGCACCTTCCTGTGGGAAGGCGTTAGAGCCTTTGAAGGGCCGCACAGACTGAGTTCTCAGGCCCCAGAGGGCAGGGGTGCGGGGAGGGCATGGCGGCAGCCTCGGTGCAGGGGCGAAGGGGCCCCCGCCACCCCGCCTCACCGCCCCTCTCCTCCCCGAAGCCGCCTGGACAAGGGGCTGGCCGTGCTGGTTCGGGAGCGAGGCGCGGACCTGGTGGTGATCGAGGGCATGGGCCGCGCCGTGCACACCAACTACTACGCGGCCCTGCGCTGCGAGAGCCTCAAGCTGGCCGTCATCAAGAACTCGTGGCTGGCCGAGCGGCTGGGCGGCCGGCTGTTCAGCGTCATCTTCAAGTACGAGGTCCCGGCCGAGTGAGGCGCCCGCCCCGCCGGACTGTGCTCCACGGGAATGTGCTTCGACCACAGCAGGGAAACCAAGTTCAAATCAGAGTATTTATGTGGCGCGCCTGTGACTGAGGGCCGGGTGCGCCCGGGGAGAGCGTGGCACGCGTGGCATCCGGGTCTCTGGTGCTGCCGAGTTCGTGGGGGAGGCTCAGCTTTGTCCGGTGAGACGTTCGTATTGGAATATATTTAACTGTTAAATAATCTTTTATATATATATATACATATGTATGTATAGATATAAATATACACACGTGTGTCCAACATGTCACCAGAGGCTTGGGGTCCACACCACATAGAGCATGTAGAGCGGGGCCGGACCCCTGCCTGTGCTGCATGGTTTCAGAGGAGTGCAGGCAGGGGTCCTGAGAGCCTCTCCCCTGGGGGGCCGAGAGCAGGGTCTTCCCTTCAGTTAGTCCTGGAGCCCCAAGCTGTGGGCCACGGCCGCCGCCCCCAGCCCGGCCCAGGGCCAGGAGACCCCCCGGTGTGTCTGTGTATACAGACAAGATTGCTCTCTGCACCCCTAGCCCCGCTGGACACAAGAGGGACAGACGGGTGGGGCGGCGCCGGGGGGGGCCTCTGAGGGCCCTTGGGGGCCGGGGGCCTGGGGACACTCCTGCTTAGAGCCGATGACACCCGTGGCCTTGGACCTGGGCCCGGAGCCCTGGCCATGGTGGGCGCCTCTGGCTGGGCCCCGGGGGACGGGGTAGCGGGGGCTGCAAGATGACCTCCCCATCAGGTCGTGCAGGGCTGCCGCCTCAGAGCGTGGCCAGCCCCCCCGCCCCCACACGCTCAGGGGCCGTGACCATCCGCTGTTCCAGTCCCCCAGTGACCCCCACCTGTATCACTCCCAGCTGCTCCTCTGGTCAGGCCGACTGTGGCCCCATGGGCATCCAGCTCCGGGTCCCCCCAGGCCAGGCTGGCCCAGTTGGTGGTCCCTATGAACACCCACTCCCCTCACAAGGGCTCCCAGCCCCGACCCCACTGCAGTCCAGCCCCACGCCTCCCAGCCGGCACCCCTGCAGCAGCCACGCCCCCTTGGTATGGCCTCTCCCCTCCTTCCCTGCCCCTCGGTCCCCTGCTTCCTGGTGTTGGAGCTGCACCGGCCTGGCTAGTGGGGGGCCCGGCCAGAGCCCGGCTTCGCCTGCTGTCAGGACACCCTGAGGCCCTCCTGCCGCCCAGCCTGGCGCTTAGGAGGGGCACCAGGGCTCTGAGCACCCGCCCTGCTCCTGGGCTTCTGGGGGCTAAGCCCCACCTCTGGACAGTAGCCATGCACAGCGGGCAGGGCCCACCCAGGGCTGGACGGGGATTGGCCCCTACTCACGAGCCGGTGGGCACCACCTCTGGGAACCCCAGCAGCCGCCCACCCCACCCCACCCCTGGCCAGAACCCCCTTCACTGCACCCCAGATTCTAGGGTCCCCGAAGGCCAGGCACACCTGAGTGCCCTGCCTTGGTGCTCCTGGCCTTGGGGTGCAGCTTCCCACAAAAATGCACCCCATACTGAGTGGGGGAGGGTTCCCAGGGGCTTGGGGGGCCTGGGGGGTGTGGGGCCAGCAGATACCCTCCACCCAGGCCCTCGCCAAGATGGACAAGAGGCTGGTGCAGGGCCCTAGGGCCTACAGACCCCTGGGGGGAGGGTGTGCCCACCCACCAACACTCAGCCTCGCGCCGCACCCACCTCCCCCACGGTCTTATCTTGGTGGCAGGACACTAAGCCTCCCAGCCAGGCCCACGGCCTGTCACAGCGGTCCTTGGTGGTCCCGGCACCCCAGGTGGCTCCTACAGAGGCCACATGCCTGGGTGGGGGGCAAGCCCAGGCACGGATCACCTGTGGCCCAGCCGGCATCCGGCTTCCCCAGGGCAGCCCCCCAGCTAGGGGTCCTCTGGCCGGGGGTCCCTGTCCCAGAGTGGGCCTGGGGGCCAGTCCACCTGCAGGTCCTCTGTGGACAGAGGGCAGGGCTGTTCTCACACAGACCTGGGCCGGGGAACGCTTAGCTCACGGTCAAGGCAGGCGGCCGGGGAGGGGCCCCCTGCGCCAGGCGGGTGCTGACACGTGTGCTGGAGTTGTGGCCGGGAATCCGGAGTCCAGGGCGTCCAGAGCAGGCTCCGTGCGGAGCAAGCCAGCCACACGTGGGCAGGCAGCGGGCAGCTCTGGGCACGTAACAAGCGCTCCCTGGGGCCACGCTAGTGGGGCCTGGGCGCACGTCTGCACTGCGGCCTCTGTGCACCCGCACACCTATGCCCCCCAGCGCTCCCCTGAGCACCTGCACCTCCCACGCCTCTGCCCACCTCGCCCCTGCAGCCCCACACCCCTGCTCACCTACACCTCCGGTGCTCTTGCTCATCCGCACCCCGTGCCCCTGTGCTCTCGCACCCCGTGTCCCTACACCAGAACGTTCCCCACACCCCTGCACCTCCCACACCCCTGCACACCCGCACCCTGCATCCCCGCACTCCTATGCCCCGCATCCCTGTGCCCCCGCTCACCTACACCTCCTGTGCACCCGTACCCCCCGTGCCCCTGCACCCCCTGCGCCCCTGCACCAGAGCGTCCACCGCACCCCTCTGCACCCGCAACTCCCATGCCCCTGCGCATCTGCACCCCTGCACCAGCCCGTCCCCAGTGCCCTTGCACCCCCTAGTCCCTGTGCACCCACACCCCCAGAATCCCTGCTCACCTACGCCTACCAGACACCGCATCCCTCACACCCCTGCACACCCCACACCCCTGCACCCACAACCCCCGTGCCCCTCACACACCTGTACCCACACCCTGCGCACCTGCACCTGCGCCCCACGCCCCACACCCCTGCACCAGCGCATCCCTCCCCGCGCCCCTCTGCACCCGCGCCCCCACGGCCCTGCAGCAGCGCGGCCCCCGCACCCCTGCACCAGCGCAGCCCCTGCGCCCCTCTGCACCTGCGTCTCCCCTGCCCCCGCATCCCTGCACCCTCCGCGCTGCAGAAAACCATGTACGAGTGGAAGAGGACTGGGCACCATTTTAATGCAGTAGAAGCTTTGTCTCTTAAATTTTAAATACCTCTCTTGTGTATCTTAACGTCAGGAAACAGCCCCCGACGCGGGCCGGGCCGCTTCCTCCCCGGGGGAGGGGTGCACACGGAGGGCCAGGGGTGGGCACCTCCCTCAGAGTCTGAGCAGGAGGCCAGGGGCAGCGGAGCCCTTGCAGGCGGCCGGCACGTCCCCGCAGTCCCCCTGGCCCCCGCAGCAGGCACCCTCGGGGGTGCCCCGCTCCTCCCCGGGGGGTCCCCTCGGGCCCTGCAGCCGCTGCTGCCGCTCTTGGGCCTGCCGCGCCCGGCTGGCGATGGCGCGGACGCGGCTCTGGCTGCGGGAGGAGGAGCGCCGCAGGAAGCCGGGGGGACCGGGCGCCCCTTCCCCCGCGCTGCTCAGGCTGGTGGGCGAGGTGATGTCGCCGGCCTGCTGGAAGCCCGTGAGCCAGCGCAGCTGCTCCGTCAGGGCGTCCCTCCGCACCCCCCGCCCGGCCCGCCCCTCCCTCGCCAGGCCCAGGTTCCGGCCCAGGATCTCCACTTGAGGGGCAAAGTCGTCAGCAGTCAGGTCCCCCAGGCTCTTGGACTTGGCGGCCGCAGGGCAGTCCCGGAGACCCACCAGGGGGAGGCGGCCCCAGGGCGGCCTAGGGGCCAGGAGACGGGGCTGAAGCTCTTCTAGTGCCGCGGGCGGCTGGCCGGCAGCCCGCAGGTTAGGGCTGGATTTGCTCTTGGACACGGCAGGCAGGTCCAGGCGGGCGGCCAAGGCTGAGCAGGGTCGCAGGGGTAGGCGTCCGGCTGGAGCCCCCGAGACACCGTCCCGGCCCGAGCCCGGGCCCGGCAGGGGGAGCTCGATGGCCGTGTCGCTGGAGGACACACTGGAGGACGAAGACACGCTGCTGCGGCGGCCACCCGGTTCCAGCCGCCGCCAGAGCCGGTCTCCGCCCGTGGCGTCCGAGTACACGGTGGGGCGGGGCCCAGCCAGGGGCCGCCACCCGCCCGGGCTCTCCGGGGGCACCTGCCCCTCAGCGTCCGCCCTTCTGACCGTCTGGCTGCTAGGGGCGCCCTCGCAGGCCCCCCCTGCGCCCCCTCCATTGTACACGCGCCACTGGCTTTCCAGGGCTTGCTCAGTGTCCGCTCTGCTCCGGGTCCCGAGCTGAAAGGGCACGGGAGCTCCCAGGGCCACCGCTGAGGGGCTCGCCACTTGGATGGCACGTCCTGAGGTGCACGGCAGCCCTCCCGGGGACGGACTGGGGGGGCCGGGGCCCAGGGCTGGCTCCTCAGCAATGGTTTCCAGGCCACATAGGGAGGAGCCCGACCTCTGCACAGAGAAGGGGCGGGTGTCTGTGGACGGGAGGAGAGGAAGGTGTCAGGCACATCCCCCACGGATGGTGCCCACGGGACCCCCACCAGCCAGGCCCCTCCATGTGCACCAGCTGCCCCCACCCTGCCGTCCAGCTCCGCTGCTGCTGGGGCTGGGACGGGGCCGACAGGCCTGTGCCCATGGGCGGGGTCCACGGGGCCGCCTCACAGGCCAGGCCGGGACAGCACAGGGTGCACGGGGGACCGGGCCCCAGTACCTGGCACTCGGCTGCTCTCAGTCCCTAACTACAGAGGCAGCGTGGGGACAGAAAGGAGAACAGGTGGTCAGCATGTGGGAGGGGCTGGCAGGTGGATAGACAGCGAGGCTGGGCGGGTGCAGGGAGGGGGCGGGGGGGGACGCTCAGCTTTCAGCCCCTCCTCAGGCTGGGGTCCAGTCACAGCGGGTGCTCAGCACAGCTCAGGCCATTCATGAATCCCCAGGGCCGAGGGGCAGGGGCCACTCCTGCACCCTGGGCACCGTCCAGGGATCTCGGGGGCAGCGGGGGCCACTCTGCAGGGTGCCACTGACCCACGCCAGACTCGCCAGAGGCCTTCAGTGCAGAGTCAGGGGCAGGACACCTGCGGCCTGGCCCCGGGGGGGGGGCTGGAAGCTGCCCCCAGGGCTTAGGAAGGACAGCAGCAGCCGGGTCACGTGGGCACTGGGGGCGCCGACCTCAGCCCCCGAGGCAGCTGTGGTCAGACTTGCCCTCACTGAGGCGCTTGGCGGGGAGGAGGGGGTGTGCGGTGGGGGGGCGTCTGTGCGGGCCGTCACAGTCAGGCGGGGAAGGGGTGCTGGTGGCCACAGGGACCCTCAGGCAAGCAGGGAGCAACGGGAAATGAAGCCATTACGAGCACATGGAGGCGACGGTTCTGGACACGAAGCGCAGCAGGGACCCCCGGCCCAGGCCATGCCGAGGGGCGGCGTGGGGGACGGCACAGAGGACGCCACCGAGGAGCGTCTGGTCTTACCGGTGGAGAGCATGGAGGATTTACTCCTAATCTCCTCCAGCTTTTGAACGAACAAGGCATTCATCTCCCTCTGCAGGGCCCCTGCCTGCCTGCCGGCGCCCTCGGGCTGGCGGGGGGCCACCTCAGGGCCGCCGGGGCCGCGGGAGTCCGAGGACACAGAGCCGCCACCGCCGCCGCCCGGACCCTGCCACCGGGCCCCCCGGCCTCTGCCCGCGGTTGTTGGGGGAGCCCCCAGCGAGTCCGCCCGGGCACGGGGCTGCTGGCTGATGGCCTCGTGCCCGGCCGTGGGCCCCGGGCTGGGCAGCTGCCCCGGCCGCAGGCCCTCGGGGTCCTCAGCAGCACAGGAACCCACCACACACTTCATGCAGGTGGCGGCCATCCCAGCGGGTCCGGGGCCCTCGGGGGCACAGGGGGGCTGCCCCTGGGCCAGACTCTCCCGCGCCGGGCTCCTCCCCACCGGCGCCTTACCTCGGGGGCTGCGGCTGCCCTGCTCCTCCGGGGCGGAGGCCTCCAGAGCGGGGCCCGGGCTGGGGGCCGCCACGTCACGGGCCTCCCCCTCGGAGCCGGGGTCCCGCGTGCCCAGGACCAGCTCTGGGAAGGCCTCGCGACTCGGCTTCTGGCTCTTAGTCGGGGCGCTGGCCGTGCGCCGCAGGAGCCGCTGGCTAACGGAAGGCCGGGGCAGGGGCCGGCCAGCAGCATGACTGTCCAGGGAGCCGGGCTTTGGGCCTCTGAGGAACAGGCCTTTTAGGCCCAGAGCCTGCTTGACCTGCAAGAGAAAGAGCCCACGTAGCCAGCAGCCGGGCACTGGGGACCAGGGACTGCCAGCCCGGCCCCGGCACGCTCCGGCAGGCGGGGACGGGACTGAGCCTCCCGCAGCCCGAGAGCCAGCTCGGCGAGGGCACCGGCAAACGCGTCGGGCTTGTGCCACTCGGGGCTGTGGGTATGGGAGAGGGCGTCCAGGGCGCCCCCTCCGGGCCAGCGGCAGCTGCGGCCTTGGCGCAGACTAGAGCGCACCCGCCTCCCCTGAGCACGGCTGGGGGGTGTACAGGTCTCAGGGCAGGTGGCCCCAGCGACGGCCAGACGGACGAGGCCCCCCAGAGTCCTCCCCGAGCCCTGGATCCTGCGCCCACACCATGTACCCCTCACAGGGACCCCGGAGCAGGCTGGCCCAGGGCCCGCGGGGCGGCGCTGACATGGGGAGGAACCCCCGGGGGAGCGGGCACCTTCTGCTCCCATTCTCCCCCGCCCTCAGGCGCCAGAGGCCGAGGAAGCAAGCAAAGCCAAGTGCGGGCCAGCGGTCTGCTCTCCCAAGTCCCTGCCCGGCCCAGTCCCCAGACGTGCTGCCTCTTCCGGGAAGCCTTCCTGGGCTGCTGCCAGCCTCACCCTGCTCTCTGTTCACAGAGCCCTAAGGTCAGGCCCCACACTGGCTCAGCGTTCCCTGAACTGCTGCTGGCTTCGGGCCTCCCTGGACAGCCAGGGCCTCTCCCCGCAGCCTCCCTGCCTGAGGGCAGCTGGAGGTCCCTGGGACCAAGCTGGCAAGTACCCAGGCTGACACCGGAGAAGCCAGCAGCTGCGTGTCCAGAGTGCAGAGGCCAGAAGGGTCCTCACATGCAGAGGCCCCAACAGCAGCCACCACTCCCCAGTGACACGGAGGCACTTCCGGGCGGAGGTGTGACAGTGGCCAGCACTTGAATCAGCTTCCCGATTCAAGATCCCAAATCCAGAGCAATTTGGTCAAAGTTGCCCACAAAGTCATTTAGAAGAAGGTCCAGGACTCAAGCTCAGAGCTCCTGGTCCCTGGGGCCTCCCCACCCCACACCAGATGGGACCGCCACACGGAGTCAGGGAGCACGTGGCGGGGCAGAGAGGAAAGGCGAGGGCAGGGGGGCGACGGGTGCAGGGGGCCAGGGACGCTCACAGCCGGAGGAGCAGACACAGGTGGGCAGGGGACACGGGGCGGCAGACAGGACGGAGGGGGGCCGGCCGGCCGGGAGGGATCCATGCACAGGGGGCCTCGCTCAAGTCCTGGACCTGCCTCGTAAATGCTGCTCTGTGGCTGAACATGGCCCGAGGGACCCCAGAACCACAGCACGATCCATGTCACATGAGCTGACAGTCTCCAGAATGCTACCAGGAATCACGGATGCTAATGGGCGGCCTGAGCATGCAGGGGGCCGGCGGGGCCGCCGCCCCGGCGCTGGGGTACCTTCGAGCTCCTAACGGGACTGTCCTTCTAAAGGCAGACTTTAGACATAGGGAAGCCCACTGCAAGACCAAAGAGACAGAGTGCAGGCCGTGAGACGCCGGCAGCCGCGCAGAGCCCGCGGAGAATGGCAGACGCCACAGATGGACGGGCTGACGCTGGGCCAGAGCCGAGTGGCCCACGGGGCCACGGGGCCACGCCGTGGCAGGAGAGAGGCAGCGCCAGGCCCACACAGGCCGCCCGTGCACGGGGGACGGACCACCGCACGCAGGCCCTGCCTGGGCCCAGAGAGCGGAACCGGGGCCCCCCGGGGCTCTGCAGACCTGGGGCGATGGAGTGAGACCCCCATCGGGGATGCGGGGGGCGAGAGCAAAGCCAGGCAGACACCTTCCAGAGAGGGATGGAGAACCAGGGACCCTGAGACACAGGAGCGCGGAGGTCAGGAGACACGAGGAGGGGACAGGGGGACCCGGGAAGGGCCAGGGTGTCTGCTTCCTGGCGCCTGCAGCCCCGGGACACAGGCCAGGTGTCCCCACCGCCCATTCTGCAGGTGGAGAAAGAGGCCCAGAGAGGTGACCACTGGGCCTCACTGCCTGGCAACATGGCAGGGGTGGGACGGGGGCCAAGGCAGGTGGCCCTTCGGGTGGCGCTCACCTTACCACTGATGTCACTGACAGCCACGTGGACGAAGATGGAGGCCTCTTCCATCCCCTCCAGGTACACGTGCCGATAGCCTGAAACAGCCAGGTCACGGCTCACCCTGCCCCGCACTCTCCTCGCAGGTCCCGAGGCCCTGAATACAACCCGTGAGCCCAGTTCCGGGGCCTCCTTCTCCAAGAAGCCCTCTGGTATCGCTCCGTCCAGCTCTTCTTCTTCCTGGGGGCTGGGGAGACTCCGCAGACTGGGCTCCCCTCCTCCATCCCACCCACAAAGTTCCCGTGGCCTTATACCTCCCTCCTCAGCTCCCTGTGTGTCCCCAGGCCCACTCGTGGCAGGGGCTGACTCACAGAAGGAAGCCCAGCCCTGGTCTCAGCTGACCTGCAGGGGACACTGGCCTGTGGGGGGGACCGGTGTCTCTGGGGACACTGGGCTCTGCGGGGGCACTGGATTCTGCGGGGGACGCTGACCTGAGCTGGGGATGTTGGTCTCTATAATGGGGGGCACTGGCCCGGTCTCTGCCCTCCCTGCCCTGCCAGTGCCCGGCCCACCTGGCATCATGCTGCTGAAGGCCAGTGTCCTCTGCCCAATGAAGTCACGCCCGATGGGGTCATGGTCCCAGACGAGGAAGCGCACCAGTGCGATCTCAGGCATGTGCACAGTGAACACCAACGTCTCCTCCCACATGGGGTTGAATCCTAGAGGCCACCGGGGGGAGGCGTCACCTCCCACCGCAGGTCCAGCCCGCAGGCCACCTGGGCCCACACCCTCTTCTGGTGCCTCCTTTGGGGCTGGCCGCCCGGCCCGGGGAACCTGGGGACCAGGCTATGACACAGGCTCCTGTAAGGGGCAGCTGGCCGGCTGCTTGGGTCACAGGGTGACCCCCCCCCGCCGCCCTCCCCTGTGGCCCCCAGGCCTCACCGTTGTCGTCCACCACACGCGTCTGCTCCTTGTTGCAGTCCACGGGGAGCCCGATGACCTCCACCTCCACGAAGGGGTCAATGATCTGGGGGCGGAGGGCGGGGGTGGCACCAGGCCTGGTGTGGCACCCCAGCCCCGCCCACCAGCCCAGGCCCCTCCTACCTCGCCCCGGTCCCCCAGCATCGAGTCCCTGGGCTTGGGGAGCTGCTGCCCGCTGATGATGCGAAGCACCAGCTGCTTCTTGAGCTGCCCGGGCAGGGGGTCCTCGGAGTTGGGGTTGAAGACGCCTGGGGGGCGCGGGGGTGCCAGGCTGAGGGAGAGCAGGGCCGGCCCCCACCCTCTCGCAGGGCGGGCAGGGCACCCCACCGCAACCTACTGCTGGACCGGGGCAGGGGTCCCAGGCGCCCACGTGCCGGCCGCCCACGTGACCACCCTGTGGCGGGGCACAGCTCGTCCCCCCCCTCAGCACACGGCCGCCGGCACAGGGCCGGGTGCTGGGCTCCCCGGGAGCGGCTCTGTGAGCACATCGCTCGAGGAGGTGGCAAATGCAGGCTGGGAGGGGAGCGGGCAGGATCGGGTTGAAAAGGGGAGAAAGCCACACGTGGTTGGGGGCCCCTCAGCCTGAGTCCTGCGGGGAGCCCCTCACACACGTCATCCTGGGGAACCTCGTGGGGCCAAGCACGGGGAAGGGCTCCCCGGTCCACTCCTCATGGATTCCTGGCAGAGCGGAGGTCCTCCGCCACACCCCCACCTCTGGCATCCTGGGGGCCGAGTCCCCGGCTGACCCACCAGATGGCCCTGCTGAAGCTCCGTGTCCCTGGGCCCCCAGGCCTCACCCTGGCACATGCACGGGGGCTTGAGCACGTAGCCGCAGTTGCCATTGACACTGAACTTGGCCCGGTTCAGCTGCAGCATCCGGCCCTCCGACTGGTAGTTCAGCGCAACTACGGGGAGGGAGGGAGGCGACGTGGCCAGGTCAGCGCCTAGCCGGCCTCCCCCGCCTCCGCTGCACGGCTGCCCGACTCCAGGGCTCACCTGCGTGAGCAGGGACCCCGGGGTCACAGCTGTGCACGAGCGGGGCGTGCGTCCCGGCAGAACGTCCCCGGGGCCCTGCGCAGCCCCCCGTCCACCCCAGGAACGCGGGCAGACGTCCCGGGGCCCCTCGGCAGCGCCGGCCAGGTGACACCGGCGGGGCTGGTAGGGGCTCCCCGCGGCCACCGGCCACCCCGCGGCGCACCCATCTGGCAGCCGGCGTTCCAGAAGGGCTGCGGGTTGTAGTTGCTGGAGTCCACGCGGTAAGGGGAGGGGTAGATGCGGGAGAGCTGGTGCTGGTTGAAGCGCAGGTACTGGGCCGGCTTCTGCTGCAGGACCTGCTGGGCCCTCGTCTCGCTGAAGGACGACACCTGCCAGCTGGACGCCACTGCGGCACAGGGGGCAGCGTCGGGCACACGCAGGCCAGCACCCCGCCGCCCCGGCCCCCCGGGCGCCCGGCCCCCCACCTTCCGCCTCCACGTCGTGGATGCCCACAGACTTGGTGTACTTCACCAGGTCCGAGAGGGCGCGCGACAGCTTCATGGTCTTCTTCTGCCGGCTCGCCCTGCAGAGCGGGTGCGGACAGGGGTCAGGAGCCCCCGACCCGGACCAGCCCGGGCGCCCCAGTCTGCGAGGCAGGCTTCCCCGAGGCCCGGCATGCGGGAGCGGCGGGTGCTGGCGCGGAGCCCACCGAAGGATGCCTCCCCAGGCGCATCGGGCGCTAGAAGCGGGCGCAGGGTAGACGCCGGCCGGTCCGGCCCCGCCAGAGGTCCACACCCAGGTGCCCCCGCCCCCCGCCCCCCAGCGCCTGCACGCCCGCTCCCGCTCCTGCACAGACAAGGGACCCGGCCCTTCCCACTGCCCCCGTGGGTCCAGGGCAGGGCACTGACCCTCGGCTCTGGCTGCCTTGGTCCAGGTCCTCAGCCTCCTCCTCCGTGCTGGCCGCTTTCTTTAGTTTGCTGCTCTTTTTCTGTGTAGAAGGATTCACTGCGGAGTGAGGCCCCGTGGGGCCCGGGCTCTGCCAGGCCACCTGCCATCCCGGGGCCTGGCATCCGTGCTGCCTGGCTGGGCCTGCCTGTCCTCTGCAGTGTGCCGGTTGTGGGGCCCCGAGGGACCCAGGGGCGTTGGCCGGTGTGGGGGGTGGCCATCGAGGCACCTGCCGTGCCCAGTTCCCGCCGGGTACTGAGGTCAGCTCTGAACGCCAGCCCCAGGGGGGTGGTGCAGCTAGGAGCCCGAAGCGGGATTCGGGAAGACAGGTCAGGGGTCCCGGGGCTGAAGGAGGCTCCCTGGCCGGCCGGCACGGGGACCCTGGGCACTCAGGGACAGGGAACAGGCTGCCCCCGCCCGGGACCCCCCAGACCTTGCGCTTGGAGAAGCTGCTCATAAGGATCCGGTTGTTCCGTCTGCCGGCACCGGCGTCCTCCCCGGACTCCACGCCGTCCTCAGCCTAGGGGAGGGGGCGGGAGAGACAGCGCTGGGGGGGGGCCCGGCCTCAGCGCCAGAGGCTCCAGGCAGCCTTCCCAGCCCGCCCTGGGGGTGCAGGGGTCTGAGGAGGGAGGACCTCGGAGGAGGTCTGCAGAAGCGTGGTTTTGAAGTCATTAAGGCCCCGGTTCTGATTTCTCCCAGGGAGGGTGTGTGTCTGGAACGTTCCTCGGCCGGGCATGCTTATGTAAGGCCTTTACGACGATCCCTGCCGCTCTGGCGTCCCGTCCTGCTCTCGCGGAGACCCAGGCTCTACTGATTAGACACCGCAGTCTGCGCCCCCGAAGCGGCCGGCCGTTTCTCATGGCCCTCAGGGCTCCTGGGAGCTGCCGCGCCGCTGTCTGTGGAGCCCCTTCCCTGCCTGCCGGGGCCCATCCTGTACCTGTGTCCGCACCCGCACCCCTCCCCGCCAGCCGTGCCCCAGCCCGGACCACCGGGCTCCCAGCCAGGGGCTGAGCCAGGCCCCTGGTCACCTGGCGGAGGCAACCTGGGCTCAAGCTGGGCCCTGCTGGGCCCGATGCGGGAAGACACGATGGTCAGCTCTGCCCCGAAGCCACAGGGGACAGGACTTCATGCCACAGACAGCCCACCGTGGCGCCCGTGCCCTTGGCCTCCACCTGAAGGCTGTCCACCGCGGCTCACATGTTGGAAAAGGAGCATGTGGCCCAAGACGCTGCCCACGGCCGCCCCCACGCTCGAGCCCCCGCCCTGCCCCTGCCCACGCCTGCTCTGGGGGGAAGCCTGGGCCCGTGGGGAGTCAGGACAGGCGTGCCTTCGGCTCCCATCTCGGACCCGGCCCTGCCCTCCTCATGCCCCACCCCTCCCCGGCCAGTGGGCTGCCCAGAAGGCACACTGGGCACAGACCCGTGGCAGCAGCAGCACTGGGCATCCGCCTGCCCAGACGGCATTTACAGGTGCCCCCCTCCCCCGGCCTGGCCACACCAGCCATCTCCCTCCTGCCATTGACGGCTCCGCGGCACGTGGGCAGAGGCGCCAGAAGCCGTGTGCCAGGCGTCTGCAGCCAGTGAGGTCGATGCGCTTTGCAGCTCTGTGCACATCGCCTGACACGCCGCGCACGCGCGCCTCTAAACCTGCGCACAGCCAGGGAGGGGTGCCCGCGGCCCGTACCCCAGAGAAGCAGCCGCCGCCTCTGCCACAGCCTGCTGCCACCACCCCACGCCCGCACGCCCGCACCCCTGCACATCCTGCAGCCCCACACAGCTGCAAGTCCCCGGAGGGGGGTGCCCACCCTCTCCCGCCCACAGACTGCACCGAGGGGGTGGGATGGGGGCAGCCCCCCTGGGGACCTCAAGGAAACAGGCCATCAACCACACCAGAGCAGCCATGTAAATGCCCTCCCCCTGGCCAGCCGCCCTGGGACACGGTGACCCCCCTCCCCCCGGCCAGCCGCCCTGGGACACAGTGACCCCCCTCCCCCTGGCCAGCTGCCCTGGGACACAGTGAACCCTCCCCGGCCAGCCGCCCTGGGACACAGTGACCCCCTCCCCCAGCCAGCCGCCCTGGGATACAGTGAGCCCCCTCCCCCCAGCCAGCCGCCCGACACCCTCCCCGGCCATTCCCTGGGACACAGTGACCCTCCCCCGGCCAGCCGCCCTGGGACACAGTGAGCCGCTCCAGTCTCCCCGGCCAGCCGCCCTGGGACACAGTGACCCCCTCCCCGGCCAGCCGCCCTGGGACACAGTGGGCCAGCCCAGGGACCCCTCCCCCGGCCAGCCGCCCCTGGGACACAGTGTGCCAGCCCCCCTCACCCCCCCTCCTCCCGCCAGCCGCCTGGGACACAGTGACCCCCTCCCCCGGCCAGCCGCCCTGGGACACAGTGACCCCTCCCCCGGCCAGCCGCCCTGGGACACAGTGACCCCTCCCCCGCCAGCCGCCCTGGGACACAGTGACCTCCCCGGCCAGCCGCCCTGGGACACAGTGAGTCCCTCCTCGGCCAGCCGCCCTGGGACACAGTGACCCTCCCCGGCCAGCCGCCCTGGGACACAGTGACCCTCCCCGGCCAGCCGCCCTGGGACACAGTGACCCCTCCCCGGCCAGCCGCCCTGGGACAGTGACACAGGACACCCCTCCCCCGGCCAGCCGCCCTGGGACACAGTGACCCCTCCCCGGCCAGCCGCCCACAGTGACCCCCTCCCGGCCAGCCGCCCTGGGACACAGTGCTGCCAGCCGCCCTGGGACACAGTGACCCCCTCCCCCCCAGCCGCCCTGGGACACAGTGAGTCCTCCCCCGGCCAGCCGCCTGGGACACAGTGTGACCCCCTCCCCCGGCCAGCCGCCCTGGGACACAGTGACCCCCCCCTCCCCGGCCAGCCGCCCTGGGACACAGTGACCCCCTCCCCCGGCCAGCCGCCCTGGGACACAGTGACCCCCTCCCCCGCCAGCCAGCCGCCCTGGGACACAGTGACCCCCTCCCCCGGCCAGCCGCCCTGGGACACAGTGACCCCCCTCCCCGGCCAGCCGCCCTGGGACACAGTGAGTCCCCCTCCCCGGCCAGCCGCCCAGGGACACAGTGACCCCCTCCCCGGCCAGCCGCCCTGGGACACAGTGACAGCTGCCCTGGGACACAGTGACCCTCCCCCGCCAGCCGCCCTGGGACACAGTGAGTCCCCCCTCCCCGGCCAGCCGCCCAGGGACACAGTGACCCCCTCCCCCGGCCAGCCCCCTGGGACACAGTGACCCCCCCCTCCTCCCAGCCAGCCGCCCTGGGACACAGTGAGGACTGCGGGGCCTTATGATCAGAATCAAAGCAGCTCGGTGTGAGCTCACCTCTCCGGGGTGGAGAGGCATGGTGGCAGGCAGCAGGGCCAGCGGGCAGGTACGGGTGCACACGCCAATTTGTGTGTGCCGGTGTGTGCCCAGGTGTGCACCAGTAGGTTGTGGGGGTGTGTGCACGGGTTTGCGGGGTCCGTACACAAGTAAGTGTGCAGGTGTGTGTGTGAGTTTGGGGTTGTGTCTGCACACACACGTGCACAGGTGTGCATTTCTGCACAAGTAGGTTGTGCGTGGGTTTGGGATTGTATCTGTGTGCGCACGCATGTGCATAAGTGTGCGTGAGCATGCAAGTAGGTGTGTGCAGGTGTGTGCACACGGGGTGGGGGCATGTCTGTATGCACACACGTGCACAAGCATGTGTGAGTACACAAGTAGGTGTGTGCAGAGGTGGGTGTTCAACTGCACGGGGTTGGGGGCGTGTCTGTACACACATGTGCATAAGTGTGCGTGAGCACACAAGTGAGTGTGTGCACAGGTGTGCACTGTGCACCAGTAGGTGTGTGCAGGTGTGTGCACGGGGTGAGGGCGTGTCTGTACGCACACACACGTGCACCGGTGAGCACAGACCTCATGCTCCAGGCCGTTCACCTGGCTGTAGGTGTCACTGGCCGTCGGCTCTCACCTTTTTGCCCTCTGCCTTGTGCCCAAGCTTCCTGGATGTGGGCAGCGTGGACACGGTGAAGTCGTTTGTGTCCTCACAGTCCCGAATCTTCGACTCCTTCATCAGGGAATCTAGTTTCCTCTTGGCGATGTTTTCCACACGCTTCCGATTGGTGGCGGCCTGCCGAGCCACCCCTTGCCGTCAGCCCCCAGCCCTGCAGCAGCCGCGGTGACGGCCCCTGGGGTCTCAGGCAGGGCTGCAGGGGCCCGCTAGAGCTGGGGAGCCCGCACCCCATCTGGGCTTCTCACACCCAGCCCTGGCCGCACACTCACTCCCACGTTGTGTTGCTTACCCGCACGCCGCCCGCTCCTGGGGCACACCACAGGCCCGCTATCCGCCCAGGGCCACAGCCAGTGACCTGCAGGCCCCGAACTAGGCCTCTCAGATTTTAATGCCCGCATCCCTTTAGCTGCACACCACTGCCCCAGGGATTCAGGTGTCCGGCCAGCGGGGGAGGCAGTCTGTGCCCAGCGGCCACGCTGGGCTCCAAGAGCCCAAAGCAGCTCGGGATCTGGGATCCCACCAGGGGCAACCATGTACCTCAGGAGATGGGCAGGGCCCGGGATGGATGGCCGGGCCACCAGCACCAGGGGCCAAGCCTCTAGGTGCCCCCCCGCCCCGTGTCTGGAGCAGCCCCAATCAGAGCCCTGACAGACTCGGACCCCTCCAAGGCGGCACCCGGGCCGTGGGCATCTGGGTGCCCCGGTGCCCAGGCTGGAGTGGTGCACGCTAGGCATCAGAGAACAGGGGAGTCCTGTCACCTGGAGCCAGAAAAATATGCAGGCGCCTCCAAAGCAAGAGTTCTGCTGCCTCAGGGCTTTCTAAAACAATTAGGCAGCAGGGCCGAGAACGCGCCTGCACAATTATGTTCCCATCTGATGGCCCATCGGGGAGAAATAATGCCTTCCCGCCTTGGAGCAGTGGCTTAGAACGGGGCCCAGAGGAGAGAAGATGCTAATTACAGAGTCCCCCCAACTCCCCCCGCCCCACACCAAGCCCCTTTTCACTCCCCGGGTGGCCTTCCAGCATAGCCAGCCCCCAGCCCCAGCGCTCCCAGCTGAAGAGGTGGATGCCTGCGGCAGGGAGTGCAGGGTCCGTGTCTTGGGTGAAGGAGCAGGCGGGGAAGGGCCCCTCGCTCCTGCTGAGTGTGTGCCCAGCCGTCTAGCTGCCGTGCAAAACACCCTCACACCCGCCCGATGTCCTGGCTCAGCCGCTGCCTGCTCACAGCAAGGCCGTGAGCCTGCTCTTCAGGGCTGTAGCCCCCCCGCTCCCCAAGAAGGGCCCCCCAGTCCCTACTCACATCGCCATTGAGGAGTTTGCAATCCTCCTCGATCTCGTCTGCGCTGTCTTCATCAGACACCTCGCCCTCCTCAGCATCCTCGCTGATGTGGGCAGGGAGCTTCTTGCCCTGGAGGGAGGAGGTGGACCATGGGAGGGGTCCTGCGGGAGGTACTGGGAGGCCAGGACCCACATGAGCGGCAGCAAAGGGAAGGAGCCTTTCTCAAGCTTGCTTGTGGACCTCAGGCCACGGGGCAGAAGCCAGCCCGGCCCTTCCTTGCAGCAGCAGTGTGGGAGGGAAATGCCTGGGTTGAATTGAATTGAAATGAATGGCTACCATGGAGGGAGACTAAGGCCAGGTCAGGGACAGGGTCTACCCTGACTCCTCAAACCTGCCACAGATGGTGTGGAGCCCCATACTGTCTAGAGCAGGGCAACTGCCCCTCACCTGGCCACAGCTCATAGGTCAGAGGCCCAGCAGGATGCTGGCCCGAGAAGGAGCAGGCAGAGGCTCACCTTCACCAGGATCTTGCCCTTGAGCATCTGCGGAGAAGGAAGCACGGTGGCATCCTCACCGCTCACTGATGACAAGTCCAGCTTATCCCCAAGAATATCAGTCAGATACTGAGCCATCTTCTTTTGCTGGATGACACTGCAGTGGTTCTCAATGGACAGGATCACTGGGTACCTGTGGTCCCAAAATTGAATGAGCAGAGTAAGCCAGGGGAAGGCTAGGCTCCATCTGTGTAAGACCTCAAGTCACTTGTGCCAGTGAATGAAAAGAGATCTTAACCAGCAGCCAGGATGGATGGAACTGACAGCCACTCTGAGAGGGGGCTCATCAATGGCTTTGAAAGAGTGGGTGGGAAAGGAGCTGGGAGATTTTAGAGACAGGTAAAGAAAGCATGCAATTCATAGCCTAATAAGAAAAAACAAAGGCAATTAGAAACTCCAGGAAAACAAAAGGAAACATTTAAGCAAGTCAGCAGGTCATGGTTTAAAAATGATGTGGACTAAACAGGTGCAATATGGAACAATGAATATACTGAGAAAAATAATCTCATTGACCTAGATACTGGAGACACTGTACTGTGAATGGCTCTGGGGTCCCAACATTGGCTCCGTAAGAAGAGGAGACATAAGCCTGGCACATACCACCTGGTAGAACATTGTTATTACCTTCATAGTGAAGAATGGGGAGTGTAGCATGGGAATTGTCATTACATATTCCTTAGTTATTTGATTTATTTATTTAGAAATTTTTCTTTTTTGAATTTTGATTTTTTAAAACGTTTTATTTATTTCTGAGAGAGAGAGAGAAAGAGAGAGAGACAGCATGAGCAGGGGAGGGTCAGAGAGAGAGGGAGATACAGATTCTAAAGCAGGCTCCAGGCTCTGAGCTAGCTGTCAGCACAGAGCCCAACGTGGGGCTCGAACCCACGAACTGTGAGATCATGACCTGAGCCGAAGATGGACGCTTAACCGACTGAGCTACCCAGGCACCCCTTACTTAAAAATTTTTAATGTTTATTTATTTTTGAGAGAGGAGAGAGAATGTGAGTGGAGGAAGGGCAGAGAGAGAGACAGAGGATCCAAAGTGGGCTCTATGTGCAGAAAGCCTGACATGCAGCTTGAACCCATGAACCATGAGAACATGACTTGAGCCGAAGTCAGACTTAACCAACTGGACACCTAGGAGCCTGTTTGATTTATTTATTTATTTTAACTCTGTGCACATTTTACTTGGATTTTTGTCAAAAGGCAACATGATGCTTTTAGAAAATGTAGGTGACCCAGACCTAGATGGTATGAATCAGAGCAAGAGATGGGCAAGTCCTGTGAGGCGGAGAAGGCAAGTAGGACTTGGCATGAAGTTACTCATCTCCCCACTTCTCAGGCAAGAGACTGAATCCTGTAGCACAAGGACCTGGGTGGGGGGGGACTCTATGAGGTTGCACATGAGGTGCAAGCCCTGTCTTGAGATCCTAACAGGTCCCTGGGTCCTCTGCAGCTATAGGACACCTGTCTGCCTCAGCTTCCCTACCCTGAGATGCCTCTCTCACCTGTAATTCTAGGGGCCAGGCCACCACTCCTCACTCCGACTCCCTTCTGGAAGCCCTAAGACAGAGGTCAGGCAAGCTCTTCCAGGAGGGCCCCCTCTTTTTCTGTGTCCTAAACCAATCTTGCTTCTCCTCTCCTCCCTCATTAAATTAGCTCTTTCCTTGCCTCTGAGCCTTGTTTAGCCAGGACTTGAAGGTGACTCTGAGTGTGGGGAGGCAGTCTTCTATTTCCAGAAACTAAATTGGATTTTATTCAACAGTGTCTGTAGCTATAGCTGAGTGACAGCAAATTGAGTTTGGACATAGAGTAGCTTCTTGGGGGTAATTAGTGTCAGAGCCACCACTGCTGCAGGAGACTGACACCAGGGGTTACCTAGTGTGTGGGGACAGGGGCTGCTGGCACAGGCACCCTGCCCAGCCAATCCGCTGTCACTTCCTGCCCCCGCTGCCTTCCCTCTCTCCAGGGCTGCAGCCCCACTCCCTTCCTTGACCCTCAGCCTCAACAAAAGACCCCCAAATCAGCCCCTTGTCCTCTGCAAACACTGCCCCCGAGAAAGGAAGTGGGGGGGTGAGCAAGAAGAGCCATGTGCGCCCCTCCCTCCTGCCCCACTGGCCCCCCCCCAAGTCTCAGCCACTCACTCATTCTTGACAAAAGCGTATTTGTTGATGGTTTCGATGACATCTTTGAAGAGGATCTTGGAGGTCAGAGTGTAGCCATGGTGCACAATGGGCTCCCCATCGGGTCCATCCCAGCAATCCACTGCGGGAAGGCGGACCTCAGTCAGCTCCAGGAGCTTGGCTGCCAAGGCCCAGAGACCCCTGGCTCATGGACTGACTGGAGGGCTCCTCTTGCTCAGCAGTTAACAGCAGGAGAAGCCTTATCACAGCCCCTGCCCGGGAAGGAGGGCAGACACCCTGCTCAGAGACCCCAGTGCCCTTAGCCCGGGGGTTTGGATTCCTACGGCCCCCACCACTCACCCTCCACACAACGGCAGCCGGCCTGAAGGACCCAGGCATACATGTCCACCCGGGACTGGGACATGAGCTGGTCACCCACGAGGTAGGTGTTGTGGGACGAGGTGATGAAATAGTGGCTCAGTGGCTGCGTCATGTCCTGGTGCACACCGTGGTGCTCTGGGTTGAAGATGTCGCCGGCGGGGCTCCGAGTGTAGTTGGTGAAGCCTGCGTGGGGAGCATGGGCGAGTGCTTAGTGCCCACATGCCAGCCCCACCATGGGGCTCATCTCAGGATCATCTCCCCACCCCCACCATGTGGAACAGGAAACTACTTGCTCAGGCCACTTGTCCAGGCCCCCAGGTTGCCCCTCAGCACCCCCCATCGGCCCGCCGAGACAGCTGGATCGCAGGGATTCCCCACTCACCATCGATGCCCAGCACCCCCTTACTCTTGTTTTCTGGGCAGGGCTCAAACTGCTCGATGATGTCCTGGCAGCTCTCAAGGGTCACCCCCGTCATCTAGGCCAGAGCAGGGGCTTAAGCCCGGGCTAGCCCGTCGTTGGTCCGGGCTAGCTTCGGGCAGCATCCCTCCTCCTCCTGCACCAGCGCCACCTCCCACCCTGCCTCTGATTGTCACATTGAGACTGACCACGGTGGGCGCAGCAGGGCAGCTCAGGCCCCTGCAGTGTGCTTCCCTGACTGGGGGGCACCCTGGCCACCCTTAGTGTCATAAGACCTGGGATTCAGTGGCCAGAGGACTACTGGTGGATCACATGGCTTTGGCAGAGCTTGTCAGACGGGATCCTTGATGCAGGGGAGGGGTCTTTGGTTATGAGCTGGGCCACCCCTCATTCCCACCGTGTCGGGGTCTCAAGAGCTGTGGACCAGGGCAGGCCTGGCAGGGAGCCATGTGTGTGAGAAGGCGCCAGAGAACAAGTCCCACCTTGGAGACCCAGGGGCACAGGGAGCCTCCCCACATGCATCTCAGAAAAGCTGCACACGGAAGCTGAGCCCGAGCGGCCCTGGGCATCAATGCCCCGCCCCCCACGCCAGTCGGAGGCTGAGTGGTCTCCCGGGGCCCTGCGGTGCAGCCCATGCCAGGAGCCCGCAGTTCCTAGAAGTAGGCTCACTAGCAGGGCTTCCAGCAAGTCCAGCGTATGCGGAGGCGGGGGAGGGGTATCAGGTGATGCGGGGGAGCGGGGGCAAGTGGGGTCAGAGCCCAGAGCAGCTGTGGACCACGGGAGGCCCAGAGTCTGGGGACAGGGTCAGGGCTCAAACCACCCACCTGGTGGACAGCTTTGGCCCCAGATATAGGGAGAGTTCTGGAAAGCTCAGGGCAAAGGGCAGGGAATAATGAGTCAGTACTGCCCATCCCAGACAGGGCCACTTTCCTACCCTGCACCCTCATGTACACCAGCAACAGGCACAGAGAACCCACAGCCTCATTCCAATGCTGTGCACAGAGGCTGGGCTGGGAGTGAGCAGCCAGGGCATCAGCACCCAGCCAGCCTGGCGCCAGCCTCTCCTACCTGGGTAAGACCCCAGGGCTCCCACCAGCAGGACTGGAGAGGAGGCAGACCTCCACAAGGACCGGACCCCAGCAAACTGGGGGCACAGTCCTGGGGACGGCCGCGTGGGGTAAGGTGGGCCAGGAGCCAACCCAGGACAGGAGTGGGGGTGGCGGGGCGGGGGCAGAATCCTGGGCAAATACACGCAGACCCAGCCTGGGTCCCGCAGCTGCTCCTGCAGTTCCAGCCACCAGCCCAGTGGCCTCTGCCCGTGGCCCCTAACCTCAGGCTGACTGCCCCTCCCACTCTGCCCAAAACTGGGTCTCTGAGGGTCCCAGGAAGTTACAAGTGTGGACGCTGGCCCTCATGGCCGCCTCGCACCAGCCCTTGGGGTGGGAGCCACACTCTCTGCCTGGGCCCCTCCACAGGGACGCTCTTCCCTCAGGAGACATTGGCCCTTCCCCTTCCCACTATGGATTTCCAGCCTCCTGCCCACCACAGCAGGTGGCACCCAGCCCCTGCCTGGCCCAAGGTTGAGGGGCCCACATCCTTGAGCATCCAGGTGCTGGGCCCCCAGTCAGCAGGGCAGTGCCCAGGGAGCACTCAGCCTCTTGGTATAGAACAGAAAGGCCTAGAGCCAAGAGAAATGGGTGGGCATGCCCCTCTGGCACCTGGAGGCATCTGGGCATCTACCGGGAGAATGGATCAAAGGTGGAGGTAATGGGCCTGCGGCTTAGGGGTACAAGCTAGCCAGACCCATGGCTGGAACAGGTGGGAAGGCTGGGCCATGCAACCCCAGTTCTAGAGGTGCTCCATGCTAAAGGTGCTGCGGCCAAGTGCAGGCTCCCTTGAGAAAGCTCAGTGTCTGTGGTCATGGCTGAGCCTCTCAGAGGCCCACAGAGGAGCCACCCACTCAGGCCCTCCAGGGAACGCACCCTGAAATATGCTGGCATGGCCCATGATGGGAACCAAAGCAGGCCCCCTAAGTGGAGGCAGGTTTGAGGACCCTGAGTGCCAGGCTGTGGCCCATCCTTCCTGACTGAAGGATTCTCAGTCACAGTGAACGGATCCAAGTGCTCTGGGAGCCAACGGCGAGGCCAAGTACACCAGGACCCGCTCCTGCTGCCGTGCCCTCACCTTCTGCTCCACCTCCAGGAAGCGCTGGAGGCCAGCGGCATCCAGGGAGTCCTTGTGGTCGCTGTAGGTCAGCATGAGCAGATAGAGGTCCCGGCGGGTGGACATCATCTTGTAGAAGGCACAGAACTCCTCAAAGCCCAGTGTACCCTGACGGTCATCTGTGTCGGCTTCCTGCAAGCCAAAGCCTCTGGGTCCCCCAGTGTCCCACCCTGACAGCTCCTTGGGATCCTTGGCACAGTGAATTTACTGGCATCTCCCTCTGACTCTCCCACCAAGAAGCCACCGAGTGACCCTTTAACACAGATCTGACCCTATCCTCCCAGCCCCAGACTTTCATGGTCAGCTTGCACCTAAACCTGGCACAGTCACCCACAGAAAGCCAATGTCCAACATTGGAGTCAAAACTCCACTACGGGAGTCAATGCCCCCCCCCCAGGAATCAACACCCTGAACTGAGAGCCAACACCCCACCCTGGAACCAGCACCCTACCTGGGAGCCAGCACCCCACTTGGAGAGCCAGCATCCCAACCTGGGAGCCAGTACCCCACTCTGGGAACCAGCACCCTACATTGGAGCTAACACCTTACCCTAGAGTCAGCCCATCCTGGAGCCATCACCTTAGCCTTAGAGTCAGCACCTCACTCTGGTACCAGCACCATGCCCTGGAGCCAACATCCAACCTTGGAGCCAGCACCCCAGTGTGGGAACCCTACCTGGAGTCAACATCTCATCTGGGAGTCAACACCCATCCCTGGAGTCAACACCTCACCCCGCCCAACGCCCCACATTGGAGCCAATATCTTACTCTAGAGTCAATACCCCACCAGGGAGCCAACACCCCAGTCTGGAAGTCAAAACCCCACATTGGAGCCAACACCTTAGCCTAGAGTCAACATGCCACCCTGGAGCCAATACCCCCTCCCTCCCCCCCACCCCCCGCCCCCTGGAGTCAACATCTCACCTGGGAGTCAACACTTTACCCTGAGATCCAACACCCTATTCAGGCAGCCAACACCCCATCTTGGGGGCCAACACCTTACTTTGGAGTCAACATCGCACTCTAGGACTACATCCCACCCTGGAGTTAATGCCCACGCTGGGATGTGAGCCTGTAATTACAGTTGGCTGCCCATTGGTTAGAAAAGCACAGGGCCCCAGGGTGCACAGGAGTGTCTAGGCTTCAGTCTCCATAGCGCAGATGAGAGCACCTGGCCACCGTCTTTCTCTTGCAGACAGGGCAGCTCACACTACTCCTGCAGGAACCTCCAGGGGTGAACCCACTGAGACTCCAGTAAGACCACGAACTTCTTCATGAACCCACTTACTCAGGGAGCCTCTCCTGAAGTGTCAGACCCTGGGAACACCAAATGCCAAGGCTGGGGACAGACACAGAGGACAAGGGCACCCATCAACTGGAGGCCAGGCCGCCCAGGGTAGCCTGAGGTGCCCTGGGGCCAGGGTGATTCCTGGGGAATGGACGAGAAAAGTCCCATAGAGGTGCTGATCCAGAGCCTGAGTGCTTAGGGCTGGTGGGTGAGGGGGGGTTGTTAGCAGGACCTGCCTGGAGGCTGGTCGCACAGCAGGCATTGACATCGGGTCAGCACCATGGACAGCAGTGCTCCCAGCTCTGAGCGCCATCTGGAATCTTTCCTTATGTGGTGACATAATCTGGGGTGGCTGGGAGATGCTCAGGGTGCCAGGTCCCTGAGGCCTTCTACGAACCAGGAGCATCGCAGGGAATCAGGTGGCCACAGCCACCCTCATGTCTCTGTCCCCGGGGAGAGCACTGCTCTTGGGAAAGCTGGTCTCTAACATCTGCTCCTGGCATGCACGGAGGTGGGCACCCAGTGAGGCCACAGCCTCTCACCCCAGGACCCCAGCATCCGTGCCAAGGCTGGGGCAGGACCAGAGCTCAGAGCCAGCGGCAAGGGCCCAGAACATATCAGAAAACGACTTCTTTGTGCCTGGAGCTCAGTTTGAGGACAGCCATGGGTCTGAGGGCCACCAGGCTTGGCCAGGCCAGGACACACATTGCAGACCAAAGGGCCCCCCTGGGATAGAGCCAGGCCAGCAGCCCTCCCCAGGGTGTGGGTGGAGCCAGGCGGAGATCCCCACTGTGTTGAGTGTCCAGCCACGGGGTGACTTGGCCTCCCCTCTCTGAGTTCTGTGCTAGGTGGGGCAGCGGGGAGCCCGGGTGGGGTGGCTGCCTGCTCTCTGTCCAGCTACCAGCCCGCAGGGTGAACAACAATATTTTATGAGGATGAAGTCCTCAGGAAGCCCCTAAGGACAGACCCGGGCCCTGAGCCCCAGAAGCGCCTCCCGGCGTCATCCCTCGGCCCTTCTGTCCACAGACATTAATGGCAGCAGGGAAAGGTATGCGTGGCTGGAGCCGCTCTGCAGCCCAAGGCCCACACTGGGCCTTCACTCCACAGTTATCTCAGACTTCATGAAACTATGTTCACACGCTCTCTACCCACGACACAGGCCTCTCCTTCGATTAGGGAAAGGTGGTGGAAACAACACTGAGATTCCTCAGAGCTGCTCTGCCTGGCGGGAGGTCAGCCCTTCTTCTCTGGGGCCCAGAGCCCTGCAAGGTGGGCCGTGACGGCCAGGGAGGCCCAGGCACTCGGGACCACGTGGACAAGGCTGCCTGGGTCTGAGCTACCCAGGGCCTGGGGCCCTCAGCTCTAGGCCAACATCACTCCCCCACCCCTGTTGCTCACTCCCCCCCAGATCCAGCCCAGGGCCCCCCTGCCCCCAGACCCCACAGACAGGCTGCAGGATCTGTCTCCACTGCTCTGGGACTCCTCAAGGGCATCTGGTTGGAGCCCAGACATCGCCAGGCCAAGGGCTGGTCAGAGGGCTCTGTGGGGAGCCCCTGTGCCTGGAGAGCACGTGAGGGGCCCTAGGAGGGGCAGGGGGCACGGGCTCCCCAGAGCTCCCAGCATGGTGCGTCTTCAAGCCAAGGCTTTGCAATGGACCTTCGGGGCCTGTGCACACTCACCCCATTCTGTGAGGATACACTCCTCTCCTCCCACCCCACAGGCCAAGCTGGACCCCAAGTTCTAAGCCAGCCTATTGTCTGGCCCCTGACAGCCCATTCTGGAAGGGCCTCTCATCCCAAGGCTACCCTGGAGGTGGGAGGGGCAGGCGGCGGGGAGGGTGCTGATCTGCAGGCCTGAGCCGTCCACCAGCTCCTCACCGTGCAGGCAGGGGCCCTGTGGGCCCCCCTAGTCCCCCGCCCCAGCTGAGCGCCACCAGCTGTCTACTGTGAGAGCACATGTGAAGCCACTGGGGGCTGTGCCTGGTGGAACAGCTGGCCGTGCATGCGTCTGTGCGTGCGCGTGTGTGTGTGTGTGTGTGTGAGTGAGAGAGAGAGAGAGAGAGAGAAGCCTCCTCCTGGCTCTGCTTGCCCATCAACCCCACAAACCAGGACCGACTGATGCCACCTTTCCTCCCCGCTGCTCCAGCAGGAGTTCCGGAAAGAAACTAATTACAGACGATAAAGGCCGCCTCCCAGCTGACAGACGCATTTTCATAACTTCTAACACCAGGGTGGTTGCCACCGGGAGGCTGCAGGGGCGGGGAACCAGAGCTGAGGCAGCAAGAAGGCCAGGGCGGCCCCGTGGCCCAGGCGTGCGCCGCATTAGGGTGGGGAGTTGGGGGAGGGGCGGAGGAAAGGGGGTGCAGCCTCCCGGGGTGGTCCCTCAGGGCCTGACACCTGCCCGGAACACCTAGGCTGCCAGGCCAGGGAGGGCCCCGCACAGCTGCAGAGAGAGAGGCAGCCACTTGGGGCATCTTGGCAGATGCAGGGCGCCGGGCAAGCTTCCCCCCTGCTCCGCATTTACTGCAGGCCCAGAGGCCCCGCCCAGGACCTTTCCCATCAGGTCCCCTCCTCTCCTCTCCGGATGCAGCTGCAGCCCCACAGGGCCTGTGCCCAGGGTGCCCGCGCCAGGGGACCCCGCCTGCCCCACCTGGAACATCTGCTTCACCCTCTGCCGGGGCAAGTTCACGTTCAGTTTGTGCAGCAGCTGCAGGACCTCACTGATGCTCAGGCTGCCGTCCCCGTTCTTGTCCGCCTCGTCAAATGTCTGCTTCAGCCACTTTAGGGCCGAGTCAGGGACCAACACGCGTCCAGCAGGGACAGCGGCCCCCGCCCCCATGCAGGCAGGCGGGAACAGTGGACCCCAGCCCAAGCACCGCCCCGCCCCTCCCCCAAACGCATGGCCCGGCCAGGGGTCTGCCCGCCCCCCCCAGGCCAAGGATATTGGTCCCTAGTGCGCTGGCGGCGGGCCAGGCTGTCCTCGTCGCTGATGCCGGCCATGAGGTAGCGCAGGCCCGTGACCCAGGTGCGTGCCTCGTCCCCGCTGGGCGAGACCAGGTCCAGCGACTCTCGGTGGCTGCCGTGATAGATGCTAAAGCAGCAGTTGGGGTCGAAGCTGCCATCCGGGTAGCGCTGGAAGATCTCAGACTGTCGCCCTTCACTCACCTCCTGGATGGAGTCGATGGAGACTGCGGGCGGGCGGGGGCGGCCGCGGGTCAGAGCCTGTCCCCAGGGGCCGGCTCCGCTTTCCCCGCTCGGCCCCCGAGAGGCCAGCCTGGTACCTTTGTGGGTTCCCTTCCCATGTGAGGCTGGGGGCAGCTGGGGAAGGGGTATTTCAAGGGACCCTCAGGGCGGGAAAAAGTACAGATATCCTGAGGCCGGTGAGTCCGCCCCTCCCTGCTCTGCTCTGCCCCCGCGGCCTGCACCCCCTCCCGCTGGCGTGGGGCGCACACTCTCCTGGCGTGGGGGCTGCCTCTCCCTAGAACCTAGTGAGGGAGCCCAGACAGGCCAAGTGCGTCTGTCGAGCTCTGCCAGCTCAGGTCTCCACTCTGACAGGGCGATGGGCCCGCCCCCCACTGCCCCCCAGGAAGCTTGGCCCCAGCAGGCGGGGGGCGGGGGCCGGGGTCCTGCCGGCGGGCACCAGCTCCAGGTCCACTGAGGGTTCCATTACCGACCACAGCACCCGGGCTCCGTGGGGCTCCGTTCAAAAGCTAAATTACCAGGGGTCGCTGAGCTCTCAGCCCCTCCTAGTCATGCAGGGCACCGGCAGCCAGGGTCCCCTCTGGGAGCCCCCCCAGCTGGGCCCTGACCACCACACCCTCCTGCCGGCTCTCACCGCCCCCCAACACCACCCGCCCCTCTCCGGCAGCCCTCCCCCGCGGGCTCCGTGCCCTTCCGGGAGTTATCCTGGGCAGGGCTGTGCCCGCGGGGCTGCCGGCTGTGCAGTGAGGGGAGGCGGCCCCCGCTGTCCTCAGCTCCCACCCCCTGAGCTCCCAGGAGTGCGGAGCCCACCAACCGGCCTCCAGTTCCCTGTACGCATGCGTGTGCATGACAGGAGGGGGGGGTCCCAGCCCTGGACTAGGGGGGCTGGCAGGGAACAGCTGCCCCGCTTTCCTTCCTCCGCGGGACCCTCCAAGGCCACAGTCAGCTCTGAGCACTGCACACGGCCTCCCCCAGCCCCGCCCTGCCCCCTCTGCCTCACCACCCATTCCCTGGGGAGCCCCCATGACCTCATCTCCCTGCCCCCTCTGCACTGGGGCACAGAAGTCGCCCTAGTGGGAGGGGCCAAGGTCTGCCTCACACCAGAAACCCAGCTCCCACACAGTGCCCACTACGGGCGCAGGGCGGGGCACAGCGGAGGAACCCCATCTGAGCAGCCCGTGCCCAGAGGCCGGCCCCAGCCCTCCCCACCAGGATGCCCCCAGGGGCTCCGCGCCAAGCTCTCAGGCCCCGTGGCGACAGCCGCGCCCTTGGCAACTGCTGGGCTGAGGCCCTGCCCGGGCGCAGCCGGGTCTCTCCGGGCCTGGGGACCCTGACGTGTCCCTTCCTGACTCCAGCCTGGTCCCTGACAGGCCCTGTTCCGACCTGGGCCTTGCCCTTCTGCCCCTCAAGAGCCCTCCGGCTCAGCCCCTCCTGCTCCAGGCAGCCCTGCAGCCTCCACAGCCCGTGCCAGTCCTCAAGCCCCAGGCCGCCAGAGCCAATGTGTGGCCCTGAAGCCCGGCCCTCCGTGTGCCCAGCCAGGGTCTCTCTGTTGGCGGCAGGCCTAGAACCAGCTAGACTGAAGGTCCTGTTGCCCCTCAGCCCATTCCAGATCCAGCACAAGAAAGGGCACTCGGTCCCTAGAGTCCTAGAGGGCCCTGAAGGGCATGGGGCCCTGTCCCCTCCATGCCTGGCACCCAGAGGTCCCCTTGAAACTGCAAGGCCAACCAGATGCCTGTGCCAGGCCCGTAGCCCCCTGGAGACTTTCCCAGCTGCCCCGCGGCCACCTGCCCCCCTCAGGGCCGAACACTGCCCCCAGGGCTGCCCCTCCCCCCACAGCGGCCCCCTCCCCCCACGGCCACCCCGCTCACTCTTGGCCTTCTCGTTCTTGCGAGAGGGCCGCCAGCGGATGCAGGAGCGATGCTCGTCCAGGAAGTAGAAGCGGACCAGGCCCTTGGAGCTGCCGCGGAGCTTCACCATCTGTGTCCCCGCCTGCATGGCGCTCATGCATCTCTCCACTGGACATCGTGGACGCGGCGGGCAGAAGACAAGCGACACAGAGACAGACGAGGCTCCGTGAGAGCCGGGCCAGCCCTACCTCCCACCCCCATGTGCGTAAAGCATGCAGAGACCGCCCATCCGCCCGCCGGGACGCCCGCCTCCGCAGGGGCGGGTTCATATCCCCTGGCGCTGGCCCGGGGCCACAGGCCCAAGCTGAGAAACAGAGCTGCCCAGGTGAGCTGTGGCCACCCTCCCCGACCGTCCCGGGCCAAATGAGGTCCCAGGAAGGACCCTGTCCTCCACAGCTTTGTTTCCCTTCGCTCCAGCCACCTGTCCATCCCAGCCCTGCCAGCCCCAGTGACCACCGTGACCTGTCCCACCATCTGTGACACACGAGGGGCTGCGGTGGCTGAGGCCACGCTCAGGAGCAGCAATGTGCCCAGGCCTCTGTGGGTAGACAGGCCGCGGTCTACCCCGAGAGCCTGCACCCACTTCCCGTGCCAGTCGGGAAAGCTGGCCTCCTCCTCCTCCGTGCAGTAAGGGTGAGGGTCTGTCCCTGGAGGCCACCGAGCGAGGCCCCAGGAGGCCAAGGCAGCACCAGGCTTCAGTTCCAGAATGCAAACCCTTCCCCCAGCACCCCTCCCCTCCCTTCCCCTCTTCTGTCCGCTCTGCCTCCTGTCTGCAGCTCTCAGGTCTCCAGGTCCTGTGGGGAGGGGGCCTTAGCCAGGCCAGCAGCCCCCCAGGGCTGGAGAGGCTCCAGGCTCCAGGGGTCCAGGCCGGGGATGGGTCAGCCCCCGCCCCCCGGGCCCTTCATACAGAAAGCCCAGGACTCAGAAGGTACCGTCAGCTGCAGCATTAGCAATTCAACCCCACGTGACCCACCCACTAAGGGACCCTTGAGTGGTGCCACGAAGGCCCGTGCCCTCTGAGACCTCCCAGTGAGGACTCCTCACACTCCAGGGTGGCAGTGGCGGGGGGGGGCGGGGGGGCACAGGGAGGCTGGGCTCCACACGGGACACCGAGGGGCCAGGACGCAGGGGGCGCTGCTGGTGTGCAGGCAGCAGGAGGGGACAGGTGAGACAGGACAGGGGAAGAGGGGCGGGCCCAGAGGCCAGAACAGGTTCTGGGCGGGGCACCCAGACCAGGCCCGGTTCTTCAGCCGGAGCAGAGACGGTGATGGGGGCGAAGGGTGGGGGGGAGGGAAGCGCACAGTCCCCCGTGGGGCCTTCCGTGCGCCGACCCAGCCAGAATAGACACAGCCTTCCCATCACCTGCCCGGCAGGCCTCGGCCCCCCACGCCCGTCGCACACCAGTCAGGGGCGTTCTGCCCACCTCTGGGCACCGTCCCGTCCCGCACCAGCACGCTGGCTCCAGCCCATCTGGGCTGAAGGTGCCCCACCTCCCAAAGTGCCAGGGACCCTCAGCAAATGCTTTATAGCCACCGAGTGCACAGCCAGCGTATCCAGCACGGCCCTGCCCTTGATCCCCACATCCCCACTCTCCCTGCCGCCTGCTTGGTGCTCAGCCTCTAGGCCCCTGGGGTGGGGGGTGGGGGGTGCCGGAGCTGCCACGGAATCCCATAACCTCCAGAGGGAGACCTGAGGGGCAGGCAGTTACAAGCTTGCTTCGGTGGGGGGGTGGCTTTCGCACCCCCAGAAGCAGCCCCCACCCTCCTGGCCCAGTGGCTCTAGGGCAGGGCTCCCTTACCTAGTGGGCCGAGCTGCCACGGCGGGGACACAGCCACACTCGCTCCGACCCAGAGGAGGGCCTCTGCCAGGCAGGCCACTGCTCCCCCTGTCTGGCTGGGGGTGGATGGCCAGGCCACAGACATTCTAGGATGACGGCCAGGGGTGACTCACGGAGGCCAAAGGGGGCCGGTGTCCCCCCCCCGCCGCAGCCGCAGGTCAGGCTCCACGGGCCCCCCTCCTCTCTCCCGCTTCTTCCTCCTCCTGTTTAGAGCCTTGCGAGGCCCCCACAGGGCTGCTCCCAGGTCCCTCTGGCATTGGCCCGATCGTCACCTGCTGTCCTCGATGGCCCTCAGGCCAGCCTGCCCACCCACCAGCGCCACGAAGGGATCCCCAAAGAAGCAGCGTCCCAGAGTCGGAGGGCAGGGCAGCCGCAGGGCCTCTGCCGGCCCCGCCCACCCGCTGCCCAATCCCCTGTGCTAATCCAAGCCCGGGTCTGGCCCAGCTGGCCAGAGGATTTAGGGCAAGGGGACTCCCAGCTGGGGACCAGGAGGGCACCGGGCAGGTGGCAGTGTCAACAGGGGCCCAGGCCACCAGCCCCCACGTCCCGGCTAAGTGACAACAGTCAAGACAGAGAGGGGGCCGCCCCAGGACCCTGCTGTAGGAACACCACTGTAAGGCCTGGGGTGCCGGTGGGATGGGATGGTCCACTATCCCCCCACCATGTTGGACGTGAAGTCTGCCGCCCCTTCTCTGTCCCAGCCTGAGCCCCAGAATCCCCCACTCCTAAGCCCACATCTCTGATCCTTGCCAGGGGCTCTGAGGGGCTCCCGCAGTCCCCAGGATGGGGGGTGTGGAGGATGGGAGGGGCTCCCACAGTCCCCGGGGGGAGAGGGGTGTGAAGGGGGATGGGAGGGGCGTCTGCAGTCCCAGGGGAGGGGGCATGTGAAGGGAGGAGGGTGTGAAGTTGGGGTGTGAAGGGGGTCGGGGGCAGCAGCGTCTCACCCTCAGCGTCCAGCCCTCCGTGGGCCTCAACCCAGAGCGGAGCTGAGCAGGCTGCCTGCCCAGGGAGGACGCGGGACACGCGGGGCCCCTTTCTGCTTCCACTCCTAGCCCTAGAGGGACCGTGTGGGTCCCCGAGCCTGGGCCCCGTGCTCCCGGCCCCTGGCTGTGCAGCCTCAGCTCCCAAAGACCAGCCCCTCCGCCCGAGCTCTCCGGGAGGCGGCCCGCTGCCCTGGGCGCAGCCATCACCGAGCTCTGCCCCCAGAGGCTGGGCTGCAAGCCCCTCCCTCCTCATGGCGGGCCTGGCCTAGTGGGGGAGAGCCGGGCCCAGGGAGGACCCGCTCACGCATCTGCTGACGGGACACAATGGCCGCTCACAGCCACACCAGCGAAGGCCCAGACAAGGAGAGCCCTTGGGGCGGCCAACCACACTCTGGGCAGCTCTGGCATAAGGAGGCTGGGCAAACGGACAGGGCGGCATGCTCGCCTCTCCCAGGGCACGAGACCCGAGGGGCAGAACCCCACTCACTGTCACAGCGATAGGCCGCCGTGAGGACTGGGGCCTGGTCCCGAGGGCCCTGGAGCCCTTCTGCCACTGAGCCCCTGAGCCCCTGGTCCCCCGGGGGCCCCCTACGCCGGTATCACTGGGCTGTGCTGAGCAGAGACTGTCACCCTTCCGTCCCCAGCAGAGGGGAGTAGCTGGGGCCCGGGCCACGGGCTGGGCACAGTCTGGTCCAAGGTCAGAGGAGGGGAGTGGCGGGGAGGCAGCAGGTGATGGGCGGGCTGGGCTGACCACGGAGAACAGGGCGCCACCTGACCAGGGCCCACGTAACAGACTCAGAGCCAAATGCCAGAACCCAATTAAGAGCCTTTGCCAGAGCGGCGCTGCCTCGGTCCCTTCAGGAGGCAGCACTACGTGGAATTAGATCAGGAAGCCATCAGCCTCTAGAACAGGAAAGGTCCTGGGTCTCCTCCAGAAGACGGAGCTGCCGGAGCCCTGACAGCATCTGCGTGTTGGCGGTGTGAGCGGCAGTGGGACCAGAGCGGGAGCCAGGAGGCCGGTCTGAGGGCAGCTCCCCACACCCCAATGCTGGTCTTGTGTCACGGCTCCGGTCCATCAGCTGGCCCTGCCTGACGCCACGGGGCCACTCCCTCCTGCTGCAAAGCCTGCGGCTCTTCACACCCAGGTCACACCTGGTCAACCCGCTCCGCTTTCCTCCCCCACGCCTGGCCCCATTCTGGGGGAGTTCTCACCCCGCCTGGCCCCATTCTGGGGGAGTTCTCACCCCGCCTGGCCCCATTCGGGGGGTGTTCTCACCCCGCCTGGCCCCATTCTGGGGGTGTTCTCACCCCGCCTGGCCCCATTCTGGGGGAGTGCCTGGGACCCATTCCTGGCCCCATTCTGTTCTCAATTCTGTTCAGTGGCCCCATTCTGGGGAGTTCTCACCGCCTGGCCCCATTCGGGGTGTTCTCACCCCGCCTGGCCCCATTCACCCCGCCTGGGGGGTGTTCTCACCCCCTGGCCCCATTCAGGGGTGTTCTCACCCCAGCTGGCCCCATTCTGGGGGTGTTCTCACCCCAGCTGGCCCCATTCTGGGGGTGTTCTCACCGCACCTGGGCCCATTCTGGGGGTTCTCACCGTGCCAGGCCCCATTCTGGGGTGTTCTCACCACACCTGGGCCCATTCTGGGGTGTTCTCACCCCGCCTGGCCCCATTCGGGGGTGTTCTCGCCACGCCTGGCCCCATTTGGGGGTGTTCTCACCTGCCTGGCCCCATTCTGGGGATGTTCTCACCTGCCTGGTCCCATTCTGGGGTGTTCTCATCACGCCTGGCCCCATTCTGTTCTGGCCTGGCCCCATTCTGGGGTGTTCTCACCCCGCCTGACCCCATTCTGAGGGTGTTCTCACCTGCCTGACCCATTCTGGGGTGTTCTCACCGCACCTGGGCCCATTCTGGGGTGTTCTTGCCACGCCTGGTCCCATTCTGGGGGTGTTCTCACCACGCCTGGCCCCATTCTGGGGGTGTTCTCACCCCGCCTGGCCCCACTCGGGGTGTTCTCACCCTGCCTAGCCCCATTCTGGGGGTGTTCAACCCCGCCTGGCCCCATTCTGGGGGTGTTCTCACCCGCCTGGCCCCATTCTGGGGGTGTTCTCGTCGCACCTGGCCCCATTCTGGGGGTGTCCTCGTCACGCCTGGCCCCAATCTGAGGGTGTCCTTGCCACGCCTGGCCCCGTTCTGGGGGTGTCCTCACCGCGCCTGGCCCCGTTCTGGGGGTGTCCTCGCCGCGCCTGGCCCCATTCTGGGGGTCAGAACACCGCTCCCGGACAAAAGCTCCCTGAGCCGGCCACACCCTGCCATCCTCGGGTCAGGCCCTGGGCTCTCAGCCACTAGCTGATCAATGGTCTCCTGTCATCAGCCAGGGGGGCTCGGGCACCCTAAATCTCCCCGGGCAGGGAGTCCAGGAGGGGGCACACACTGAGCGGCCCGGCCCCTGCACCCCAGACTCCCTGAGTCCTCCTCAGCCAGCCCGGGATGGTCCTCACTGACCAGGCAGAGGACGGTCCATTTAGCCCAGCCTGATGCAAGGCTCTGCCGGCAAAGACTCTCTGTTGCCTGGAAGCCCCTGGTAATCCCCACAGAACTGTGTGGACACAGAACTGTGGCCCCCATGCAAAGCCAGGGGTGTGCCGGGACCTTAGGACACCGTGGGGGGAGCTCCTGACTCTGGGGACGCCATGTGGCACCCCCAGTGCTGCTGAGCATGCTGGGTACCTAGAAAGGCCCATACCCCAGGTGACTGCCAAGCTGGGCTTGAACCCAGGACAGGCCCCGAACCCCAATGGCTCAGCCCCCCAAACCCCGGGGGCGAGGCACCTCCCTTCGCACCCTCCCCCATTGGGGCTGAGCCCCAGGCCTCGAAGGGAAGGGGCAGCAGAGCCCAGAAGAACCAAGCAAAGAGCAGGGGCACCCAGCCCCCCAAACGCACCAGCTGGGCCACAGGAGCCCCCACGTCTGCACGTAGTCGCCGGAGCCAGCCCCCACCCGCACCCTCAGGGTCACAGAGGGTGCAGGTCCCAGGACCGGAGAACCGCCTCCCCAGGCGCTGCATGGGAACAGGGTGGGGCCCACACCAGGAGGGTTAAGAGCCCAGCCCACCCCAGCCATGGGCTCGCTCCACTCGCACCCGGGACACTCGCCACCACCCACCCCTGCTTTCACCCGCTTCCACCCTGCCTGTCCTGTGAGCACCAGCCGCCCTGTGGGGCTCAGGGGGTGCCCCCAGCCCCTTCCTCCTCACACCTGCCCCGCACACACCCCTGCAGCTTCCGCAACCCACGCTGTCCCTCCGAGGACCCTCCCGCCTGCCTTGCGGCTGCCGGACAAGACCACACACGTTTCTCCACAGGCCGCCTGAACCCCCAGGGCACTGCCGGGTGGGGACCACCCTGTCCTGTCCCTGGGTCATTCAGGACTGCCCCACAGCAGAAGCACAGGCTGGGCCCCCGGTGCCAAGGCCACACAGCCAGCTCCAGGAGGTGACATGAGCCAGCGCCTGGCACGGCCATCACTGGCCATCTAGTGGCCATCCAGCCTCCAGGGCTTGGCCACCGCCAGGGAGCGCCAGCACCTCCAGCGGCAGTCCCAGAGGAGCCTGGTGCCCGATGCAGCCCGCACAGATGGACTGGCAGTGCCACCTGCCCGGGGGGAGATGGCACAGGGAGGGTCTCCCCTCCCTCCCCATTGACACCCCAGAGGAAAGGTCCCCATGACCTCCCTCAGCTCAGCCCTGCCCCGTCGCTGAACCACTGACTCGGACGCCTGCCCTGAGCAGTTGCCAAGAAGCGGAGTCTGAGGGCGGTCCTTGCCTGCTCCATGCCTCAGTTTCCCCATCTGTCAGAGGATGCCCCTCAGGCCCTCACTCCTTTCTCCCTCCAGTGGCCACGGGACGTTGGTGGCAGCTTCCACAAGGGGGAGACGTCCTTGCCATCAGAAGCTGGGCAGCACTGGGTTGTTTTTTGTTTTGTTTTGTTTTGTTTTTTTTACATTGGAGATTGACCTGCCCTCACACAGGAGGGAGTAAGAGGCGGGGCAGCGGGCACCCCTCTCCCTGGGAGGGCTGGAAAACCTTTGTTACGCTTCCAACAAAACCCACAAATCCCGCCCAAGGCTCCCCTGCATGAGCACGCGCACTCACCGGCTCTCTTGAGGGCTCACGGGTCCCCATCCACATGGGGTGTGCGTGCAGGTCCAGGCCCTCACCCCTCCACTGATCGCAGGGGCCGTGGGCGCGTGCCTCCCCCGCCCTGAGGGCACCGGCCCTGGATTCCAGGCTGGGCAGCCCCCCGCCCCCCAGCCCCTCTTCTCTCCAACATTTCTCTGCCTTTTCGAAGGACCTTCGAGGGGTCCTTCCTGTGTCCACTTTACCCGGACAGGCGGCAGCAGGACGAGCGGAGCCCAGGGCCCCTGGCCTGGACCCCGGCCCGGCCCTGCCACAGCCCTCGCGAGTCCTCAGCCCCCCGCCTGTCGCCGGAGCTGCATCTGGGCTCTCCGTCAGGGCCGGTTCCGCACGCAGAGGGCCCTGAGCAGGGAAGGGGTCAGCAGGCCCCGGCTGCCGCGCTGGCCTCCCGCGCGCACCCACGGGGGATCGGCCCGGCCCCTGGCCAGCGCCTCACAGGAGGGAGGGACAGGCCCACACACATATGGCGGAGATTATTTAAACGTCTGAGAAGCAGCTCGCGCCCCCCTCCCCCTGTCCGTCTGGGCGCCTCCTCCCAACTATTTTTATTTTATCAGGGAGTGTGAGTCGGCTCCCTCAAGCCCCCTCCCGGCCCCAGGCAGGGTCCAAGGTGACTGTGCCCAGGGGGACAGGAGCCAGGACGGGCCTGAGGGTCTGTACGAGGGCGGTAGACCCTGGGGGGTGGTCGGCCAGGTCAGCGAGGCCCAGGCCTGGCCCCAGACAAGACTGGGGGAGGGCCGGGGGCCAGGGGAGCGGCCGGGGATGGAGATCTGTGCTGGGCCTCTGCCAGCCAGGATGGGCCTTTCCTGCAGCATCTTCCCTGTGGGGCAGGAGGCTCAGCCTTCTAGCAAGAGCCACAAGAGAGTTTTGTGGGCAGGGGGCCTGGCCCAGCGGCATCACCCGGCTCAGAAGCAAGGAGGGCCCGAGGGCATCGACCAGCCAGACTTTGCTCTGCCCCTTTGGGCTGCTTCTGGCCACCCCACCCTTTCATGGCCTGTGCTGCCAGGGAGCCTGGGGAACAGAAGTGCCCTTGGGCGGGGCAGGCTCTGGCAGCCAGCAATGTCCCACCCCCCGTGCCGACTGACCAGCCCAGGCCCCGGGCCTGCACCTTCCACCCACGGAGGCCCTGGGCGCCTGCGCTTCTGGGAAGAGGACAGCAGCAGCTTGGCCCATTCCTAGCTGGTAACACAGGGCCCTTCCCTGCAGCAGGCCCCCACACTGTCACTGAGGCTGCCGAGCACCACAGGGACCCGGAGCCCCAGGCACAGCGGGGGCCCCAGTCTCCTGCTTCCCTCTGCTGGCCCAGCAGAGCCCAGGGCCGCTCACACCAGCCTCCGTGAGGGTCTTTCCCCCCCCACCCGCTCCCGTCTTGGTGGCCCCCAGCCCAGCCACGGCACTGGCAATAACCCCACTGGACAGTCGTGTGGGGAGAGGACTCTGTGAATAGCCTGCCCTCACAGGTGCCCTGGGTCATGTGTCTGGGGGCTCCTGTTCCAGACCCCAGCCCTCATCTCCCAGGCACTGGCTGAGCAGAGGCTGGGACGGAGCAGGACGGCCATCATGCAGCCATGTCAGCCTGGGCTCCCTGGAGGCAGGGACCCAGCTCTGTCGCCTTTGTCTGACGGACCTACCCCAGCGAGCCCTGGAGTGGCTGCAGAAGCAGAGAGAGAGACTTCCAGCGGCTCTGGGGGTGGGGGCATATTCCTGAAAAGTCACCAGATGGAGCTGGGCCTGCCTGCTGGGAGGAGAGGAAACTCCCGCAGGTGGAGGGGGGGGTGGGGGGTCCTCCCTTCACTGGAGGAACCGGCCGTCCCCACCCCACACCCACCTGGGCCTGCGCAGGAGGCAGCCGGCAGAGTGGGCACAGAGCCGCGGAGGCAACCGGAAACAGAAGAAGGCTGAGCCCTGGGACTGGTCCCTGGGCCCAGCCGTTCCTCCTGGTCAGGCCAGCTTCCTTGAGAGCCCTCGGGCCTCAGGTACCTTGAGGACTCTGCGAAGCAGCTGGGCTCTCCCAACTTGACTTCCTAAAGTCCCCTCTATCTTGTCCCCTGTGTGGCTGACGGGGGGGGGCCCTCCCTGAGCATCACCCTGACTTCCCTCAGTGCCATCCCCCCACATGCCCACCATGGACCCGGGAGGGGGCTCACCAGGGGCCGCCCACACCCGGTCCTTGGTCAGCGCCACCACAGGGGCCTGAACAACGGGGAGTTCCCAAAGGTCAGCAGCTCAGCTGACCGGGGCTGGGGCCTGCCAGAGCCAGGATGACTTTCAATCACTGTGAACCCAAGACCACCATGAGTTACTTGGACTCTGAGAACAGCTTCCTCCTCTCTTCACCCAACCGTCTAGCACCCGAGGCCCCAGCCTGGGGTCTTCAAGGCCATGCTTCCCCCAGCTGGTGTGCAAGCCCGTTTGGGGGCTGTCCAGGTGGGCAGCTCCCTCTCCCTCCAGCTTTCAAGAGCTAGACACAACATTCCATCCAGGAAAGAGTGTCCATCACCCTGCCCGAGGGGCCTTTCCCACACAGGAAGTCTGTCCAGCCAGCGGAAGCCCACGTAAGCTGTGCTGGAAGCAAAGTCCCAGAAGAAACAGGCACTTCTGATTACTCATCCCCTCCTTGATGCCTCTACCCCCCAACAGCCCGCAGGGAGCACGGACCTGGCCCCTGCACCCCCTCACTCGCGCCCTCCCCGTCCCCCCCACCCCGGCTTTCCAGGAGAAAGGTGCCAAGAGCTTGGAAGCCACGGCCTCAGCTCATTAGCTGTGCAGATGGAGGGCCGGACTCAAGACTCCAGCCCATCTGCTCCGTCCTCAGCTGCACATTTGAGACCGTTCTCTCCCGGGGTGGGTGGGGGGAGGGGAGCAGCACCCTCACCCCAGCAGACAAGGGCCAGGCCACGTGTCTCCCGCTCGAGGCCGGCTGAGACCCTGACCCAGGCAATGGGGGCCCGAAGGGTGGGCTCACCTCAGGGCCTGGGGCTCTCCCCCCTCCCCTCCTAGGACCAGGGCTCTTCCCTTGCTGGCTGCAGAGCCCGGGTGTGTCAGGCCTCCCCGGACCCTGGGGGCGGCCAGTCCCTCCTTGGTTCATAGGCAGGCGTCCTGCACCCCAGAGCCCTTGATTCTGACCAAGGCTGGCTGCTGATTCCACAGAGCTCTCTGCAGGCCAGATAGGCAGGGGTGTGCCAGGCCAGGCTCTTGCCACACTGGCATGGGGGCTGTGGTCATCGAGGGGGTGTACCCATGAGTGGCCCAAGCACACAGCCAAGCCAGGAGTGTCTGCACCGCCAGCCCCACCTTCGCCTGCCATGCTGTCCTCCATTCATAAAGGGCATCTCAGCAGGGAAGGGGAGGTGGGAGGGGGCCGGGCATTCCTGGACCGTGCACGCAGACAGGCACTCTCTGCTCACAGACGCTCTAGCAAGACGACTCTGTACTGTCCCTGTCCTTCCGCGGGAGACTCAGAGAGGGTTGATGTCTTGCCTGTGATCACACAGCTCATCAAAGGCACCGCCAGGGTCTCGCCCTCAGTCTCCCTGGCAGTGGCGACCCCGCTCCCCTACCTACTCTCCACAGTCCCTCCCGTGTCCACACCAACCAGAAGGAAGAACTAATTAAGTCCAGAACAACTGGGATCCAGACAAATTTCCAGAAGGCAAGCTCAACCCTCCTTGGGGTCTCAGCCCGCAATCAGGAAGTTCTGCTGCCAGGCTCCGGCCCCTCCAGCCCTGGCCCTTCTCCCCTCTCTGCTTCTCCCCACTCCTGGCTGGCAGCGAATGCTGCCTCTGAGAAGTGCTGCCCCATCTGGTCCCTGCGGGGACAGGCCCTGGCACCCTGCCCCTACGCTCCTTGGTTCTGGGCAGCCCTGGGCAGCACTGAAGGGCTCCTGCCACCCCTGTTGATCTATGCTGTCTGCCCAGGGCAGAGCCCGCGGCTGCAGGTCAGGACAGAGTGGCAGATCTGAGCAAGAAATCTCCCACGGGGGCGCCTGGCGGAACCCCGAGGGCTCCGCAAACCACCACAGGCGCCTCAGGGAAAGGCAGCTACTTGCTGCTGCCCTGTCCATGGTGCTGATGAGGCTCAGGGCGCCCGCGCTGCCCTGGCTGATGGGGGCAGGAAGGGGCTGGGCCAGGCGAGCCCCCAGGGTCCCACCGGTCAGGATACCCCAGATCTAATCCCCCACACTGAGGCTGGTGCCCCATGGGAGCAGACTGGAGGTCAGGAGTCCGTCAGCTCGAACGGGGCACCTCCTCCCCCCGCCCGTCGGGATTCTCCACTTTTTGCAGGGAAATGCCAGCACAGTGGGAGATGATGGAGGGGACTGGGATGTGCAGGTGTTGGGGGAATGGGGTCACCCCAGAGACCCCTGGGGGAGGGGGTCCAGCCCTGCCCAGGTGGGCTCAGTGGGTCACCGATGGGCACTTCAGCGTCTGACCCCAGCTCCCTGCGGGGCAGTTACAGCCTCTTCCTTGAGCCCCTTCTGTTCCCTCTTACCTTCGTCCAGGCTGAGCCCACCGGGGTCCCCGGGCTCTTCCATGGCCCACGGGTACCACCCCCACTGCTACCGGCGTGGCCCAAGGGGGCCCGGGCGGTGTGCCGGCCCCGCGTGGTCTCTGCGACTGAGCGCGGGCCCATGGCCGATCACCGAGTGCTCAGCCCGGCGCTGCCGGGACCGCCCCTCCCGCCAGAGCCCCGCCCGCCTTAACCCTTCCCGGCCCAGGCCCGCATCGGGCAGGGGAGGAGGCGCGCGCTGGGGTGGGGGTGGGGTCTCAGCGGGGCGCGCCTGCTCCTCCCACACGGCTCCCCAGGCCACCCTCCGCTGGCTCTGCCCTCCAGGCCAGCGCCCCCCAGGAACGAAATGTCCTCCAGCTGCTGCCCCCCAGACCACGGGGTCCCTCTGATCATTACACACCGCCTTCCCCCGACCCTGTGGGCTTGTTCTAGGACAAGTCACCCCCACCAGGAGGGTCCCCCCAAAACGCCCAGTGCCTCCAGGATGGCTAGAGTGACATTTCACTGGCTGCCCGGTCAGGGGTGTGTGTGCAGGATGACAGGAGGCAGTCCCAGCCCCCTGGCACCCGAATCCCGCCTATGCCCCTCTCTGCCCCCCCAAATATCCCTCAGTGAGAGTCCTGAAGAAGATCCTGGGGTCTGGGGTCCTGCCTGGGCCGAGCGGGGAGCAGCCTGGGGGCGGGGTGTGTGTGGAGCAGCGCCCACTCTTGCTCCAGCACCGCCTGCCTCTTCCTGGGGTTGTTCTGGTTCAACCTGATGCATCCAGAATCCAAGAGAAATAACTTTCCCCACATCAGCCAAAGAGACTGGTTGCCCTGAGCTGCCCCTCTGGCCTCAGGTGCTGTTTTGAAAGCCGCCCCTCCTGCCCACAGCCCTGAGGGCGGACTGGGAGATGAGGAGATGTGGGAGCCTGGGGCTGAGGCGGCAGGCAGGCAGCCCAGAGCGGGACCTGGGGCTCCGAGGGAGCTGCCGCCACCCCAGGGTGTGACTGCCTCCTGCCAGGCCAGGCCCCCAGGTGCGGAGGGAGTGAGACACCTGAGCCTGCCACCACCACCACCTGGGTCCTGCCCAGGGAAGGCCGCAGGGCTGCTGCCTGGCTCCCTTAAAGGGGCAGCCACCTCCCTTTGCTGCCACTGGTGGAACCCAAGCCCTTCAGTCTCTGGGGATCTGCCCTTGTGAGCTTGACCCTGTGACCCTTCTGTCGCAGTGGCCACGCGTGCCCGGAGCAGGGTCAGGGGCCCCGGGCCTGTGCGCACGGCACTGGCACACCCTCCCTCCAGCACCAGGTGTGGCTGAGGTTCTCTGCTGGCCGCCCCGGGAGGGGTCGTGCAGCTGAGTGGAGGCCTGAGAGGAGGGAACCAGGCCAAGCAATGGCCCCAGTGCAAATGTGCAAGAGACACCGTGGCCGGGAGCAGAGGGGAGAGGGGCCCCCCAGCACCCCCCACCTGGGCTTTGCAAGTCCCCTCACACAGTCCCCGCTGGGAAAGTGCCAGCAACCCCAAAGTCCAAGAAGAGGGGAAACTGAGGCAGGAAGAGAAGACAGGCAAAACCCAAGGAAGAAGGGACTGGGTGGTGCAGGGGGGCAGGCAGACACAGGCTCCCCGGAGAGGGGCCAGCTCCCTGGAGTGGACAAAATGAGGTTCTGGTTCAAGTTCAGGTTCTGATGAATAATCCATAGCAGGGCCAGGCCTCCCCCTCCCCCGCACAGCGCAGTCCGGAGCTGATTTTCCTCAAGGGGCGGGGCGGGCTGGTGATTACCGCGGTGATTAAAAGCCGCCTGCCGCACATGTTAATTTGCTTAAGATTCTGATCTCCTAAATCTCCTTTCTGGGCATTTAAGCAAAATTCTGTCTTTGAGAGCATTTGGCCTGGCTGGCAGTGGGTGGGGATGCACGTCTGGAAGAAGGGCCTGAAGGCCCCCAGGAGTCTAATTTTCTTCTTGTTTGAAGAGGGAGACCGGAATAAACAAATCCTGACGGGAGGGGGTGGGGCGTGAGCCTGGGGCCCCCGCCCGAGCCCTTCTCTCTTTGGGGGGAGAGGATCATGCTCTAGAGCCTCTATCCTGCCCTCCCAGGCCCACTGCCTCCCCCTCCCCACTCCCTGCTACCTGCCAGCCTCACAGGGACATCCAGATCAGCCCCAGCCCCACTTCCTGCCTGAAACTGAGGGGTCATGCAGAGGAAGCTGGGGTTGCAAGGGCAGGGCCTCCTCACCCCTGGGGACAGAACCTGGGCCCAGATGCTGGCACAGGGGGCTTGCCTGTCGGGCCCAGGGCTGCCATCCACCTACCCCCACCCTCCGGAACTTCCAAGATCTTAAACCATCAGGCAGGGGCTCCAGCTGGGCCCATCCCTTGATCTCCAGCATGGCCAGGAGGAGGCCACTCTAGGCCCTAACACACTGGAGGGGAGGGCTGTGCAGCCTGAACCTTGGGCCCGGAGTCTCTGGGTTCCCAGTCAGTCCTGTAGGTGGGCAGACCTCGTCCCCTCCGTGCCTCAATTTCCTCATCTGTACTCATGTTCCCAGGACTGGGCTCTCCACAGGTAGACAGCCACAATCTGGCCCTGACAGCTTCAGACACATCAGGGTCTGCCAAGCCCTCCCCTGCTCACGGTGCTGAGCTTCCCCCACCCGAGCTGACCCTGAGGGCCCACACATGTTCCGGGAGTTTGCCTCATGTGCACTGTGCACCCCGGACCCTTCAGCGCGTCCATCTAGCTGTGCCTTGCTGGGGGGGGGGAGGGGAGGCGGGGAGAGGACAGAGGGCAGGTCCCACCGTCTGCCAGCCTGCACTGCCCGTGCTCTCGCGCTGGGAGTCCTGCGGTTCCCTGGGACGCTGGGACGCAGCCAAGACCCTGGTCATCTCTCAAGGGACTTTCCTACATCTTTGACCTCCCAAAAGCACTGTTTGGGCCGCCCCTGTCACAGGGCGGTGTGCACTGACCAGGGCTCCTCCTGGCGTGCGGGGACCCCCAGGGGCCTGCGTGTACACGTGCGTGTGCCCAGGGGCTGGTGGGAGCACACGGTCTGTGTCGGGATGAACCAAACGATATTTGCAAAGGAAAATAGCCCTGAGGAGAGACGGGGACAGAAGAGCCCCTGGTGGAGCCCAGAGACACGGGGGGTGGCCCGGGCACGGGCAGAGCAGAGGCGGGAAAGAGAAGTGCTGCCCTGCTCACCCCCTGGCCACCCCTCCTGCGGCGCCCTCCTCCAGTCAGGGCAGCCGCCCGGGGACGGCAAAACCCGGCACGCGTGAGCCCAGCACCGTGTGCCCTAGGCTGACCTGAGCGTGTCCCAGGAAGCACCGTGCCCCGGGAGGGGCCATGAAGACCACGGAGATGCGAGGAGGCACACAGGGCAGTGCCCCGGCCAGGTGTCGGGAGGCCCCCGTTCGAGTCCTGCTCTGTCCCGCCTCTGTGTGACCCATGGGAATCCACGCCCCCTCGGGCCTGTGTTTCCCAGTGAGGGGCCTGGACAGCCCAGAGCCTCTAGTAGAGGTCAAGGAGAAAGGTCTGGAGGGCAGTAAGGGTGAGGAGGCACAGGGGGCATACCTGGGGCCAGGCCTTCCTGGACTAAAGATCCCAATGCAGTGTTCCCTTTGGCGCTCGCCGCTGTGTGACGAGGGGCCCAAGGGCACTGCCTCGCTATTCTCGGGGTCACAGGCCCTGACAGTGCCTGGGTGGCAGCCTCCAGGAGCAAGAGGCTGTGAGCGATCCCTCCCCACGAGCGCAGGACAGCAGATTCGCAGCTGCAGAAACCTCCACGGGGCACCTTGGATTTCGCATCCGGACGTGTGTCCTACATAAATCTCCAAGGAAACGCTTCCCCGATGACCCGCTGCGGTAAACCAGCCCAGGGTTTGCTCTGCCTCGAGCCCCCCTGCACGAGGGACCCAGGGACACAGGGGGCCTCGGCCTGTCCTCTCTGCTCCTCAGAGCCTGAGTCAGAAGGGCCTCCGGAGGCCACCGCGTCCAACCTGTTTGCTTTGAAGATAGGGAAACTGAGGCAGACGGTTCGTAGCCAAGCGGAGGCAGAGCCAAGACCAGGACTCAGGCCCTGACCCCGGAATGAGTCCCAGAGGGGGCATTTGGGAAGATGGCTGGAAAAAGTGGACCCACGCAGACCCCAGACGCAGACAAACCCCAAGCACCGGGACCCTGAGTGGCAGGGGCTGCTGCTCAAAACCTAGCATTCCCACCGCCCCCAGCACCCCCAGCACCGGCCCCAAACCAGGGCGCGCGTCTGCCTCACGGTCGCCCCAAGCCCAGCTGTGCCAGCAAACAGCTCCGAAAGAAACAACAGCACCAAGTCCCCAGGCAGAAGAACAGAACACACAGATACAGCACAACAGGAAGGCCTGATGGACTTGGCGTCCGTGGAGATGGGGGCAGCGGGGAGGGCAGAGCCCCTCGGGTGACCCTCATGGTGGTCACATCCACACAGCATCCCCCAGGGCTGCCGGGGCAGGTGGGCTCCAGTCCACGTGTGAAGCAGAATGCAGCCAGAGCCCTGGGGCCCGGACAGACCGTGGGAGGAGGCGGGGAGAATGGGGTGATTCGCCAATGAAGGGGTGGGCTGGCAGGAAAGACGGGCCACAGGCAGCCGGAGGGATAGGGGCTTCCGGAAGGCTCTGCCTGAAGAGCCACAGCCACGCCCACACGTCCTGGCCCCCAGGGGCCGTGGCCCCACCGCACACACTGCATTCCCCCCCTCCCCCCCCGTCCCAGTGCGGCGCCCTCAGCCACAACACCTCTCCACTCGCAGCCCTCCTTGCCCCCAGGACAGAAGCACCCCCCACTCCCATGCCTTCGGCCCCTCCCCCGCCGCCGAGGTCATCAGGTCAGGCCCTGCCCTGGGCCGCTGTGGCCCCACTGGACGGCCCTGCCTCTCTGCACCAGCCTGACCTAGATTCCGTGCCTGCAAGCAGCAGCCGGGCAGAGCCACAGCCAGCCTGGCGTGAAACAAGACGGCCGGATTCCAGGGCAAACAGCCACGCGGCCACCGGCCCAGCCCATCCAGTCCCCCGGTGTCCCTGGAGAGTTCTGTCAGGAGCTGCCCTTCTCCACCCCCATCCCCTCCCACAGCCATGGCCCACCTCCCCCCGGGCAGCCCCCAGAGCCTGGAAACATCTACATCGGCCACACCTGCCCGTGAGCTGTGCCCTGTGCCTTTGCACCCGTGTGCCACCCTGGGCCCGGGGATGGGAAGCCTCTTGGCCACTTGCATTGATTAAAAACACAAAAATCCTCGAAATTGGAGGCATGTACATGCAGATGCAAATATATGCAAATCAGCCCCTGTCTCTCGCTACTAGGCCTACGCGCAGAGGGCACGTTTCTGGGCCGGTGGGGGCCATTCAGGCTGGAGCCGCCCGTGTGCACCCCGCCACCCTTCCTTGCCCTTCTCCCTCCTGCCTGTCTGCACCCCCAGCTGTCAGTCTGTGTCTGTTAAGCACCTGCCGTGCGTCAGGCTCGCACTGGGGGCCAGGAAGGAAGAGAAGCAGCCTCCACCCTCAGAAAAGACAGAGTGGTAAGAATGGGCCCAGCTTCCCGGGACAGCCCTGGGTGGTGGGGGTGCAGAGAAGCCCCCTCCCCAAGTGCTGTACACGAAGCCCAGAGAAGCCCAGGCCACTTCACCGCAGAGCAGGAGCCTCTGGGGCATGGGGTGCTCCGGCCAGAGACGAGCTACTTCTCCGGCTCGACCCAGCGCGGGAGGTGAGGGAGCCAGGGGCATGACGGGGCTGGGGCGGGGGCCAGAGGCTGCCGGCTGGGGTGCTGTGAGCGCAGGGCTCTTAGCCCAGCACCCGGCGCGGGGCAGGGAGGAGGAGGAGCGGCAGGCGGCTGCCTGATGGCCCCCTCGCTGGCCATCAGCACCCAGTCGTCACACCGTGCGCAGGCTGGACAGCGCATCACAGGGCACGCTCCTGAGAGCGCCCTCTGAATGCTGGCCCCCACCACTGGCGGGGTCTTCCACAACATGCTCTGTCGTGCATACACTGTAGCTGGATTGGCTCCATCACCACATGCAGACGCCCGCTTGTGCAGGGTTCAGTGGCAGAATGGAAACCACTGAAGAATCCTGGGTGGTAGCGCATGCATCTCCAACAGCAAAACTAACTAGACACCTTGGAGGGGGCTGTGGTTAGTGCAGAATTTGTCCTGATGTCTCCCCCGGGGGAAGGCGAGGTGGCCCCGGGAGGCCGCAGCTCACGCGGAGAGCCGCTCACTGCCTGGCACCTGCGAGTTCTGGGAGCCCCACCCCCAAATGGGGACCCGTGCCTGGGGTCTGGGAGGGGCTTCTGGGCTGACTCTTTACAGAGGGGGGGGCTCTGGGTCCACGGGCACCTGGAATACCCTGGGTGTCATGTGATCTCGCCAAATAACCCGAGGGCCGCCCCAGTGCAGGGACCCACCCGAGTCACCACACACACTGCAATAGCCCCAGGTCAAGTCACCCTTTGCACCAGAGGAGCAATGGTCACGTCACCGCACATATTAAATGCCAGTGAGGCTGGGAACACAGGAGGCTGCCCAGGGAGTGAAACTTGGCCTCGAGACCAGCTGCATGGTAACAGGTCTATGTGGGGGAGGCACCCACATAGGAAGCGGGTCTGGGCTGGGGGTCTCCCTGGGGGCAGGGCTGTGCCACCCACTGCTAACCCTGGTGTCCAGAGCCATGCCCAGCACACAACTTCTTGCCAGGCATTTATTGAGTAGCCTCCCCAAATACACACCCAAGCAGCAGGAAGGGCCAGGCTGGCAGGGGGCGGGGGGCAGTGCCCAGCAGCACTGGGAGATTCAGCTGCTGCTCTGCCAAGAGCAACCATAAGAACACAGGGTCTGCCCAGGGTGCTTCCCACTCAGAGTGACTGTCCCTCTAACCCCCAGGGCACTGCGGTCAGAGCCGGGATTCCATTCACCTTCGAAGATGGGCAATGCCTTGATCAAATAGCAGGCAGAGGGCAAAGTCTCAGGGAGGCTGACACAGCTCAGAGAAGAGGTGTGAACACACAGCTCAAGATGCTGGGGGTGTGAACACACAGCTCAGGGAGGGGAGGCTGGGGTGTGAACACACAGCTCAGGGAGGGGAGGCTAGGCTGTGAACACACAGCTCAGGGTGGGAGGCTGGGCTGAACACACACAGCTCAGGGTGGGAGGCTGGGGTGTGAACACACTACTCAGGGTGGGAGGCTGGGGTGTGAACACACTGCTCGGGAGGAGGCTGTTGTGAACACACAGCTCAGGGAGGGGAGGCTGGGGTGTAAACACACTACTCAGGGTGGGAGGCTGGGGTGTGAACACACTACTCGGGGAGGAGGCTGGGGTGTGAACACACAGCTCAGGGGAGGCTGGGGTGTGAACACAGCTCAGGGAGGCTGGGGTGTGAACACACAGCTCAGGGAGGGAGGCTGGGGTGTGAACACACAGCTCAGGGAGGGGAGGCTGGGGTGTGAACACACAGCTCAGGGAGGGGAGGCTGGGGTGCGAACACACTACTCAGGTGGGGAGGTTGGGGTGTGAACACACTGCTCGGGGGAGGCTGGGGTGTGAACACACAGCTCAGGGAGGGGAGGCTGGGGTGTGAACACACAGCTCAGGGAGGGGAGGCTGGGGTGCGACACACTACTCAGGTGGGAGGTTGGGGTGTGAACACACTGCTCGGAGGCTGGGGTGAACACACAGCTCAGGGAGGGGAGGCTGGGGTGTGAACACACAGCTCAGGGAGGGGAGGCTGGGGTGTGAACACACTGCTCAGGGAGGGGAGGTTGGGGTGTGAACACACTGCTCGGGGGGGGAGGCTGGGGTGTGAACACACAGCTCAGGGAGGGGAGGCTGTGGAGTGAACACACAGCCTGGGGTCAGAGTGTGAACAGGTAACTCAAGGTCGGGATACCTGGGAGACACATTTTCCTTCAAGCCCAGAGAGAGGCCCCGAGATCCTACTGACCCAGGTGTGTGCCCAACAGACAGCTGACAGTCTTCACCGCCCGGTGGGAAGTGGGCAGGAGGCCCCCCCGCCCCCCGCAGCGGTCCCGATCTAGCACACAGGACAGTGGGCCCAGAACCACAGGTAGCGGGTCCTGCCCACAGGGTGGTCGGTCCCGGGCTTGTCTCCACAAGCCCCCCGCTCCGCTGCCCTGACGTCCTCAGCCCCACCCAGTCATCAGTACGTTGCTTTCAGGGCCTTCAAGGACCACAGACGACCTGAGGGGCAACAGGGGACACTCTCTGCCACACGGTAACCGCACCCCCAACACACACCCTCTCCCACAGCCTGGGGGGAGGCAAGCCAGAGGCGGACACAGTGCAGGGCCCCGGGGACAGCACGTCCCTGGCCTGCCTGACCCTCTCCTTGCCCTCTGCCCCCCCACCCCTGCCCCGGTCTCCTGCCTACCGACTGCGTGGGCCCCGGCAGCCACCAAGTGCTACGCACACAAATGTTTATTTTTTTCTATAGAGCAAAAAAAAGAAAAGACAAGAAAGAAGAAGGGTGGCTTATCCAGAGGGTGAGTCACTAGGGATGTTCGAGCGAACGGCAGACGGCGCAGCCCCAGCACCCCCATGGGCAGGGCCGGAACTGCTCCCACCCCTCCCAAAGTGCAGGGGGCGCCGGCCGGCCCCCAGGAATGTCAGTCTCCTGCAACCAGTGCTCCAAGGAAAGCCACTCCTTCAGGAGGTCCTCGCTGACCACCTGTCCCTCTATGCCCTTCAGGAGCGGGCAGCAGTCCAGCAGGTTTGGGCCCTGCCACACCCCTGGGAGAAGGGGCTCCCCTGTCGGCAGATCTGGTCTGTCTGGGGGGCATGTAAGCCACCTCATTCATTTCGTGGTGACCAATCAGGAGAGTCAGCAGCACAGGGAGTAGCCACTGTCAGAAGGAAACCAGGGCAGAGGGTGACCCTGTATCACAGCCCATGAGGCTGCTGAGGGGCAGAGTCCCCAAGACCCCTAGTCCCTCGCAGCCCCCCTCTGTGGCCAGCTAGCCCCCCACCCCCGAGAAGGCAGGAGCAGCTGGGAGTCCCGAATGCCACACAAAGCCAGCTCTCATTCCTCCCCAACAGGATGGAGCCTCCAGCCGATCAGTGGCACAGCATGGCTCGGCCACCCTGGGAGCCCGCAGTGCCCCCCTAGGTAAGGGCTGGCCAGCATGATGAGCATCGAGGCAGGATGGAGAAGCCGCTGTGACCAGACAGGGGCACCTGAGGGCTGGAGAGGCCAGACCCAGGGGTTCTGGGGACGGCTCCCTGCTCTGAGGAAAGGGGCCCGCGTCCCAGGCTGAACAAGGAGGGCCTGCACTGAAGGTGGAGAGGAGGTGCGTCCGCCTGGCTGTGTCCCTGCTGTGGGGGCAAGTCTGGCCCGGGGGTTTCAAGACAGAACCGCTCCGGCGACCTTCGTGTCTCCAGGAGCAGCGCCCAGTGGTGACAGCTGAGTCACCGCCCGGGTCTTTTTAAGGCACAGCCGAGCACAAGGGGGCAATTTAGGTCTTCTTGACAAGACAGGACAGCGTGTGGTAGAGAACACCAGGTCAGAGCCGAGTAAGGAGCCGCGCGCCCACCAGGGCGACACCCTCCGGGCCCGCTGGCCGGGGGCGGGCCTGCCCTGCTGTACGGCCGGGGGTGTCGTCTCCATGAGGGGGCTGTGGCCCTTCGAGGGACTTCCCAGGAGGGAAGGCCTGCGGTCCCGGCCCCATCCCGGCCTCCGGTCCCAGGAAGCAGCCAGAGGAGAGGCGCATGGATCACCGCTGGGAGCTGGGTGCGGGGAGACTGGCTGTCCTGAGCTCTGGTGCTGGAGGCTTGAAGACCCCAGTTGTGCCCAGGAGCCCGGGGGTGCGGGCAGGGAGGCTCCGGGCCTTTGTCGCTTCCCACCCACCTGCCTGTGTCTGCTTTCCCGAGAACACCCCCCGGAGCCCCTCCTCGCTGCTCCCGGGTCGTGCCAGGCCGCTGAAGCCAGCAGGCCGCTGCGGAGCACGGCCACCGGAGCCGAGGGTGGGGGAGGGGGGCCAGGCAGCATGGAGCGGCCACCAGGAGGTGCCCGTCCCGCCTCGGGGCGGCCAGGGCCTTCCGTAGTCAGCCCCCGCCTCGCTCTGGGCCCCGCGTCCCGAACCACATCCCGGAACCCCCCCACCTCCGCCTGATGATCCCATGTGGTGGTGCCAGTCCCTTACAGACACAGAATATAACAATCCCCAATAATGCCAAGCCCAAAATAACCCACAATGCGCCGCGTGCCGAGCTCCCACAGGAGAACGTAACTGAGTCAAGCACAGCTGTAGAGTCGCTTTAAAAATACACAAAATGCACAAACACGAGTGCACCCGCCTCCGCCCACGGCGCCTCCACAGGTAGGGGGTAAAGGTGGGGGCACACTGGGGGGGCCATGCCCTGCACCTGGGGCTGATGGGAGCCCCGGGCGACAGGCAGGGTGGAGGGGTGGATGGGCTCCCCGAAAGTGCTCCCAGGACAGCAGGCCCTCTGCCTCCCTCGCTGTTCGGTGAGCCCCCTGGGAGCCCCCCAGCCCTGCCCCTGAGACCACGCGGATGCCTGCTTCCCCCTGGTCTTGCCCAGTGCTGGGCCTGCAGAAAAGTGGGGCCGCCCAGGCCTCTACCTGTCCCTGCCCCCTCTCCTGGGCTCCCCACCCACACTGGGGACAGTGGATGGACCACCGTGTTGTGGGGACCTGCCAGACGGGGCAAACGTGGGCCTACAGGGAGGCCAGCCCAGTCCTCTTGGGGCTTGAGGGGGGGGCACTGGGCATCTGCACCCCCTCCAGGCAGGTGGACGAGGTGCCGGATGGGCCTCCTGCACCTCCAGCCAGGAGCAGCCAGCACCCAGTGCCCGGTGCCCGAGTCCCAGCTGCCGCAGCACAGGGCCTGGGAACGGGCTGGCTCTCCGAACCTCAGGGCACCAGGGGCTCACTTCCTGCAGAGGCCGACCCACAGGTGCCCACACCCGCCCTCCACGCTCAGGAGCCTCATCCACGAGGACAGCGCCAAGGGCCAGACCAGGGCCGACACCCCAGGACCCTGGTCAGAAGGGCTGAGGTCGGCGTCAGGCCACCCCCGTCCAGCACAGGGACTGTGTCCACACAGGGCACTGCTGGTCCAGCCCCACAGACTGGGAGACCCGTGGCCTTGGACAGCCGGCCTCCACGGAATGACGTTGCTGCTAAGCAGATCCTCCACTGCTCACCCACCTGGAAGGCAGCCACGCCAGGCCACACCACACCAGGCCACACCTCTCCAGGCTGCTCCTCTCCAAGCCACACCATGACAGGCCACACTATGCCAGGGCACACAGCTCCAGGCCACATGGCGCCAGGCCACACCTCGCCAGGCTGAAGGGAGGGTTGGATGGGTGAAGGTGATGAGAAGAGGCCACTGAAAGTGACATGGACAGTCTGCTCAGCCCCTCAGGACAAAGCTCTGCCCAGAGGAGCACAGGCTACCTTTATTCCGGGAAGCTGACCCCCCCCGACCTGCCCCCCGTCACCCCCAAGCCCATCAGGGCAAGCAGAGGCCAGGGACCCCCTTCACTGCCTGCTGCTGCAGCCACAGCCCCTGCAGCATGAAGGAAGTGGGCCACAGCCTGGTTGCTCAGAAACTGGCTCTGGCGGTCACGGGATCTATCTCTGCAGCAGGCAGCCTGCAGAGAGCGGCTCAGAGCAGGGGGCCGTGGACAGCGGCATCCTCAGGGAGCACTGCCGCCCGGACCTGGGACCCCCCCTCCCGGGAGCCGGCCCGGGCAGCCCAGACCCCCTGCCCACACCCAGCGAGGCTCAGACACGGTGCTGGGTAAGGAGGTGTTTGATCTCCGGGCTCTCAAAGGCCCCCCGCGCTGAGGAACGCAGGCGGGGCTTTTCCGCCGGCTGCCGCCTTGATGTCGGCACAATCCTGGGGACCCACGGAGCTACTGCAGCGGGGAGCATGGGGGATGCGTGTCCAGGAGGCCCCACTGCTGGGGTCGGCCGGAGCACGGACAGGGCATCCCCGGGGACTGCGCAAGGGCAGCAGGACCGCGGACAGGGTCAGTGGCACGTGGATGCTGGGCGTGGCTCTCCTGTGCAGGCAGCAGGGCCGGGGGCCAGGACACAGGCTGGCAGCTGTCCGCGTCCCGGTGCTCAGATGAAAGGTGGCCTGCCCAGCGTGCTCGGGCCCCACGACCCCGTCCAAGAGGGAAGCAGGGACCCGCTCCGGGAGAGCGCCCGCCTGCTCTGCGCGCAGACGCTCCCGTGTAACCAGACAGCACAGGCTGTCACCTGTTCCGCTGCCTGCCTGGCAGGTCAGCGTCCCCAGCCTCAACGTCCTCATACTTAAAAAGGGGTGATAACAAGAGCAACCCTGGGAAGGCTGGAAATAACAGGCAAAGGGGTCCCCCAAGACCAGGCCGACGGAGGCTTGCACCTGCTCCCGGCCGGGAGCCCTGGCCAAGCCTCTATCCACACTGCCTGGGGACCGTTTGGGTTTCTGCTCTCCTAGGCAGAAAAGGGCGCGTGAGTGACCTATAAGCTCTGGAGAAGGGGGTGAACCCTGCCCAGCCCCCCACTGCTCACGGTGGCCGCTCTGGAGGCCTGGGGCAGGCAGAGGGCAGCACCAAGGGCCCCCGTCCTGAGCAGCCCCTCTCCCGCGGGCTCACTCTCAGCCAGCGGCCACTGTATTCGAGCCAACATGAAACATTTCCGCCAGCTGCTCTCCGGCAGGCAAGACCAGTCCCCGGTCTCAGCCCCGCCTCCTGCAGCCTGGGTGGCTCCCGTGAGGCAGGACAGGGGACCCCGGGGCCCGGCGGGGAGGTTGCAGGCCAGCGGTCCTTCCCGGGCGCCGGAGGCGTGAGGCCCAGCCCAGACCCTGCTCACCCGCCTGCCGCAGGCCGGAGGCAGAGCACAAACCCCACTTTTCAAACTTGGCATTTCTGAAGATGACACCGATGCCGGGTGTTGTGAGAACAGACACTTCCGAACCAGCGTGCCGGCTCACAGCACCCTCTCCCCCCAACAGCTCCGGCTGCCGGCGCGGGCAGGGGACAGAGCTGGGGGCCCAGATCCCGCCTTGGTCTGGCCTGTAGGACAGTGGGACAGTGGGACACCTCTGGCCTGACCTTCCCCCTCTGTGATGTGCTGGCCCAGTCTCCCAAGGAAGGGACTGACCGGTAGTTACTGGCCCAATACCCCTGCTCCCACAGGTCAACTGGCCCTTTCAGAGCCGTGCAGTGAGGGGGGCCCTGCCCCTGGGCGGGGGTCCTGGCCTGCCAGGGTCCCCCCGTAGGGATGCCCACCTCAGCACAGAAATATGGGGAAGGAGGCCTCGTGGGAAGCAGGGTCCACCTGAGTTCCCCTCCACCTCCCAGAGTTAACTGGGCCTCCCGAGATCCATCTTTATTAACCATGTTCTCCCTGACGGTTTCTGGCCTGTCACTGCAAGTGGCGTCCTTGGTGACAAGACCCAAAAGAGCTAGCGAACCCCACCGGGGCTGGGGAGGCACCACTAGCACCACACAGCTCTGGGCTCCAGGCCTCATGCCGTGGACCCCCACCTCGCCCTCACCTGCGGCAGTGGGACCTGGGGAATGTGGCAGTGCCCTGGCCTTGCCCTTGGTACACAGGGCCCACGGCCAGGCCCGCCTGGGCCGTCCTAAGCTATACCCAAGTCCTGCTTCCAGATGGCCAAGCAAGGGCCCCCCAGGGCCCACCTCCTGGGAGCTGGTGGGAAGTCCGCATCATGGTAGAGCAAACGCAGCGGACACGTCCCTTACATTCCCCATGGTGATGAGGCCACTATCTGGCCTAGGAGCCACGGCCCAGGGAGTGGCAGGGGTTTGAAACAGGCCTCAGCCCCACCCTTGGCCTCTAGTGGGTCCCTAGGGGGAACCAGGTGGGAGTGGAAGGCCTTGAGCAACACCAGGCTTGTGAATTAGCCCCCTTTCTATTCTCTGGAAGTTGCAGGAGCATTCCAGAAGGTGCGTGTCTTGGCTGTGCTCAGGGGGGCAATCAGAGGCTCTGAGAGCACTGGGGCACTTTGTGATTGGTGAAGGAGGTGCCCTGGGGGCCACCACCCTGTGATGGGAGGACTCTCGATACCACTGATGTGCACGGCCTCCAGGCTCGGCCCCCCTTGGCCCGTTGGCCCCCATGAACCTTGGGGTGCAAGGGCGCCGTGGGCTCCCCAGCTTCTCTTGGGAAAGCTCGGCCAAGTCCCTGAGGCTCTGGGTGCAGACAAGTGGCCCTGCTCGCTCTGTCCCAAGGAGCATCAGCCCAGGGAAACTGAGGCCCACCACGCCAGAGGCCATGCCCGTCTCGTGACTGCCCGTGAAAGCCGCCGGCGGCCGCCCTCAGCTCTGGGCCGTCCAAGTGGGAGGGGAGAAGCGGAGGGCGCTGGCTCTCCAGGGAGCAGCAGGGAGACGGGGGAGGCCCAGCCTCTTCGGCCGCTGCCCGGGGAGTGGGGGGGGGTGGGGCGGGCGGGCAGCAGGGGCCAGACCACCCACGTGCTGCCCACGGCACACCACTACGGGGCCCATTGCACAGGTGGAGGCGTTCAGGCTGGGTCCCCTGCCCAAGGCCCCACAGGGGGCCCTGCTCTGGGCGTCCTCCCAGCCCCGGCCCTGCCCTGGACGGGCCCGGGGCTCCGGTGGCCGGCCAAGGCCAGCCTGCAAGAGTGGGACCCCTCACAGACCTGATCTCCACTCCCCACGCACCCCGACCCCTGAGTTTGCCCGAGTGTGGTTCTCCCGGCAGCAGAGTCACCCGGGAGCCTGTGTGAACAGCCCCCGTCTACAGAAGTGCCCCAGCCCCTCTCAAGTCTGCACTTTCCAGGCTCCCGGGCCACACTTAGAGCCCACGAGACTCGAGGGCCGCACAGGGCCACGCCGAGGCCTGGGGCACCTCCTCGGAGCAGCTCGCGGGTGCCCAGGGGGCTGTCAGGTCCACTCCGGTACACAGATGAACTTGAGGCCCCAAGACTGTAGGCAGCAGGCCTCAGCCCACCGAAGCCGGCCCTGCCCTCCCGGCCCCTCCCCTCCCTTCCCCTCCCCTCCCCAGCAAAGTAGCCAGTCTTGGTGAAAGGGGCATCTGGGAGATCCCACCCCTCGGGGCGGCCAGGACTAGTGGCTGGCAGGACCCGGGAGCAGCCATTCACCAAAGGAGGGACCACCCAGGACCCATCTGGCCCCCAGAGGGATGTGGAGCTCCCTCTGGACCTCCAGCCCCCCCCTTCCCCCAGGAGCCTCTGGAGCCCGTGCCCAAGGAGAGCTTGGGGTGATGGGGACCCAGGAGGCAGGCCAGTCAGGGGCTCTGGGGAGAGCAGCTCTGCTCACACACTCTGCACATCCTCAGCCCCTGGGGCGCAGGGCTGTGAGATCCGGGCCCCCGGCCTGCGGGCGGGTGGGCAGGGGGTAGGGCGTGGAGGCTGAGGGTGGCCCCCAGAAGACACAGCCGCGTCCCAGAACTTATGCAGAAAATGTCTTTGCAAGTGTCACCAAGTTAAGCATCTTGAGATGAGCTCACCCTGGGTCACTCCAGGTGGGTCTTAAATCCAATGACGAGGGTCTTCAGAAGAAAAGGGGAGGACACGCAGGGGCCGAGACACGTGAAGACAGAGGCAGAGGCTGGAGGGGTGCGGCCACAAGCCCAGGGCCGCCTGGCACTGCCAGGGTCTGGAGCAGGCAGGAAGGGCTGCCCCCTTAGGTCTCGGGAGGAGGGCAGCCCTGGGCACCTTGGTGTGGGGCTCCCAGCCTCCAGACCAGGAAGGAAGCTGGAGGGGCATCTCACACGGGGTTCGTGGAGAAAGCAGCCTTTCTGACAAGGTGGGTGCCTCTGCTGGTCTGGCTGCCTGGGGGGCACCCGGACAAGGCCCACTACGGCCTCGGGCCCCACAGCCCCCAACGCCGGCAGGGAACCCCGAGCTCTGCATGAGTGAGTTGGCCGGAACCCCAAGCTCCTTGGGGGAGGACGCGGGGAAGAGCCGGTTAGGTGACCACCGGTCAGGGGAGCAGGGGGGCGAGCCGGGGGTACCAGGTGCCTAGCCTGGGTCAGAGGCCTCCCTGGGCTCTGCCTGTGAGACAGACCAGAGGGATATTTCAGATTGCGCACCCCCACTTCCCTGCTTTCTGTCTCCCCCAGGTTGGCAGCTCAGGCCCACGCCGTCCCTGGCACCCCTCCCCACACTGGCGCGGCTGCCGAGCCCCATCAGCTGGCGGCAAGGGTCTCAGGACTCGACGCGCCGGCCAGCCGCCGCCCTCCGCGGGGCGCGTGCATGTGCACGGGTGTGTGAGCGCCAGGGCACATACGGGTCAGCGGGGGCGGGGGAGGTGGCGCAGTGGGTGCTGAGCCCACAGGGTACAGGCGAGTCGAGTGTCCGGGGCGTGTCCCATGCAGACGCTGGGCTGGCCGGGTGGCCCCAGGCCTTCTCAGACTGAGCTTGTTGGCCATTGCCTGCCCTCCGCCCCCCAGAGCCTCCCACCCACCAGGGTCTGATGAATAGCAGAGCTGAGAAGACAGGTGAGGAGCCTGCTCTGTGGGGGTGGAGACCCCAGCGTCGATGCCCCAGAGGCTGCTGGGAAAACAGAGGGGCTGGAAAGAAGGTAGGAAGAAGCTCCGTGAGGGGCCGGCCGGACAGGGGTGGGCACCCTCCCCAGACCACGGAGCCTGGCCAGACACACACAGGGGCCCGTGCCAGCTTCGGCCCCGGGAGCCCAGCAGCTCTGCTGAGCCGGGCCCCTCTCCACAGCCCAGGTGGCCGGTACTCTGCTGAGCTAGGTGACCAGGCAGCCTCCTTTGTCCCCTGTGCCGGGCAGGCGGAAGGGACAGAAAGCTGCATTCCTCGCTGGCTGGCTGCTGCCACTGGAGACAGCTCCCAGGAGCCCTTCCTCCCTGTGTCTGTTACACAACAGACCTAAGAATAATCCAGAGGGCGGCAGTGCAGGGGGACAGAGCTGTCCTGCCTCCCGGGACCCCTCAAGCCGGGGGGGGAGGGGTTCTGCCTCTGCCCAGAGCCTGAGCCCATCTGGAGGTACGAGGGACACCCGGGGTGGCACCCACCGCCAGCACTTGGGAGACCGGAGTGCACACAGGGTCCTGTGCCCAGGGACTGGCTGGGTCCCAAAGGCCCAGGGCTGTCTGTACCCAGCGGCCCTTGGGGTCAAAAGGCCCGACCAGGCCTGCAGCAGAAGCTGGATTTCCAGCGCGTGTGACCGCGAGCCCCCGATGGCTGCCCCTTCCCGGCACGTGGGGCCTGGGGAGGGGAGGGGCTTTGGTGGACATGAAGGCAGAATAGGGAGGGGCAGGGGTGCCCACCGGCGGCCCAGCCCCTGCCCTGCCCTTCGCTGGAGCAGCTGGCAGGCGACCTGTCAGTCTGGGCCTGACCCCTCCCTTGGGGAGCAGGCGACGGGGCGGGTGCCACAGGCCCCGGCTAATGAAGTGGTGAAACAGAATATGTACAAATGGCCCGTAGCTCTTCATCTACCGCAAACATTAAAAATTAAAATCCAATTACAACTCCCATTGTCAAACCTGGCTCCTGCCACTTCAAACAATCCGTGTGTGTGGAGTGGGGGGAGGTTATGTAACCTGAACTCCCAGCATCAGGGAGGGAGGGCCCGGGCGAGACCGGGCCCCCGGCCCCACCAGGGGGGCCTGCGGGGGGTCAGAAGCCCCCCTGGCACCCGTGCGGCCCCACAGACCTGTTTCAGGCACCAGCAGAGGGGAGGTCCCTGCCCGGTTACCTTTGGGGGGGGCATGGCCAGCTCGCTGGACAGCCTCCCGTGCTCCTGACTGCCCCTGACAGCAGCCCTGTTCGTTCTGCGGGGGCTTAATGACAGACTCCACCCCCGCTCCGGGCTCACTTCGTAGCTCAGGTGGGCCGGGGTCCAAGATGTTGCGGCCACCAGGCCACCCCCTGGGAAGCCCCAGGCACGGTGGGTGTGCGCACACGTGCTCACGCTGAGCCCCTCCGCCCCAACCCCGAGTAGTATCAGCTTTCTTGCCTCCGGGGGGCTGAGCCACAGCTTTTGGCCAGGACAGCGCTGCTGACATGCTCGACCTCGGCGAAGGGGACTGTACGGGCCCCCTGGTCACAACGGCACGCACTCCACCTGCCACACACTGGCCTCCTTTCTCAAACCCCCGAACTCTCTCCATAGAGCCCCGCAGAGGACGTGGCACTGGGTTAAGTACAGACGTGGGGGCCGCAGGGGGCTCCCTGGCAGACCACGGCTGGGTCCTGGGGCAGACAGGCAGGTTCCCGCCCCCACTTCTGACCTGCCCCCCAGTCTGTGGCACCTGAACACCCCTCCGTGGCTGCAGCTCCCTGGCTGAGTCTCTGGGCTCCGAGGACCCTGGCAGGACTCGAATGGGCGCCTCATGACAGAGGCGCTTCCACACGGCGGCCCAGGTGCTGGGCGAGCTGAGGGCCACCTCTTAGAGATCAGGGCACAGGGCACAGGGAGGTCACAAACGACGTTCAGTTCCAGGGGTGAGGGGTGGAGATGGCCATGAGAGAAGGGCCACCAGGGTGGGGAGGCAGTGGTCATTCTGTCTGACTCAGGGTCACTGGGGGGTGCCCCTGGCCCCTGGCCCCTTCCCTCTGCCAGCCCCCCGAAACGACCACCTCCCCTAAGAAACGCCCAGTGCTCTGCCAGCAGGCCCCGAAATCCAGAGGAAGTACTGCATCCCCAGCACCAGTGCCAGCACCCTGCACACAGCCTGGGTAGGGCCACCCCAGAGCCTAGCTGGGTCCCCTGGGGGGGCAGGTCCCTGGCACCCCCAGCCCCTGCTGGTCAGGTGCCAGAGCGTCACCTGCAGCCAAGCAGACTGCCCATTCCACCCGAGGCCGCATCCCGCCCAGAACCTCACCACAGACCCACATGTCTGGGGGCGCTCCGGCCTCCCCAGCCACATCCAGTGTGGGGTCGGGGCGCCCTATCCCGGCTCAGCAGGGCTCTCTGAGCACAGGGTCACAGCCCCAGTGAGGTATCCACCCTAAACCTGGGGAGGAAAGTTCTCAGGGAGGTAGATGCCCCTGCACCTGCGGCCTCCGGGAGAGCCCAGGACCCCTCACCTCCCCCTGCGATCCCACACCCACACCCTCGCCCGCGCCCTCCAAGATCGGAACCCTCCCTCCCGGGTCTGGACCTCCGAGGCCCCTCGCTCCGCCGCGGGCGCGCCGAGGCAGCCGGGCGCCCCCTCTCCGCGCCGTCCCCGACCCGCCCCGAGCAGCGGCGCCCCCGCGCGTCCACCGAGCCCCGGGCGCAGCACCGGGAGCGGCGCGGCACCTACTGTGCTTCCGTGGGGCGGCTCCCGCGTCCATTGTCTCCGCGGCGGCGGCGGCGGGGGGCGGCGGCGGCGGCGGGGCGGCGGCGGCGGGGGCGCCGTCCGCAGCCGGCTCCGGGCCGGGGGCTCGGGCCGGGGCCGGGGCTCGGGCGGCGTCGGCCCGCAGGCTGGGCGGCCCGCGGCGGGCTGCGCGCGCTGGCTCTGCGCCCCGTGGAGGCGCCGCGCGAGAGAGCGCTGTCACTCGTGCAGCCCGCACCACACCCCCTGCCCGCCCCGCGCGGGGAGGGGGCCGGGGGCGCGGGGCGCAGAGCCGAGGGGCGCGGGGCGCAGCGCGCGGCGCGGGGCGCAGCTCCAGGCGCACAGTGGGGCCGGCAGGCTCCCCCCGCAGAGCTGCGGCCTCGTCGCTCCCCCTGCCTCCCCCTGCGCGCCTTTCTGCTTGGCCCCAGGCGGGGGGACTGGGAAGGGGGCGGACCGGCGGGGCTGGCTCGGCGCAGCAGCGAGCCCGGGCTTGTGCCAGGCGCCCCCCCACCCAAGACGTAGGGTGGCAAGTGCAGAAACCCGCATCGGTACCTGGACGCGGTGGGCAGATCGTCGCGGGGCACAGGCGCCCCTTAGTTCACACCAGCGCCGGGCCCTCGTGGGGGAGGGGCACTCAGCACTGTCTTGGAAACGTGACCCCCCCATGCTGGAAGGAGGACCCAGGGCAAAGTGGGGGCTGGCCGAGCTCAACGTATGTCCGCCTCACTCGGCTCCAGGTGGTGCAGGGCCCCAAAGCAGCAACACAGACAAACCCCAACTGCCCAGGACCTCCCTCATGGGACCTCCCCATCGACCAGGTTTCTGGGGGCTCCCCCACCTCCGCCCCCACCCCCACCCCTCCTGCAGCAGGTGGCAGTGGAGGCGGGGGAGGCAGGTCAAGAGCTCTGTCCAGCTGGGCAACGGTGTGCAGAGAGGCCAAGTCCCAGAAGCTGGCCCTGCGCCGCCCACAGCGGGAGGGAGACGAGATGCAGGTTCCCGCCCCGCCTCCCCAGCCCCGCAGACCCCCAGTCAGCCCCTCCCTTCTCTGGGCTTCAGTGTCCCTGGTATTGGACCTTCAGACAGAGCATGAGTGGGGGAGGGGCAGAGAGAGGGAGACAGAATCCGAAGCAGCTCCAGACTCAGCTGTCCGCACAGAGCCCGATGCGGGGCTCGAACCCACAAACTGTGAGGTCATGTCCTGAGCCGAAGTCGGACGCCTAACTGACTGAGCCACCCAGGCGCCCCAGGGCCTGGTTTCTCGGGTTCCTACACCGCCCACCACCACCCCAGGCTAGGGGCCACTGCTCCTGTCTCATCTCCTCCCCCACCCCTAAAGGCAAGAGCTGGCCCAGGGCCCTGGGCTGAGTGACAGGGCAGACACACATCAGGTGGATGTGTTGCAGAGCTTCTAGAACATGCCTGGAGCCTGCAGGAGCCACACTCAGGCCAGGACGAGACTCCTGCTTAGGGCGCCGTGACCCCATGACCTGTGATCTGTGATCACACCGTGGTACCAACACTCCTTGGCCTCAGAGACATCGCCGCAGTGGCCTGGCCGGTCAGGGCCCGGGGCCTCCCCCTGCACTTCGCTCTTCCCCGGGCTCCCCTCGCTCGGAGCCAACATTGAGACGCAGGTTGGAAACCACCAGGAAAGGAACCTCCATCTGGAGCCAGAGACGGCACGCATTTCACAAAGGAGGGCGAGGGCCGTCTGGGCAGGTGGTGCTCAGGGCCTCTGGGCTGGCCAGCCCTGCGACAGAGAGACGCCTCTGCACACGGCAGGAGGTGCACACGCATCCACCGTGACCACAAGGTCCCCTGGAAGCGACTCCAGCAGCCGGGACGGCCTGCCTGCCCCCTTAGCCCGCTATTGCCCCCACTGAGCGCAGCCCTAGCCAGTCGTCCTTTCCCGTCTCCCAGACCCACTCTGGCCCCCGGCCTCCCCCAGGCTCACCCCACCCGTGCTGATGCGACACAGGCCTGGCCAGACGCTCCTGGCTCCAGACCTTCAAGGACTCCACTTTCGGGTCTTGCAACATCAGACTCTTCAGCCTGGCACCCAGGGGGCCCAACTGCCTGGTTTCCAGGACCTAGAGCAGGGTGCCTCTTTCAGGAAGCCTTCCCTGCTTGCCCTGAGCCTCGATGCTGAGACTGCAGCATCCACGGTCTAAGCCAGAGAACCTCACACACAGTGTCACGAGGGCCTTGCCCTTGTTTTGAGTCTAGCTGCCCAGGAAGATTGTGAGGTCCCCGCTGGCAGAGGGCACCAGGAGCCCACTGCTCTCCCACACACGGCTGGGCCCAGCGTCAGCAGCCTCAGGAGCGTGTCCGCTTGGCCTTGGCGGAGAGGAGTCCGGCCAGACTGCCCAGCTGCCCCGTGTACACTGACTGCCCCAGGAGCGCCGCTGCCCGGCTCCGGGAGTACCGGGTGCCGGGTGACAGCAAGGACACAGGCCCGGAGAGGCGTGCGAGGAGGGGGCCGGCGGCTCGCAAGCGGGCCGGGGAGCAGGCGCACACCCGCCGAATCAATAAGCCTAATTAGGTAAATGTGCAATTCTCGGCCGGCTAAATTTAGAAAGTGTGTGTTTCATGTTTCAGCAGCATCTGGTCTTAAGACGTGGCGTTCTCAGTCTCCATCAGAACTCAGGACAGCACACAGGGATCAGACTCCGCCGCCGGCTCCTGCTTCCCAGAGAACACGCCTGGAGCCTCCCGCGGGCTCAGGGAGGTGTGGGCAGCCTGGCCCCCAGCACAGGCCGGGGCTGCCCCACCTGCCCCAAGACCCCCCAGGCATTTTGCTGCTTAGGGGGTGCCCACCAGAGGAGGGGTGAGGACCCATCTCTGATGAGCCAGAGACCTTGAAAGGCACTGCCAGCCCTCGGGGATCATTGCCTCCCAACACCTTTCCTGTGAGGGACACAGAGGCACAGAGAGAAAGCACCTGCCCCAGGCTCCTGCCCCCACAGGGCCTCTCTCATCGGATGAGGGTGGGTGTCTCCATCTTACTCTGGTGGGCCAGGGAAGGGCCCGTAAGCTGGGTAAGCGCCCAGGGGCTGGGGGCTGCTCCCCAGGCCAGCTGAAGAGAAAGTGGCCCTGAGCCCTGCAGTCGGCAGGCCGCAGGGAGTCCCAGGTAAGCTTGGAAGGAGTGGGGTCTGGATGCCGTGAAGGGGGGCTGCCCCCAGGTGGGAGAGGACCCCCGTCTCTGGGGCCAGGGGCCATGCTCCGAGAACACGCCTGCCCCACCGGGAGCCGTGATGCCTGGCTGCTGCCTGTCTCCTCTTTCCGGGCTGGCTGGAAAGAAAGACCCGGGAGACCCTTTCATCCCACGGGCCGGGACCGGGCTCGCTGTTCCCTCCGACTGCTTTGGGCATGGAGGCCTTTGCCAGCGCATGCCAGTGCCGGCCAGGTGCCAGCCGACGGGGCTGCCCCGCCCTTGGGCTCTGGGCGGGTCCTCCAGGGGCCAGCCAGGCCCACCCCCCACGCGTGCCTCAGCCTGCAGGGACAGGGCTGGGATGGTCCTCTGGCCCTGGGGGAAAGGGGGAAGGAGGGACCCTCACCTTTTCCCCTCTGAGCCCAGCAGGCAGTAAATTCAAGCCCTCACTGGGCAGAGCCGACCCCCCAGGTTGGGCCTCCATCCTGGAATCAGGGGGCGCAGAGCCACCTTGTCCTCAAGCCCCACAGTGAGGGAGCTGCTCCCACCACTGCCCTCCCCAGGCTCCCAGAGCACAAGCTGGGGCCCTCCCCGGTCCCCGCAGAGTGCCCCCCACCTTACTAACACCTGCCCAGTGTCCAGTCTGGCTCCCTCCGGCCTGCCAGGGTGGTCAAAGAGCCAGTCCCCAGTCCAAGGAGTCCCAGGCCCAGAGCATCAGGCTGTGGGCTCCCCAGGCCTCACTGAGGACATGCCCAAGTCCAGGCACAGTCCCCCCCCCCCGACACAGCCTGGCCACTGGCTTCCAGACAGCCTGTGGGCCACGCCCAGGGCAGAGACCCCTTCCCTTCCTCCTGATGCGGAGCCCCCCTTCCTGGCCCAGCTCTGGACCACTCACTTCCCTGCAGACGGGGCAGGAAGGTTTCAGTGCGTCTGCCAGCAAAGCCAGGTCTCTATCCCAGGGCCCAGCACAGCCCTGGCACATGCCAGGCTCGCGGCCTGTGGAGAGTTGGGGGCCAACAGCCCCACACTCATCAAAATGACCCACTCCCCGCAGCCAGCTTCGGGCTTTAGGGAACCTGCTTCCAGGGACGGCTACCATGGAGCCTCAGGCCTCCCCGGCGGGCCAGGCACAGGCTGGGCGCCCGAGGACACGACAACTCATGGCTGTGTTCACCCCACCTGGCCAGGACTCGTGACAAGAAGCGTCAGCGCACAGGGCGCCAGGGGGAGGGGACGCACCAGCAAGGCTCTAGGAGCCTGTTCCGGGAACCCAGAAGCCTCCTGTGTGTCCCCTTACTGGGGAGGAAAGCCCCTTCCCACGCTCTCCCCAGACGAGATTCACTCTGGCCCGAGGAGAACTGCGGGTGGCGAGTGACTGGGCCCCGGAGAGAAGCAAATGTGCTCCAAGTGCTTGGGACTCAGGCACCCGTCACTCCGTCCCGACGACCCAGGCGACCCAGGCGCAGGGCACGATTCTGCTCCCAACTGGCTGCTCTCTGGTTACGAGACTGCCTGAGGGGACGTGTCCCCGGCCCAGGGAGTAAGGAACCCAGAGCTGTCACTGTCCCCGGAGCTGAGCCGCTTCTCTCAGCCCCAGATGGGCCTGGAGGCGAGTGCGAGTCCCGCTTGCCAGGGAAATCCTCGCTCCTGCCCTCCAGGCAGGGCTGATTCCGGAAAGGCAGCGCGAGGGGAGGCCTCGGTGTCCTGTCCTGCCCTCCGCACGCAGCCAGGCACCTCCTCCAGGCGCTCGCGCAGCCCCAGGCTGAAGGCGGGAGCTTCAAAGAGTTTGGCGCACATGTCAGATGCCACTGCTGGCAGTGGGAGAGACACGCGCCTCCAAGGAAACGGCCCGGGGCACAGACCCAGACGCGTGCGCGGGAGGCTTGCCTGCGACATTATTTATAACAGCGAGCGCTCACGGGTTTCCTAGACACTTGCAGCCGGACTGTGAGGCAGTCATTTAAAATCAGGCTCAGGGGCAGCTGGGGGCTCAGTAGGTCGAGCATCTGACTTCGGCTCAGGTCGTGATCTCACGGTTCGTGGGCTCAGGCCCCACATCGGGATCAGTGCTGACAGCTCGGAGCCTGGAGCTGCTTCGGATTCTGTGTCTCCCCCTCTCTCTGCCCCTCCCCTGCTCACGCTCTGTCTCTCTCTGTCTCTCAAATATAAATAAGCATTTAAAAAATTATTAAAAAAAAAATCAGGCTCCAGAGGAAAATGCAAGGGTTTGGAGGCGTCCACACCCCAGGGAAGGGCTCCTCGGACTCAGCGCAGTGGCCGGAGCTCAGGGACCGAAGCACGCAGAGCCTCCGAGGAAGGTGACAGCAGGGGTGACAGATCCCGCTTCTTCTCCCCGTTTTTCTTTATTTTTTTTAAGTTTTTTTTTTTTTAATTTATTTCTAGGAGAGAGAGAGACAGCATGAGCAGGGGAGAGTCAGAGAGAGAGGGAGTCACAGACTGAAACAGGCTCCAGGCTCTGAGCCGGCAGTCAGCACAGAGCCCGATGCGGGGCTTGAACCCACCAACCGCGAGATCATGACCTAAGTGAAAGTCGGACACTCAGCCGACTAAGCCACCCAGGCGCCCCATTCTTCTCCACGTTTTTCAATATTTTCCAAATCATCTCCTCTGACCAAGTTTTGCTTCTTGTTTTCATATTCAGAAAAACAAGAAATACAAGCGAGGTTGCCAGCACAGAGCTGGTGGAACGTCCCGGGGTTGGGGGTGGGCGTGGATCTGAACACATTTTCAAGTGGGGAGGCCTCTGGGTCCGCACATCCTGCCCCTGTCTCGTGGATGCACGCTTACTCCCCCGCGCCCCGCACCCCACCCGCCACGGCCTCTCCAGCCCCAGCTCCGTGAGGACACAGGTGTGGACACACAGTCGGGACAGGAGGGCACCAGGACACCTCAGCTTCGAGCCCGCTGTGCCTGGGCAGCCCCGGCCATGCGCTGGGGGCATCCTGGCTGCTGGCCCCCCCCCACTCAGACAGGTGCCCGGCAGGACTGGCTGGCCCTCAAAGGCCTGGGGGACCCGGGCGGTCAGCAGCTCCCGCTCCAGGAGGCCCGCAGCTCCAGGTGTGCACACGCCCTCCAGCCCGAGGGGCCTGGCCACCTCTGACCCTTGGCCAGTCGGGTCCAACACTCGTACACCCGCAGGGGCCTGGCCCTCCTGCAGATCCTCCCCAGGAAGAGGAGCCCTATCTCTGGAAATCTTGCTGTATGACCTTGAGTTAGTGACAGCATCTCTGAGCATCGCTGTGCTGCATCAGGTCCTCAGCACATGGCTGGCCCGGGCCAGGGCCCCAGGCCGGGTGGGGCCCCTGAAAGGAGGGACCAGTGGCTCCGGGTGGGGCCTTGAGCCGGGCAGCCCAAACCAGCGTCCCCACCCCCACTCCCCGGGAGCCCAGGGCTGCTGGCTGTAGCTCTGCCAGCAAAGCCCCGGCCGCTGCAGGTGGCCTGTCCTCAGACACAAGAGCACACAGAACAACGGGCAGACACTCCGGAAGCCCCCACCTCAGCCCCACCTGTGCACCAGGCAGGGAAAGGAGGTCGCGCTTGGGACCCCTCCCCCTGAAAAGAGAAGGGAGCTGCCGCCACAGCCCCTCCTCGCCTGGCTGTACGTGCTGTGTAGCCAGGCAGCTCAGCAACGCGGGGAGGTATCCATGACAGCCCGCCACGTCGGCAAGTGTCCCCGGGATGTCCCTTAGCATCAGGCCTGCCCCGACCACCCCGGCTGCTTTAGAGAAGCCCCTTGCGGTTCTCCTCTGCGCGCATGCCACCTGGGAACATGGATGAACCTGATGCCCCTCAGGGCCCTTGCACCTCCCAAAGGACAGACCCCAGGCTCCAAATCCTGCAGAGAGTGCCAGTCTGTGCCCAGGTGGCCACTCCCACTCAGCCCCGGAGGAGCCCAGGCTCCCTCACAGGACACGCCCTTTGTGTCCGTCCAGCCCGAATCTGCCGGCCTGGCTCTATCCCTTCCTGACCCCGGAGGCATTGAGAGGCTGACTCCTTGCAGAGCCTGGTGCGTTTGCTGTCAGGACCAGGGAGGAGCCCAAACCGGGGAGCTCAGGTCTCCACCTCCCCCCGGGTCTCTGGGTGCGGCAGGCACGGTGCCCGGCACCCCCAGCCCTCATCACCCTCATCTTCAGAACATCAGAGAGCAGCTCGATAACTCTCCCCCAACCCTCTACCTGTGGAAGGGGATTAAGTAGCTCTAAATAAAACTCGTTACCACGGATACGCGACAAGTGGGGTAAGCAATCTGCCGTGGGGGCTGCCACGTTTCTTGACACTGTCCCACTGTCTCCAGTCCTGGGCTTGGGCTCTATACGGTCCACCAGCCCCAGCGGGGAGTGAGGTCTTCTCCCGTCCAGAGCGGGCTGAACTGGAACCTGGGGGCCTGCACCCCATCATGGGCACAGTGGTTGTGAGCCCGAGTGAGGGTGGTGAAGAGCGACCCAGGCACACCCCTCCTGGGCGTACTCCACCCCACCCCTCGCCTCTCCGGGCCCCATTCTGGGACAGAGCTGGCATCAGCCAGGGCAGGCGCTACGGCTCATGGGAACCTGGCCTCCTTCAGTCCAGAGCCGGCAGGAGCCTCCTGAGCGTCGGGGAGACAACCTGCAGCTGCTGACCGGCCCGCGGCCTCCAGGACACACCAACCTGCTTCACGGGCTTGGAGACCATCTGCCCTCTTGGCTGGAAAGCCTCCTTTGCTCAGTGAGGCTGCCTCGGAGAGCCTTCCGGAAGGACCCCCACCCCGGCCCTCGGCCCAGAACCAAGCACAGGGTTGTCCCGCACACCAGCCCCGGCAGGTCGGGCACAGGTCGGGCACGGAGGGGACAGGGAGCGAGAGGAGGCGCCGGAGGGCCTGAGGTGGGCGCCCCCCCTCCCCCAGCCCTGCCGGCTCGGCAGCCTGCACTCCTGCCGCCACTCTCTCCAGCGTCCATTCCAGACTGAGCCGAGCAGCAGGGCCCCGGAGCCAGGGCAGGGGCGGTGGGCCTCGGGGCAGACACGGCCCCTCGGCGGAGGAGGCCCGTCCAGGCGTGTCTGCGGAATGTGGGAGAACAGGCCGGGCGGGCTCTCCAGGGCGCAGCGGTGCACAGAGCACACGCACACAGCCCACTCCACGTGCGCAGGCCCCCACGGGCGTGCGTGCCAGTTCGTGCCCACGCTCGCTCCCACCACCGCCGTCCCGAGGGGCAGCCCCAGGGCAAGCGGCAGGCGGCCCCTGGGAGAGCGGGGCCTGGTCCGCGCGCACGCGCACTCACCGCCACGCAGGCCTGGCCTCGGGAAGCGCGCGCCCGCCTCTCCACGCGCACGCGCGCCCCCCCTCGCTGAGACGCAGCCCCCCACCCCCACCCCCCGCACCGGGGCGGGGGAGCGGAGTCGCCCGGCCGCACAGGGTGGGCGCCAGCAGCCTCCGGCGCCCCCCTGCACCTGGAGCCGCAGCGGCCGGGGAGGCGAGTCGGCCGCCCGGGGTGGAGCAGCCGAGCCCAGGCCCGGGGCTGGAGGGGGACACTCGCCAGCGACCTCAGCGCAGCCCCCCCACCCCGTCCTGGGTACTCCGGACACCGCGGCCAGCGGTTCTGGGCCGGAAGGGGGGAAGCCCCCGCTTCCCCGAGTGCTTGGGCCCGGCAGCCGAGCACACCCAAGTGGTGTGTAATTCCACGTGGGCGGCTGCGGAGCACGGAGCAAATTACACAGCGGGAAGACTGGAGCCAGTCCCGGGGGCGAGCCTGTGGGGGCTCCCACGCTTCCTGCGGGCGAGGGGCACGCACACCTCGCCGGCCTCACCTGGACGCCTCTGCACCTGTGTAAACGCAAACGCCGGAAGCCGAAACGCCGCAAATGAGTATCCGGTGGTGGTCGCAGGGCCAGTTCACGTTGCGGGACCTTATCTGGCCACGCACCCAACACGCAAGCACTTTGCAGTGTGTGCACTTTGCAGTGTGTGCACTTTACAGTGTGTGCACCATCCCTCCCGAAGCCCAGACAGAAGAGACAATGCCCCAAAGCAGCAGCACCCCGTTCCAGAGACCACAAATGTCACTGCCAACAGGCCACCGGCAGACACAGACGCCTGGCCCAGAGGCCAGTGCCTCCCTGGGGTGCACAGCGCAGCTGTGCTGAGGACCCACGAATTGGCCCAGGTTCCCAGGGGTCTGACAGGTGGGCCGAGCTGGTGGCAAGCCGCAGCCCCAAAGTGGGTCTTCCTACAGAGGAAGCCAGTCCGAAGCAAGGCCGCCCTGGCCCTGGCCCTTGAGGGAGGGACTAGGGGAGCGACCTGCTCGGGTCCCTGTCTCCCACCCTGAGCGCCAGCCCTGGGGCCAGCTTGTGTCTTGTCTTTGCCTCAAGCCACTGAGAGCCGTCCCTTAGACACCCCAGAGGGGCAACAGTCCCCGTTCAACTGGGGGAAGCCAGGGACCTCGGGTGGGGCCCCCTCAGCCCCCATCTTGGAAAGAGACCAGCAAAGACATGTCAGCTTCATGCACTGAGGACCGGTGCCTGCCGGCGACTCGGCGTCATGCGGGGTGGGGGTGGGGGGCGCCCATGGCAGCCCTCTTGTTCTGAGGGAGCAGGCACAGTTCCCTCTCCCGGGTGGGGACTGGGACTCAGAACCACTTCACTGGCCGGAGGCCTCACTCACCCACAGGCAGAATATTGATGCTCAGGAAGGACTGTCCACTCTCCAGACTGGGCCCCGGGTCCTCCAGTGGGGGAGCCATTGCAGACCAGTGCAGGGCTCTGGGCGGTGAGGGCAGCGGGCAGGAGGCGTGGCTGGCCCGGGTCACCGGCTGGGGCCAGCCCCCTTTGGGGGACAGAGAGACACTGCTCTGAGGTCCCTCTGCCCCTGGGGCCCCTGGCGTCCTCCTCCGGAGTGGGGGCTGGGCCTGTGTCTCATCACACACCTAGAGAGAGCAGGGCGGCAGGCGGGTGGGTGAGGCCTGGCCAGGCATCCAGGCCGACACCGGGTGGCATTGCAGAGCACTGCTGCATGCCAGCCCCGCTCACTACCTCTCAGAGATGAATGGCCACCCCGGTGAGGAGTGGGTGAGGCCAGGGTGCTGGTGGCTGGAGTAATGGCTCCATCACCAAAGTGTGACTGTTGCTCTGTGCTGGGACTTTTCCTGAACTCGATGAAGTTCAAAGGCAAACCAGGCATCATTTTGCAGCCACCAGCCAGCCCTTTCTGCCACGAGGGTGCTGGGGGGGCTCACCAGCCCTGGGCCCCAGACAGGTGGGCCCCGGACCACAGACAGGAGTGGCCTGAGGAGGCTGCCCTAGGCCCTTTCCACAGCCCTTGGCTCCCAGGCACTGTCACCCCCAGGCAGGGGCTCAGGCCCTTTGGGCTACGTGTGGGTCTATGCAGCAGATGGAGCCACTTTGGCATCGCAGGCCCTGAGTGGACCCCAGGCTCCGCCTGTCTCCTGGTGGCCCCTCCCCAAGTCCCAGTCCTGCTGGCTTGTGCGCAGGCTCCTCTCCTGCTCGGAACCCCCACTCCATCCGTCCACCTCCCCCTCACACTCCGGACCAGCTCCTTCCAGAGACTTCTTCCTCCCTGGGGGCTGGAGAGAGGCTGCCGAGGCCGAGGTGGGAGGCCACTGGGCCCAGGACGGAGCTTCTGGGCCTGGCCCCCAGGTGGAGATCAGGGTACTGGCCCCTCCAGACACCCAGAGCCGTGCCCTGCCCGAGTAGGAAGAAGGGCTGAGCGGCAGGCCCAGGCTCCCGCAGCACCCGCTCCCCCAGGGTCCTCGTGGGTCAGGCTTAGCGGGTGGCCCTCTTGAAGCCCAGGCCTCCAAGGTTTCCCCCAACCCCCCAGGCCCCCCAGAGGTCTGTCCCTCCCCCACCCTGGCATACTTCAGTCCCCAGGCCCCCGCCTGGCCCACCCCATCCAACGCCAGCGGCTGACCTAGACCTTGCTGGCCAGGAGCTCCCCGGGCTCCTACACCTCCAGGAGCACAGGGCGCGGGCACCAGGCAGCCCGGGGGCCAGGGCGCCAGGACTCGCGGGCCCCCTCCAGCCCCAGCCTGGCTGTGCCTGCCACAGCCTCTCACAGGCCCTCCGTCCGCTCCCGGTCACCCCTCCGGACGCCCCGGCTCCAGGCTCACCCGAAGGTGTGGGGTCTCCAGGCCCAGGCTCACCGAGGCAGCCGGGTTGTGCCGCCCACGAGGCCAGCGCGAGCTCCTGCCACCGTCCCAGCCACCGTCCCAGCCGGCTGCTGCCGGGTTCCCGAGCAGGCACCGCGGCTTCCTGCCGCAGTGGGAGCCCAGGATCCGTGCCTGAACACGTCTGCAGGCGCGGGCTGGGCATGGGGCTCGGCGGGGCTGGCGCAGTAGAACCTAATTAGGCAACAACCTAATGGCGCAAGCCGGGGCAAGGCCGTTAAGGACCATGAGGTCAGCTGTTGGCACAGGCCCGGCTGCATCTTGCCCTGTGAGTTGAGCCCCTCACCACCCACCCCTGCCCCCCAGACCACGCCAGGGCCCCTCAGTCCCAGACACACCGGCCCCTACAGCCAAGGGGGCCTGCAGCAGGGTCAGCAGCCTTGGGGGGTGGGCTGCGGGTGGGAGGAGCCGCAGCTGACGGTTCCGTGGGGCGGTCCCCCGCCAGGCTGCTGGTCCCCACAGAGCCCCAGGCCAAGGAGGCTCCCCCCCGGTGCCAGCCCTTCAGGCTGCTCAGACCCCCACCCGAATGCCAACATCAAGTCCTGGGAACTGGCCACTGCCCGAAGGTGACCAATCATGGATGACATCGTTCAGTGCCAGGCTGGGTCCACTTGACCCCTGTCCCCCAGCATCAGCCTGTTTAATCAAGACATGTAGCCTAGGCCCAGAGAGGCCAGAGAACAGCCCAGCCCCTAGGGTGTGGTGCTCACGCCCAGAGGTGGACCCACCTCCACAAAATGACCAGGCCCCCCGCCCACAAAGCCCCCACAGGATGCAGTGGCTGCCATTTGGCCTCTGCTTGTCAGTCTGTAGTACCCTGCCCACAGGGAGGGCCGGCGCGGACCCTCAGTGGCTTCCCACCCGATGACTCACCTCTGATGTCCACAGCGCCTCCTTGTGGTGTCCTGCAGAGTGGCAGGCTGCCCACCGAGGGCCACCGAGGGCCCCAGCCTGCTCCCGACATTCTCCCCGTTACTCCCCTGCATCCCCTGGCTCAGAAAGACCCAGGGGTGGGAGCCAGGCCGAGGTGGGAGCCCCAGCCTCTGGAGAGGGGGTGTAGGGATAGGGCATCTGTTCCTTCCCAGTCCCAGGCCCCACCGGCCACCAGACCCCAGACATCCCACCTGACTCTTTCTAGGCCCGCTGCCCACTCCCCCCCACCCGGGCTGGACACCTGGTCTGAGGACCTGATATGATGAGGTACCTAGAAATCAAGGGGATGGCCTACCTGCCCCCCAACCCCTTCCTCGTCTTGGGATCCAGCAGCCAGCGTCCTCCACTCCAGCCGTCCCTCCCCCCTACTCCCCTAGCGCTGCCTGAGGAGTCTCCTCCCTGGCGGGGCACCTCACTGCCCACCAGCGCCCCCTGGCTCCCACCCCTGCCTCTCCAGCACAGCCTCAGGTGGAGGGGCCCCAGTGACGGGAGGCAGGGCAGGGCACCCCCGTGGCTGGCCAGTCTGAGGCTGGACCCTCTACCCAGCGTTGCCTTCCCTCTCCCACCCTGGACTTAGCAGATGAGAATACAGAGGATGTGGGGTGGGGGGCTCTCGCCCAAGCTGTTGAACTGCCCAAAGCCAGGCCGGGGGCTGCCTGGCCACACGTGGCACAGAGAAGCCGGCAGCCCTGACTCCAAGGCCGTGGCGGGAATCGCAGTGTCCCGGGCCCATGCTCACGAAGGTGGGCAGGAGTGAGCTGGCGCAGGGGCTGGTCTCATGGAGTTGAACCCTCATGCTAGGTCCCGAAGGAGGGGCTTTTGTCAAGGTCAAGACCCAGGTATGAGTGGGGGTCACTCAGCCAGCTTGGTAGTGGCCCCCAAGGGAGTGGGGGAAAATGTTCACAGCAGCCCTGACCGGTGGGGTCGCACACGTGGAATAAACACGCAGCGTGGGGGCCGTGGGGACAGGAAGCGTCCCGAGAGCGCAGTACCGAGCAGAGAGACCAGAGGGAGGGAGGCGTGCCAGAGGGCGGTGCCTCCAACATGAGGCCCATGGAGCCCGCTGTGTCCCCAGAACCCCCGGGGGCCGGCGGTCTGCACAATTTCCATAACCATCCCCTTCCTCCCTGTGCCCACGTTTGCACAGTGGTGGATACCACTCAGCACAGACCCAGGCGGCTGCTCCGAACGGCACCGGGCCGTCCCTTCAGGGCCCCTGTCACCATGCACTCAGATTTAAATACAGAAGCCGTTGCCCTGAGAACTTCCAAACGGTGAATTTCATGAAACCTCGGCTCCTTCCAGTGCCCTGCGGGGGGAAGCGAGGAGGCTCTCAGGAGGCGGGGCTCCGGCAGCAGATGCCAGCCCCGCGGGCCGGAGGCACCACTGCAGACAGACTGTGGGGCGGCACGGGCGTGGGCAACATCTCCAAACCGCAGACGGCAAGCCTGCCACCTAAAACGCAAAGTGACGACCAAGTGGTAAGATCTGTCGCCAGTGATAAAATTCAAGCTTCAGTAAAAATGAGCATTTTGGAGAACGTGATCCACCACTGCGAGTCTGGCGGCTTCCAAATATTTGAGGCTTTTTCTCACGGCAGCAGAGGCGACATTCACGAGCGAGCATGAGACACATCCACATGCGGGAGCTCTGCCACGCTCAGTGGCCAGTGGCTTCCAGATGCCCCAAATCGTGTCCAGGTAGAAATCCACTCGCAGCCAAAGACCCACCGACGGGTTCATGTAACAGAACCCCAGATGGGCATTGCCAGGCTCGGGCTTTCATCCCCCCCACCCCCCGCGAAGCGTCGTCTCTGCGGCTTCGCCACGGCAGCGATGACGAACGCACACACCCACATGCAAGGAGGAGGGTCTCTTGGGCGCCTCGCACACGCAGTGACGGCCACCACGGCGCTGCAGCAGCGCACCCACAGCCTGGCCCCCTCCGCCCCCGTGATGGACACTCGCAACAATGCAAAGCGATACCACCCTTCTCATGGAATTCGTTTTGGGAAAAAAAAAATTATTTTATTTTCATAAAATAGTATTTATATTAATGTAAGTTGGTGCCAGCCCCTATGGAAAACAATATGGAGGCTCCTCCAAAATTATAAACAGAAACACTACTTGGTCCAGTAATTCCACTACTGGGTCTTTACCCAAAGGACACGAAAACATTAATTCAAAAAGGTTCACGCTCCCCTACGTTTACTGCAGCCCCGTTCGCAACAGCCAAGAGCTGCGAGCGCCCTCTGGCGTCCGCCCGTAGGTGAACGGCAAAGGAAGGGGCAAAGTGCACGCGGAATATTACTCAGCCGTAAAAAGAATGAAATCTTCCATCTGCAACAACATAGATGGAGCCACAGTGCATTACGCTACGTGAAATAAGTCAGACACACAAACGCAAATGCCATAGGATTTCATTCATGTGCAGAATCTGAAATCAAAACAAATGAACAAAGAAACAGACTCTTAAGTGCTGAGAACAAATTAGTGGTTGTCAGGGGGGCGGTGGGTGGGGTAATTGGTAAAACAGATAAAGAGGAGTAAGAGGCACAAACTTCCAATCACAAAATAAGTTAAGTCACAGGCGTGGAGACAGCACAGAGACTATAGTCAGTGAGACTGTAATAACACGGGGCGAGCCCTGGGTACTGTACAGAACTGCCCGGTTGCCATGCTGGTTTCACACCCAAAACTGAAAAAGTAATGTAATACCGCGTGTCAACTCTACTTCAATAAAAAACAAAAAATATCCTTCACACGTAATTACTTGATTGTTATTTAGTGAGCCTGCATCAACAAAGTGTTTCTAATAATTAATTTTAATATCTAACATAGTAAATGTCAAGTCCTAATAACCAGGGGTGTGCTGGTCCGGATTTTCCGTGGCGGTGAAAGCCCTGATGGGCGGTGTTTGCCAATTTCCACGTAAATACGCCCGCGGCAGGCAGTTTCCAGCCGGGAGGAACCGCGGTCACATCCGGTCCCCCGGGACTTCTGCTGGGCGGATGGCACAGGCTTGAGCTCCAAGATACGGGCGCAGATAACAGCAAGATGTGAATAACCAGGAAGCAAGAGTGGCTGTTCATTACCTTGCTTTTCTTATAATTTCTATGTTTTACATAATTTAATTAGTTAATTTGATTTTAATAACAGCTGTGTGTAACAACCAGCTCTCAGAATTACCGGAGACCTCACAGGCGGCTCGTGAGCCGGTGTGAATGGCTCAGTCACCACTACACAAAACACCTCGGGGTCCCCAACAGCTGCTCAGGTTGGAAAGGGGTCCGGAGGCCACCTTGTGCACCGCCAATACGGATTTTTAAAAATCGCAGCAAAATAACACTATCCATGCTGAAAAATACCAAAAAGAAAAAAAAAAACAAACCCCAAACCCCAAAAGATGCACCCAAGGTGGGGCGGATGGGCAAATGACAATCCATTATCAGTCAAGAGAGGAGTCAAGACGGGGGGAGGAGGGGCCCCCACTGCTCTCTTGACCTGAGGTCTGCAGAAGAGATTCCTGAGGAACTGGGGGTCTCAGGGTCAGAACTCGGCTTGAAGCCAGCCCCGTGTAGCCCAGAAGCTTCCCTCCGAGCCTCCGTTTCCTCACCTGTAAAGCGGGGTGCTGAGTGCCCCCTGCCCCACGGGGGCGGCAGGCGCGGTGCCCACCAGCCGGGGGTCAGGCGGGCAGGCACAGGCCCCTCCCCCCCTGGCTCCCAGGAACCCCTTCCCATGCTCATAGCAGGAGCACACCCCATGGGGGCTGGGCCAAAATAACCGGGCTTCAGCCCACAAACAGAGATGGTCCCAGGAAGAACCCACAACCTGCCAGCAGACTGGGGCGCCACTTCCCCCGCCTGAACCCCGTCTTCTCCACTCGAGAGTGTCACCTGGGCCCAACAGGCAGCTCCGGGTGAGAACTTCAGGGCGGTAGCTTGGTCTCCACGCCACAGCACAAGGGGATTAAGATGGAGCATACAGCCCAGGGCCCGCGGGGGACAGCAGAGACCCTGCCCGGAGTGTCTCCATCGGACAGCCCCCCGCAGCCCAGATGAGAGGCTGAGTCTTTGGGGTGGAGGCAGGAGGCTGCTGACAGGAAAAGGTAAGTCAAGGCTGCGGCAGGAGTGGGGAGGAGACGCAGTCCTATGTCCCTGGGTCCTTAACCCAGCACTGGCTGAGCTCCTGACCAATGACCAGAGACCCTGAGGCAGGCAGGTGGGGTCTCTGCAGCCCCCCCACTCTGTACCAACCAGCCAGCTGCCACAATGCCCCAGAGTAGAGGAGGGTATGACAGGGCTCAGAAGGGCCAGGCTGTGAACAGGACCCTCTGCAGGAGGGGACACTTCAGACACCAGGGACAGCATATGCAAAGGCCCTGTGGCAGGAAGGGACATCTTGTCCATGGGCCCAGGGCTGGCTAAGACCTCCACGTCCCAATCTGGACAGGACTGGGACAGAAGCCCCTAACCCTCCTCCCGGGATTAGCCTGGGGCAGCTGAGGGAGCGCACTTGTCGCCTGACGGGCACCAGCACAGCTGGGGACACCTGTTCCCGCTGCGCCTCCCTGTCCTCACCCCCCGGGGAGGCTGGCTTCTCACATCCCAGTGCTGGGTGCACACAGCCAGCAACACCAGTCCTGTCTCCTTCTGCTGGGCCCTTAGGCCCTGAACATCCGCCGTGATGGCACCGTTCAAGGCCTCTGCCAACAGCACACTCGGGAACCAGCAGGACCTGGGGTGGCCGGCTGGGTAGGGGCGTAGGCCAGGCGGCCTGCAAGGGGGCAGAGGGGGCCCCACGGGGCCTGGCCGTGGCGGGCTGTGTGCTGGGGGGGGGACGACACTGGGGTGGGGAGAGGAAGCTCACCCTCTCGAGAAGAGCTGTGCTCGAGGGTGGGCACACGGCTGAGGGCTGGGGAGGACGGCTGGCTGCTGGGGCCACCGATGAGGGTCGGGGACGGATGGGAGCAGGCCCCAGGGTCCCTGGGCAGCAAGGACGCTACCGCCACCAGGGTGTCGGGTCCGGGGTGGGGGCGCGGGGGTGTTGGGGGGCCACGACACAGTGCAGGCCTGGGTAAGGCCGAGCTGGGAGTAACGGCGGGGGGCGGGGGGGGCGCCCGCCTGGGAGAGGGGGCAGCCGGGCAGGCACGGGCACGGAGTGGCTGGCACTCCTCACGCCGTGTCACACAAGGCAGGAAACGGGCGGGGGCGGGGGCAGATGCCCTGCCCGAGGCTGGGGGCCCCCGGCGCTCCCCTGGCCCGGCCTGTGCTCTGCGCTGCGCTCCCCTGGGATCCCCAAGGCTTTCAGCACTGCCCATAGGGTTCTACACCGACCCAGGGGACAGGCCACCCGCGCCCCCAGCACAAAGCGCGACTGCCTGGGTAAGGACGGTGGGAGGTCTGGAGCCCCTCGGCCCCGCCTCCACTGAAGGCCCCTCCAGCCCCCTCCCCTGCCCGGAGGGGGCTCCCCTTCCCTGCCCGGTGGTCCCAGGCAGGGCCCCAGGGCCAAGGGGGCTGGAGTTGCACCCGCACCCACCACGGCCGCCACCCCCGCGGCCAGCCCGGGGACACAGCGGCGCTGTCCCGCAGGCACCTGGGGCACCTGGGGCACCGTCTCCAGCAGAGACTTCGCGAGTCCTGCCCACCAGGCCCCTCTTCACCAGAGGGCGCCCCATGCCGCCTGGGAAGGTCTGCTCTGCGGCCTGGCCACAGAGCAAGGGGCGGGAGGGCCCGGGAGAAGGTTCCAGGGACCCGCCGGCCTCCATCCCAAGGGCAGCTGTTTGGGGGCACCCCTCCTGCCCTCATCACCGAAATGGGGGTCATTCATCCCTTTCTGTGTTTGCTCAGGAAAACCTGTGAAGCCCCTTCTGGAACGGGGAACGGCGCACTGACCGCTGGGGGGTCACACGGCTCACGTCGTACGGAAGCAGGCAGCAAAGCAGTCCCCCAGCCGTCATAGACCGTGAACAGGGATGACGGCTGGGGACACACATGGAGTGCGGTGGGAGACGAGTGACACTGTGACTGAGTCACAGGACAGTCCTGGACAAGACGGTCCCTGCAGACGGCCTCACGGGTGGGGCCGGTGGTCACCCAACAGGGCACCTGTGTTCCCACACCCCCGTGTCTCAAGGTGCTCGCAACATTTGGAGGGACCTCCACGGCTGAGGTCAGACCTAGAACTCTCTCCTCCGGGTGCTGGGGAGCCTCTGAAGGCTCTGGAGCAGGGAGAGAAGAGTCCGGTGCTGCAGGGGGCGGTGAGGCTGGGACGCGGCGCTGACCTCTAAGGGTGCGCATCCCCACCACATGCCCAGAGCTACCAAATCCAATGGGCAACTTGCACCCCATTGGGTCCCCACTCGGCCCTGGCCTTTGGTGACACGTTTTGGTAGGTCACACCTGTCTGATAAATGAGCCACAACAGTGAGCGTGTAGAGGAGCAGAAATACCCAGAACCCGTTGCTGGGGCCTCGGCTCCTGACCACTGGCCTCCAGTGGGCCCGGGGTCCCCCCTGCTCCCCACCTGCGGGAGGACCTGGACACACTCGGGCCTTCGTCCACGGAGCACCCGCCACACTAACCACTAGTGTACAGATGTGGGGCCAGACAGACCTGGGGTTCCCCAGGTGCCTGCTTTGACCAAGGCACAGTCTCTCTGAGCTTTGATCTCAGCTCTGCCACGTGAGTGGTAGCCCCTACCTTCCTCAGCCCCCCAAATGCAGACTCGTGTCCTGGCTCCCTTAAAACCCTAACCACGGGCCTGAGCCCAGGACCCCGGACAGACTCTACTGCATCAGACACACAGCTCTGCCCAGACAGTCCCAGAGCACAGAGACGCACGAGCACCCAGCCACTCGCCCGGGCCCCGGAACCCCTGACGCGACCTCCCAGACTAAGCCCAAGCCCCCCAGCCCGGGCTCTGCACTCTCGCCCCTCGTCTGGAGCCCAGTAACGAGCCTCCTGGTGGCCAGTGCTCTGGGACCACCGCGTGGCTGAAGGAGGTCTCCGCTCGAGGGCCTGGCGGGGTCTGCACCCTGGGCCCCCGTCCCCTCCCCAGGCTGCCCCGACCCCACATCCACTCTGCCTGTGTCCACCGCACACCCACGCCCCCGGTGGAGGGAGGGGCATTCCTGGGCCTCCAGGTGGCCACGGGGTAGAGGAACCTGCCCTCCGGGTTCGTCCGGGAGCCGCTCCCACGGAAGCAGCAGCGCCCACCTCTGTTCTCCACCCCCAGAGCACCTGCCCACTCAGGGACGCAGACCCAGCACCCAGGCGTGTGGCATCTGTGTCCCCAACCTCCTGTCCCCGGGGTGGGCATCCTGCCCAGGAACAGCCCCCCTTCCAATCCCAGGACAGAGTGCACCCCACCTGGTATCCAACGGGAGGACCCTGAGCCCTGGGGATTCAGGGGAGGGAGTCACATGGTGAGAGCGTCTTAGGGTTGGAGCAATAAGCCAGCCCACCTGGTTTTTCCTTCCTCCCGTCCTCCCGGCACTGATTTCCTGAGCACCCGCGGGTGCTGGGCTGGGTGCTACAGCAGCCGCCCCAGCAGGAAGGCTATGCCAGGTGCGGCCAGCCTCCTGGACGAAGCAGAGGGACACAGACAAGCTGGCAGCTGACCACTGGCTTGCACACTGGGCTGCGGGGTGGTGCTGGGGGGGAGACGCGGGCTGAGGTGTGCAGCAGGGCTCAGAGAGGAGCTGGGGCGAGCACCCCAGAGGAGGGACATGGGAGAGAGAGGGTCCAGGGCAAGCACCCCGGAGGAGGGACACAGGACGCTGAGGGCTGGGAATCACACTCCTGCTCAAAGGACAGCCTGGGATCCAGGAGACTCATGCGCTGGCACAGTGGGCTCTTAATAAATACCAGCTAATTCTATCAGTGTTCCCATTTCACAGAGTTAGAAAATGGAAGCCTGGGCAGTTAAGGTGGAAAGCGTGTGAAAGCTCTCTGTAGGTGAGCAGGGACCTGCTGAAGTCACGGCAGGTCGAGTCAGAGACCAGCCCAGCAAGGCTCCTGATCAGCGGGGCCCAGGCCTCAGCTTCCATTGGACACACAGTAGCTTAAAAATGGAGTGACCCCTCACTGCAGACCCAGCTGGTGGACAGAAGCGTCCCCCCTACACCCCCGCCCCCCCGCCTCCAGGCAGCTGGACTCAACCACCTCAAGCCTGGCCCAGGCGGCCATGTCCCTGAATTCCACACTGCTCTTCACCTTCCTTCCCAAGGTGAGATCAGAGACCACCCTGCCACATCTTTGTATCCTGATCCAGGTTCACTCTTTGGGGTGAAACTCCCTAATCCCCTAAAATTCTGCCCCTTGACCTGGTAGAGCAGATGGGCCGACGGCGCCACCTGCCGGCCGCTCCGCAGTCTGACCCCAGCCTGAAGTCCTCTTGGTTGGGGGCGGGGGGCAGGCACCAGGGGGTGAACTGAGATCTGAACCGGGGTTGACCTAGGCCCCCACCTGCCCAGAACAACCCACACTCGGTCACACGGTTTCTGGCCTCGCCCTGCCCAGCAGTGGGGCTGAGCAAAAGAAAAAGGGAAAGTGCGTTGTGAGCAGGGCCCGCTGGTGGGCAGGGCGCGGCAGGGAGGGACAAATCCAGGCCCAGCCTGCCGCGGGTGGACACCGCGTGCGTCTGCGCAAACCCACAGGCCGGGGCGTCGTGGGGGCCAGGAAGGGGCCGAGCAGTTCAGCCTGTTAGCCGCAGCTGGTCAGAACTCTGCAAAGGCAGGGTCTTCCGCTCCGGCCTCTGCTGACGGGTCCACCGGGGATGCCGGCTGAAGCCTCGGGCAGCGCCCGGCTCCGGGACACGGGGACACGGGCAGGGGCTCGGCTCCAGAAGGACACGGGGCTTCACTAGCAGGAAGAACTATGGGAACCACCCAGGTCGCGCCTTCCTTCTAAGAAGGGCCTGCACACAGCTGGGGCCCCCCCAACCCCGTTAGCGCGGGGACTGGCCCAGAGCCACAGCCCCGCCACAGCCCGGCTGCAGGTCGGTGGGCGGTGGCCCTGGAGATAGCAGAGGCGAGGGCAGGGCCGCCCGCCCCACGCCCTCCAGGACAAAGTCACTGTAAACTTGGTGGCTCCCCAGCCCCGTAGCCAGGCACTCTCCTCAGTGCCGACAGGACAAGCGGCCCCCCTGCCCTCTTCTGCCGGGCAGCAGGTGGGGCACAGAGCCCCCAGCCTCCAGGCACACCCCACCCCTCCCCCGCCTCTCTCTCCCTTTCCCCTCCCGCAGCCGGTCCAGCTGGGGCTCTCCCAGCGCCGTGCCCTCTGTGAGCAGGGCGGCTGGCGAGGGTCAAGGGTCGGCGCTGGGCGGAGGCGGAGCGGTGCCTGTCTCGTCACCCTCACCTCGAAGCCGCCACATCAGCTTTCAGAGCCGAAAACGCCAGCACGTCCACCTCGCCCCTAAACCAGGTCCCGCATCCACCTCCGGAGCCCCTCCCGCCTCGCCCGCCGCGTTCCCACATCCCGGCGACCAGCCCTTCCAGGACCTCCGGGAGCAGGGCCCAGCCCCGCCCTCGCACCGCCCCCCGCCCCTCCGGCCCCGCCCCCTTGGGACCCCACCACTCACGCCCGCATCCCCGCGTCGCCCCCACCCCGCAAGGCCCCCTCCCCCGGCCCCTCACGGCCTCGCCTCCGCACCGCCCCCACCCCTCATCGCCTTCCGCCCCCCCAAGGTCCCGCCCCCATAGTGCCCCCACCCACTCACGGCCCCGCCTGCGGCCACTTCCCGCCTCTGCAACGCCCCCGCCCCTCACGGTCCGGCCTCCGCACCGCCCCCAGCACCTCACGGCCCCGCCCCCGCCCCTCGGCCCCGTCCCCGGCCCGCCCCCGCAGCGCCTCGACGCCTGGCGGCCCCGCCCCCTGCCTCCACCCCAGTGCTCGAGCTGCGGCCCGGCCCGCCGCCATATCGACCCCAACCAAGCGTCGTTCCCGCATCCGCACGACGCCGCCCTCACGGCTCCGAAGCGCCTGGGCAGCAGTCAGCCCCGCCCTCCGCGTTAGACGCAAAAGGCCTGCGCCACGCGCTTGCGTCATCAGGCACCGCCCGCGTGGGCGTGGCCACGCGGGGCCCCAGAGCCGCGCGTCCGGCAGTCATGGCGCCTGCGGCCGCCGGCCCCCCGGAGGTGGTTCGCGCGGCGCAGAAGGACGACTACTACCGCGGCGGGCTGCGGAGCGCGGCGGGCGGCGCCCTGCACAGCTTGGCGGGTGAGGCCCAGGCGCTGGCGCAGCTTCTGGGGAGAGGGAGCCCCGGGCTGAGGGCGACGCCGGGGGGGACGCTCGGACACCAGTGCAGATTCGCGGCCGGGGGTACTGGGAGGGGAGAGGGCGAGCGGAAGAAACGGGTGGCACTTCACTTTGACATGTCTTGTGTCGAGGAACGTTCTCGGTGCTTCACAAACGCCACCCGTTTGGCTCTCTAAACGCCGTTTCCAGGCGGGACTCGGTCGGTGTTCCCCTTTCTACAGAGGAACACTGGGGTTCCACAGACTTCTGGTAACTTGTCTGAGGTCACAGCCAGCAGCGTGGGGGGCTGGGGTTGATGCTGGACGGCGGGCCCGGCTTGTGTTCTGAGTTGCCCTGCTCCGCCGCCTGTCCCTGTGGCCCGTCCGGGCTCGAGAACAGTAAGCCCCGTGGGTCCCAGAGCGGCCGGCGGCCGGCGCGGGAGGTTCTCGGGATTCGCGGCGGCCCAGAGGTAGGAGATACGGGGCTGAGTGCGTAGCGGGGAGGCCAGGACAGGCAGGGCGGTGGCTTAGGACAGACTCGGCCCTGGGGAGGGGGGGCTGGGCCTCGGCAGCAGGAGGAGCGGGAAGGATTGGACTTGAACTTTGCCACCTCGCCCCCACGACCTCCTCTCAGGTGCGAAGAGATGGCTGCAGTGCAGGAGGGAGATCGAGCTGCTGTCGGACGTCGCCTACTTCGGCCTCACCACACTTGCAGGTAACAGGCCAGGCGGGACCTTGAGACCTGGGGCCCACAACACACCGAGCCTGGGGACAGGGGTCGCGGAGCTGCCAGCAGAGTAAGAAGCGCCCGGAGGTGCTTCCCAGTGGCCCTGGCCCCGATGCAGTCTCAGGGGAGAAGGGGACCCTGATGCCCTCCCACGCAGGAGATGCCAGGCCCCGAGCCCCAGCTGGAGCCTCTCAAAGTTCCAGGGTCACATCCGTGCCGTCCTCTCAGCCTTTGTTTCTGGGGACTTTCGTCCTAGACTTTGTCCAAGCGGCCATTGGGACTGTTTGGGACTGAGTTCTGTGGCCGGACAGGAGTCCCAGCACTGAGCCCCATCACAGAGCAAGGGCAGCGGGGCCCCAGTGCAGCTCCATCCTTTAGAGGAAAGGTAGGGACCTGATAGCAAGATCCAGTGCAGAGAGAGAGAAACGGACGGTGGGCCCCAGCCTCAGTTTCCCATGAGGGTCAGCGCCACCCCCCAACCCCGGCAGGCTACCAGACCCTCGGGGAGGAGTACGTTGGCATCGTGCAGGTGGACCCATCCCAGAGCCGAGTGCCCTCAAGGCTGCGCCGTGGCGTGCTGGTCGCGCTGCACACCATCCTGCCCTACGTGCTGGACAAGGCCCTGCTGCACCTGGAGCACGAGCTGCAGGCCGATGCCGACAGCGCCAGGCCCTCGCAGGGCAGCCTGGCAGCCGGCGGCCGTGGCCGGTCCGGAGCAAGGGTCTGGGTGCAGCGGCGCGTGGCTGCCCTGACTGAGCAGCAGAAGAGGGCGCTCCTGCGGGCCGTGCTGGCGCTCAGGCAGGGCCTCGCCTGCCTCCAGCGGCTCCATGTTGCCTGGTTCTACATCCACGGCGTCTTCTACCACCTGGCCAAGAGGCTCACGGGAGTCACTTACGTAAGTAGCCGGTGCTGCCTGCTTGTTGTGCTCTGGACCATTTGCACCCCGGGTTCTGTGGGCTCGCAGCCACAGCGTCAGAGCCAAGGTCCTCTACTGAAAAGCCAAGGTTTTATCCTGTCGTGTTTTGCCAGAAGGTCCTAGAAGTCCAGTTTCCAGAAGCCCTGAGGGAAGCACACATCTGTCTCCCTGAAGGCAGCACTTGTGAGCCACCCTGCGTTTAATCTGAGGCCCACCTGAGGCTCCAGTCTCCTGGGTCCATGCCCGCTGCTTCCCAGCTGCCCTGGTGGAGGGTCACGTGCGGGGACACCTGTTGCTGCCAGGGTCTTCCCTGGTCCAAGCCTTCCAGTCAGCCCCACCTCGCATCCTGTTCCTTACCTGGTGCCGTGGTTTCCCGATTCACCCAGAAAGTCTCGCTTCAGGCCCCCTGGCCACACCCTTGCTCACCTCCCTTGGCCACACTACCCTGGGTGCCTGGCTCTCTCCTCTCCAGCCTCAGCCCTCCGCGCTCACTCGCGAGAGCTGATGGCTCGCCACCCCAGCGTCAGCCAGGGTGTGTGCCGAGCAGTCCTAGCGAAGCACCTGGAGATGCGGGCTCCGCCCAGACAGAAGCCTTTTGCTCTCCTAGGGCCCCAGGCGCTGCTGCCCAGCTCTCCTCTGCCCGGGTGCGTGGGGCCTGGCTTGGGGGCTCTCAGCTGAGGGAAGGGAGACCAGAGTGGAGGGCAGCCGGCTTTCTTTTCAGGGGTGTGGCCGGAAGTTGCCTCCATCGGTAGCTGCAGGGCCACGGGGGGCAGGTGTCTCCCCGAAAGCGGGGAACTTTGCGTACATGACAGAGGAGCTGGTTATCACTACCTGCCTGTGTGCCTTTACCCTGCCCACAGGGGTTCTTCTCTGGCTGCTTTGCAAGTGCTTTCTCTGCAGTGTGGGTCCTCGGATGTGCCCCTTCACCCCCCAAATCCCCATCTGCAGCCAGTGACTGCAGATATGGGAGCCCTGCTCGGTGCTTGGTCCCGCTGGGCGTGAGGCGTTGAGCTCTCCTGCATCGTCTCCCACCCGGTACTCAGCCCTGCAAGGCACCCCTGCCCTCCTCACTCAGCCAAGAGGGCCCCCCCATATTGTGTGCCAGGAGGGCAGGGTTTGGCCTCATCCCATTGGACACTCTATTGCCAGGGGGTGTCCTGGCCCCCACGGGGCTTGACGCTGTGTCTACTGATCACGTGATTGTTCCTTCTGACCCTTGACAGCTTCGCGTGCACTCCCCATCCGCAGAGGACTCGAGGGCTCGTGAAAGCTACAGGCTGCTGGGATTCATCTCCTTGCTGCACTTGGCCTTGTCTGTGGGCCTGCAGCTCTACGGCTTCCGGCAGAGGCAGCGCGCGCGGCGGGAGTGGAAACTGCATCGCGCCCTGTCTCACCGCAGGTGCGGGAGCTGGTCCCTGGGACAGGGCTGTGTGTGGCTGGGGACTTAGCGTTCTGGTGGATCAGGGCAGGCACTGCAAGGACCCTGGAGGTTAAATTACGGTCTCTCCCTGCCACGTCCCCAGGAGCCACGTGGAAGAGAAAGCCCCTTCCAGAAACTCCTTGTGTACCTTGTGCCTGGAGGAGCGCAGACACTCGACAGCCACGCCCTGCGGCCACTTGTTCTGCTGGGAGTGCATCACCCAGTGGTGTGACACCAAGGTGGGTGTGCTAGGGTCCGCAGCCGTGAGTGGGGAGGCTGGCCCCACAAGCAGGCGCCACTGGCCACCCGGGAACCCGGAAGGAAGCCTGTCCCAGAAACCTCCTCTCCTGGGGGGGTAGAGGGTGGGAGCCTTTTAAAGCTCCCAGATGCGCCGCACGCAGGGCCTATCTGGAGTCAAGGTGCGGTGGCCGTGCAGCCTGAGGTTGCTGGGGCAGCTGCCGGGCCGTGAGGTCCTGCTCCTAGCGCCCCCCCCCGCACGCCCCTTGGACGGCCCTCCCCGGTGGCTGGATGTGTGCTGTTACTGCCCACGGGGGCGCCCCAGGATGCACAGCTGCCTGCCCCAGTCTCGCGAGACCACGGGGTGGTGGGGTCTACCCAGCCAGGGTCTGGGTCTGCCGAGAGCAGGGAATGCCGCGTCCTCTCTTCCCTCTGGGCTGACTCCAGGGAAGACTTGGGTTCCTGGGCCCCCACGGCCTGGGGGTGGGAGGGGGTGCGCACACAGGTGAGATAAACAAGGGATGTGATGTTCAGACACCTGTTCTCCTCCTACCTGGAGACATCTGCCTCCACAGGTCGGCCAAGGGCATTGCTTAGAGCTTGTGCACGGGGCTCACGGTGGCCGTGGCCTCACAGCCTGGGTGGAGCAGACTCAGAACCACCCCCCGTGAAGTGTCCTTACTGGGCGGGTCCCACTGGATTGTACCATAGCCTCCACTTTGGGGCCCCTGCTCCCATTCAAGGGATTCCCCGAGAACACAGGTACGGTCTCGGTCAGCGACATCTAGCAGGAGGTCCGCGGACCTTCCTGGGGACACGGGAATCCGACCTGTCCTTCAGGGGCGGGGCCGCAAGGACTGAGCTGGACAGGACATGCTCGCTCATTTCCGGAAGCGCAGCTACTGCCGCCCTTCCGACCCAGCCCTCTGTGGCAGCCAGGTGTGCCCTCGCCCGGCCCGTCACCACATGGGACAGGCTGGCTGTCTCCTTGGCCTGGTCAGTGTCCCCAGCTCCGCTACCCCAGGGTTGAGGCCTTCTCTTCAGGTTTGTGACTACTGAGAAAAGTGGGTTTTTAAAATCGTCTTTTCTTTTAAAAATTTTTCTTAATGTTTTTACTTTTACTTCTGAGAGACACAGCATGAGCAGGAGGGGGTCAGAGAGGGAGACACAGAATCCAAAACAGGCTCCAGGCTCTGAGCTGTCAGCACAGAGCCTGACACGGGACTCAAACCCACAAACTATGAGATCATGCCCTGAGCCAAAGTCAGTCGCTCAACCGACTGAACCCCTGGGGTGCCCCTGAAATCATCTTAATCCGAAGTTGAGAGAGACGCGTGCACGAGCCATGTGTCACTGCAGGAGACCTGCTGTGGGAGCGCGCGCGGCCCGCATGACCCTTCTGCTTCCCCTGCAGATGGAGTGCCCGCTCTGCAGGGAGAAATTCCCTCCCCAGAAGCTCGTCTACCTGCGGCACTATCGCTAACCTGCCCAAGGACAGAGGAGCCCAGGAGCCTCAGCGTCAGGACAGCCCCTACCCGTTCCCGAGGTTAACCCGCACAGAAACGTTACATACTCCAGTTTTACTTCGTGTCACGTAGCAACTCTGCCAGAAGCTTGGGAGACAGAGGCTGGATCTGCCGGCGGCACAGCCGGTCTGAGGCTCGGGTCCCACCTGCTCTGTGGACCCCGAGCCCATGGCGCTGGCGGCCAGCAGAGCCCCGCTGGGGGGCCAGCCACGCCACACCGCCACCGTGGCATAGCCGGGTCGTTTCTCAGCTCACGTGCTGAGAGAACGGCTGTGTCGAGCCCGTGGTGAGGGTTTGGCCCGAACGGGCAAGTGTGGCGAAGAGCAGAGCACATGGCTCAACAGCCGTTGAGCCACCAGCCATAAAGACCCAAATCCTTGCCCTCGTCACCAGAGGCAGCTACCCGTGGCTCAGGCACATCCGTTCACAGAACAGAAAGGCTCTACCCAAGGTCGGCACATACCCTTAACACACACTCGTTTGTTTCCCATCCTAGAAGGTGAAGTCTGTGTCTCTACGGAGGTCGGCCTGCAGTTCGGGTGCAGGGCTGCTGCGGGGAGGTTCTCTGCTGCTCAGCACCTAACTCAGAGGCGCCTGGAGCTCAGCCCTCCCCGAGGCCGGGCACGCTGGCTGCTCACACCTGCTTCCTGCCACAGTTTTGTTACTTTTAGGCCTTCAAAAGTATTTAACTTGTGCCAGAGCTAAGACTTTGCCGTAAACTTTAGGAAATGAGCCCCGCAGAATGTAGGAAAATTAAGGCCAGAAGGGTGAACCGGAAATCAGGTCCATGAAGGGTCAGAACCTGCGGTCAGGATGTCGCGTTCCCTGTGCGAGTTCACATCGTGGGCTTCTGAGAGCGGCCTGCACACAGTTGTTCGGGAACACGTGGGTCCACAACAGGCCCCGTGACCCCTGGATGGGGAGGAGCCTGAGAGGCTCCAAAGTCCCTGAGGCCTGTTACCGATGCTCTGAACAAATGCAAACAATTTCCTGTCCTGTCTGGAGCCTGAGCATTTGCTAGAAAACAGTACGAAGAATGAAAGCATCTGGAGTTTGAGCATCTCTGGTGCTACAGTGTCACGTTAAAAGTACGGATTCGGAAAGTCACTTAAATACCAAGATTAAAATACCGGACGATGTACACAAAAGGTCTTAATCTGGCCTCTCAGAATCAAGAGGAGCTCAATTTCAGCTCTGCAAAAATTTGGCAAAAGCCAGACAATAAGCACAATCAGTGCCTGAAACCCTCGATGGATGGGACGCTGGCCAGAGCTGCGCACCCGCACCTCAGGGAGCAGGTCTGAACCCCAGCACCCGCACCCCCGGGACCGCCCTGCTCACCCCTGCAGCGGCTGTGGGGCTCCCGGCCGGGCCTGCTTGGCACCAGCTCGCTGTAGTGTTCAGATAAAGACGCCACGAGAAAGGGGACACCGTCTTTAATAAAGTTGGAATTAAAAAGTCACTTAGTAAAATGTTTACGAGTATCGTTTTTATCACATCAAAAAAGTTGACATGCGGGTCAGTTCTGTTTTCCCATAGAAAGTGAGAAGCCGTGTGTTAAAACCCACAAATTGGTCTGCTCTCGCCAGTTGTTTCTATAAAGGGGCCGCTGCATGAGATCAACTTTAAATTAATCAAAAACAACTCTTCAGGTATCAAAGAAATGTGTCAAAATAATTCCAAACAATTAAAATATAATATATATATTTATAATTCCAGGCCCTCAAAAGCAATCACGGTAGTTAAGAACAGAGTTTTGAGTCATTATGATAGAGACCAACTTCAAACATCTCTGGTGAGATGAAACTGGGAAACTGGCATTAGAACCCCAGAGTTCCTTGAAAGTCACCTTTCAAATGTTCTTCCGAAGCGCAGGAATCAGGTCAGCCTCATCCTCCGGCTGGGCGACGTGGCGGCGGGGGCGAGAGTTGGCTCCTCCCGTGCAGGTCTGTCCCAGGGCCGCGCCAGGGCCGCAGGACAACGGCGACTGCCCCTCCCCTCCCCTCCCCCCAGCCTGCACTTTACTAGAGTTCATCCTTTAGAACACCTGAATGTCACTGAAAAATAAATCAATGCAATTTGGTTTAAATGTCAGTTTCTTCAAGAACCTGATGTTTCAGTTACAAATAATTGAAGCTCCTTTTTAAAAAGAAAATTCGACTCCCTCGAAATCAACTACTTTATGTGGCGGAAGAAGGCGTGGCTACGGCGGCGCAGAACCGTCCTGGGCCTCCGGTGGGGCCGCCTGAGCGCCTAGCTCGCAAACGTCTTGCCCGCGTCCTCCTTCCCCTTGTAGGTCCTCTTCCCGTGCGTGAACGGGATGTACCGGTACTTTATCATGTGCTGCGGACAAACAGGTGCAGTTTACAACGGCTTCGTTCGCGACGAGCCTTCTCCAAATCTGAATCCTGCTCTTCTCGACACACAGAGCAACGAAACCAGCACCCAACAGGCCTCTAGTCCCCTCCCCCACAGCGACCTGGCAAGACTCCCCTGCCCCCGCCGGGCCCCCCGAAAATCCCGAGAGTGGGGGAAAGGTTTTTAAAACCCCGTACATGCAGGAAGGGCTGGGGCTGGGCTGGGGCCCCGGGATGGGAGGTGCCTGGACCCCGCCGATACCCGGGGATGGGGCTGGGGACGCGGGGGGACAGGCTGCCCTGGGATGTGTTTGAGGTACCGTCAGCGTGACACACCGTGACTGTCCAGCAGGGCCTGGGCTCTGAGCCCCCGGGGACGTCACGCCGGTGAGGACAGCGCGGCTGAACTGACGGCCTTTCCCACCGGCCCCCGAAGAGCTGCCTGCTAACAGCTAGACTGTGGGGCATGTCTGTGTGGCCACCTTGATGCGAAAGGGCAAGGGGCTGTGCCCTGTCCCTGCTGCAAACCTGCCGAAGCTTCAGGACACTCGTGTACAGAGAAGACCCAGGCGGGGCCCTCCGTCAGCAACCTCCCGGTGCCGCCCGCGCTCACCTTGATCTGCCTCTTCATGGTGATGCAGAAAAGCATGATGAAGTACATCACCAGGATGGGCCAGAACACCGGGACATTGAAAGCCTCAAAGAAGGTGCAGGCCATGGCCACGAGGATGCCCTTGGTTGCCGCGTGCCTTAAAGCAGGGGAGGTGGTCAGTGCCGCTGTCGCATCCCTACTCGGGGCAGCAGTGGCACGGCGCATCCTCCACGGAGCGCACCGCACGCGACCAGGCACCCACTTCCTCGGTCCCTTGAGAGTCCTGTTTTCTTCCAAAATCACACGGGGTACGAAACCTCGCCACTCAGGCCAACAGCTCCAGGACACCTCGGGGGGCTCGTGTCTGCCGCATGGACGCCCTGGGCTGTGCGGCGAAGAGGGGGTCCCGGCCGCTGCCTCCAGCTCAGGGCCCTGCCTACCGATTCGGGCCTACCTGGGTCTCCCTTTGTTACAGGACAAAGGCAGACTTCCCTGGGGGCCTGCGGGGCCATCCCGCCCACAACCTGCTCCTCCCGGGCAGTGTCCTCGCTTCAGTAACCCCCCCTCCCCCCCCGCAGCAGGTGGACCTGCAGAGGAGCCTCCGAGTCCCCCACATGCATCTGGGATGCAAAGTAAAGGGTGGCAGCTTATTCCCCTTGGGTTTTTGCTCCTACAAATACGGACGAGGTCACCGCCCTAATGCTGTGGGGGGGTCACCTGTCCACCTTTCGCACCCCTCCTTGTGCAACAACGCACAGATATCACCGCCTACGGGAGGTCTGCGGGGACAAGCCAGGTCCCATCCCAAGCACAGCACGAGCAGGGGTGCAGTTCGAGGAAGCACATCTCCCTCCTGACCCCGCGGCTGCAACATGCCCGGGACCCTCTGGCCCGAAGCAGCTTCTCTTTTGCTCGTTTCAAGGAGCACTGGTGCGAACTGGCAACCAGGAAAGCCCCCCGGCACCGGGCTGTCCCACAGAGGCCCCTGTGACCCGCCCCCACGCCCCGCTGAGCACAGCACCCCCTACGAGTCAGTGTCCAAACCGCACAACGAATGTCTCGTTTCTCTAAGAAGCGTCCACGGCCACTGGAGCCAGAACCTCTATTCTCAGCCCCGTCACACGGAGGACAAGTCTCTTTCTCAACTACCCTAAGGACACTCACCAAAACTTAAACTCTGGAAGCCTTCGAATAAAAGGCCGGAACTCCTCATTCTGTTTGGTTGGTAACGAGGGGCCGTCATCTGAAAGGGAGAATGTCAGTGAGACAGGGCACGTGTCTCCTCCGTCTGTCCCCAACGCTGCATTTATGAGCTTCTCCCTAAAGCTTCTGATCGAGCAGGACTGACGTGTGAGACAACAGATTTACGTGAGTTAACCAAAGACAACATGAATCTTCAGCTGACTTAGAAATCGATTCACCATAGGGCGCCTGGCTGGTTCAGTCGGCTGAGTGTCCGACTCTATTTCAGCTCAGGTCACGATCCCAGGATGATCGCAGGGTCATGGGATCGAGACCCACATGGCTCTGCGCAGAGCGTGCGTTCTGCTTGAGATTCTGTCTGCCCCTCCCCCACTTAGGCACATGTGCATATGCACACTCTCTCCCCTTCACACACACAAAAAATAAAAAATAGCAATTCACTGCAGAGAGAGAACATGCGCTCAAGTGGGAGAGGTGTGGGGAGGCGGGGAGGGGGGGGAGGGAGAGAAAGAGAGAATATCTTAAGTAGGCTCCATGCTCGGCACAGAGCCTGATGAGGGGCTCGATTCCACCACCCTGGGATCATGACCTGAGCTGAAATCAAGAGTCAAACACACTCAACCGACTGAGCCACAGGCAGCCCCAGAATGTTTTAGAACGAATGCCTGCCCGGCTTAAACAACTGCACGAATGCCGCAGCACCTCCTGGTGGCCAGGCACACACCAGCGGAGCCCACAGGGGAAGTGCCTGGCAAAAGGCCGCTCAGGAAGCTGCCCTCCTCACCAACCATGAGCAGTCAGGCTGCCCCACCCACCCTGCCCAGCTACACAGGGGGAAACTGAGGCCTACAAGGTCTCTTAGTCACCTAATTCCCCCAAATGACCACAAACCAAGTGCTATTTCCTTTACTGTTTTCATTAAACAGCCCAGAGAAAAAAGGCACAGGCTTCTGATCACAATGTGAACATTCTGGAGAAAACATCTAGTACTCGGGAAGTGCGCATCTGCCATCAGGAGGAGGATTATGTGAGCAGGCAGCTGCGTCTAAGTTTTTACAACAGTGGCACCAGACATGCTGGCAGAGTGAGGACCCCCATCCGTCTGTGTGCCCCCCTCCCAGGCCAACCAGTCAGGTGTGGACGTGGCTCCCTGACCTGGCCCAGGGATGGCCAGGAGCAGCGTGAGATGAGAACTTTTCAACCCATCATCCGGGAAATCAGAAAGCGCTACCCTCAACGGGGCCCAACCATCAGTGGTCAGGATCCCAGTGGCCTCCGCTGGTCCCAGCAAGCTGTCCGTGGAAACTTCCTGTTTCCCAGGAAGGGGACCTACCCATTGAGTGTAGCAGGACTCTGAGAGGCTGGCTGTGAGTGCCACCCCTGCCCCCGTGCACTGCGCCTCCCCTCCCTCGTCTACAGAACAGAGCACCTGGCCCATGTGCTGGCAAAGGTGTCAGACCTCGCTCTACACACAGATTTGTCATCACCAGGGTTCTACATACATTTTAAATACCAAAATGACAGTGTCAGCAGTTTAGATTTCAAAGGTTTCTAGAGAAAGTGAGGCAATCTGTGAAGTACACAAACCCACAACTCTCCCAACAAACAACCTAGCGGACGGCCTCTATCCTACCTGAGTCTTCCATCAAGGAAGGGTCCACTTTCGGAGAAAGAAAAGCTATGAAAAGATTGAGATGGTAGATCCCCAAGGCGTAGGTCACGATGTACCAGCCCTGCAGGAGAAGGAAGGAGGCACGGTCAGTGGCACGCCTCAACACCCGCCCCCGGACCGGCCCGCCTGGCGCACCGGGAACGTCTGACCCCGTCTTAACTGAACTTCTAAGTATTCACAGCTAACTTACAGGAGGAGATAGCAACAAGAGACAGAGAGGCACAGCGGGCACCCATGACAGTGTATCTCAAAGACCTGGTGAGCGTGACCATGGACGGCACAAACGGAGAATTCCTCCAAGGCTGGAGCTGTTCGCACGTGGTGCCTGAAGCTACCAGCCCCCACATCGGGAACGCAGCAGAGGACGATTTCACAAAGCCACACGCCTGAGCTGCGCCACAGCCCCGGGCGGGCATGGACCAGGCACCGAGTGGCGCTGGTGGGCACGCCTGGGCCAGGCCCCGCCTCGCCAACGCTGCCTGAACCAGAGCCCGGGGCCTGAGCCGTCACTCAGGACGTGCTGGCCACCGGTCCCTCCAGTGGGTCCCTCACAGCACGCCGCACTGGTCACAGGTGCTAATAATCTTTGCCCAGAAGAAATCTAGAACCAGAAAATGAGGAAGTCAAGAATGAGACTCAGGGTGGCCAAACCCACCCGGGAGATGCAAATACATGGAGAGGCCAGCAAAACCCGTGACACACGCACTGCGCCAAGCGTACCTGATGAGACCAACACACGCCGTGTTGATTCTAAAAGCCTAAAAAATTTGCATGCAAACAAGATGAAATCTTTCTGCCTTAATATTTTTCCAGTCTAGACGTGCAAACTACAGGCTAGACGTGGATGTCAGCAGTCTACCACTGACGCCGCTCTGAGCTGCGGCACCACGGCTGAGCGATGCCGAAGCAGGTGCGAACTCGGTTCAGAAGACAGAAAGGTGAGCCTGCGCGAGGTGCACCCGTCCCGCCAGCACCGCTACATCAAGGCCTCCGGGTCGTTCTGTCTGCTACGGAATGGACCAAGTTCCCACTCAAACAACAACCCTACAGACAATGACAGTAAACTCGACACCAACTTTAAACCAGCCGTGCAGTCCAGCCACAGGGACCATGGAACGGCCCCACGGCCCCTGTGCTGAACGGTGTCAGGCTCACGTACAGGAAACACGCACGACCAACGCACAAGAGTCTATGCTCAGTTCAAGTGAGAATTTCCCACAGCACTAGACACACGTGGAGCCCGGGACACAAGTGTGTTGACCAGCAGGCCCATGCCCTCCTATATCCTGGGAAACATCTGGAACGAAGGCATCTGCTTTAAAAGAGGAAAACCTTTCCCAGCTACAGAGGAGAAAAGGCTCTGGACAAGGCGTGCACCCTGCCGGCCTCCAGATGTAAGGGAACATCAAATCCCTTCCACCCACGGCCTCCAGGGACTTCACGTCTAGGAACCAGGGGGCACTGGAGATCACACGGCAAAGGGGATGTCTGGGGACACCACCTGAGCTGAAGAAACGGCCTCAAACCCACCTCCGGTCACTAGGTCTCAGATTCAACTACCCATACTCTCCTTGGCCTCATGAAAGGTGACAGAGAAACAGCTAAGCCCTCGGGATGTTCAGGGAACGAGGTGGCTGGTCCAGAAGGTTTGGTCATCCCAGGGTCTCGCACAGCGGGAGTCTCAAGGCAGGGTTGGAGGACACCAGAGGGTCTGCTGTCCAGGCCAGTAGAGTGTCACCAGGCCCTAGGTGGACGTCAAGACTGTCCTGGGAACTCTCACCACAGGGTATGACAAACCTGGGGTGAACTGCGGACAGTCCTGTTTTATAATACAGTCGCCAGAATTTTTCTTACATTTAGTCCTTAACTGAAAATTGACTTATTAGAGGTGGTTTCCTTCATGGCAAAACCTCCTCCCCCAAAGACCTAGGAAAACCAGCCCCCCACACCCGGGCCCGGGGGAGCCGGCCACACCCACCTGCAGCAGGTAGACTCGAATCATGTACACGAAGCTCAGGCCCAGCGTCACCACCCATCGCACAGCCGTGTAAGGTGTGGACTTGTCTAGCCAGGACTGATAGATCTAGAAAGACAAGAGTTCACATGCACTGTGCAGCCCCCGGGACGCCTGCTGCAAAGCACACTTCCTGTGGGCGTTCGGCTGCAGACCTTTAAGTGTCCAGCACTGAGCAGGGACTACGACTAACCCACAACTGCAGTCACTCCCGGGGCAGGTCCAGCCTGTCAGCACACACTCTAGACACTCCCTCTTAGCAGGCGGTCCTGGAGCAGCAGCCTCAGCAGTCGTTGTGACCACACCTAACTTCACAAGAGTGCTGGGAGTGTGTGCACCTTACACGGTCCCAAGCCCCCCCCTTCCCCCCTCCGGCCGCCCCAAGCTGGCCTCAGCCCTGCCCAGCAGCCCTGGGCAGACCTTGTGGCTGCTCTCGGACCAGTCAGCCACAGGCTGACCCCGGCGGTGTGGGCACCGAAGCAATGGAGCTTCCGGAAGGAGCCCTTGGTTCTAGCTGTACATGCGTGTGCACGCACGGGTAATTAGCAGACGTATGTGCACTAATTTTCATTCTCAAATTAAGTTTAATTTTTCAATTGTTAATTTTGTATGAAAAATTTCAATCATTCATAAAAATAAAAATCTGCCTTCAGTAATTATGAAAGTTTCCAAATGTTTCTTAATTTTAAAAACACATATATATTTCTTAGTTTATTGTCAACTTGGTTTCCACAGAACACCCAGCGCTCATCCCAACAAGTGCCCTCCTCCATGCCCATCACCCCCCTTCCCTCCCCCCCACCCCCATCAGCCCTCAGTTTGTTCTCAGCATTCAAGGGTCTCTCGGGGTTTGTCTCCCTCCCTCTCCCCCACTATTTTTCCCCTTCTTCTCCCCCACGGTCCTCCGTTAAGTTCCTTCTAATCCACCTATACGAAAACACATTTATTTTTCATTCTAAGCCAAAACATCAGTATGTGCACCCGTTCACCGAGTCAGACCTCTGGAACCGGTGTGGGCGTGTGGCTGCAGGGACCGCTGACCACTGCAGGCCTCCGCACAGCCCACGAATCAAGGGCAGAGCTGGGTGAGGGGGCCTGAGGGCCCCTGGCCAAGTGGCTGGGGAGGTGGGAGGATGGTAAGGGCACAGCCGTGCCACTTGGGAGCTAAGAAGTGTTTTCGTCTTTGTAAAAGCAGTCGGGGAAAAGCACACAAAACAAGCATATGTGGCCCCGAGGCCTAAACCACCCCACGGCCCTTTACAGAGGCACAGAAGACAGAAGCGGCTGGCAGCACAGCTGGGCAGGGGGGCTGGGGGCGGGTCCGCCCCTCTTCCTGGGTGCGTGAGCGGCCAGCACACTCGCCCGGCAGGAACCCCAGGCAGCCTGTTCGATCTCCGCTCCAACTACAGAGGAACCGACCTGCCCGAGTCTGGTGAAGAATCTGTACACCACAGAAGGCTTCCCGTGGACAGACTCTCCCACGCTGTCCCCTTCAGACATTCTGTACCTGAAAAAGACACACAAAAGACTTCAAGTTAAACAAGAAGCGCTCGAGGATTTCATCATTTTACCCCATTTCTATCAATACCACCAAGCACATTTTCTCAGCATGTACGGTTTCTTCCTTCTGGGTGTCTCCACCATGGGCTGTCCAGGAAAAAGACACAGCAAGAGGCCCTGGCGGAGAGCCAGCTGGCACGTGACACGCAGGGCAGCACAGGGTGGACCTCTGTTTCTGCTAATATCACCTGGGCCGCACTCCTCCCGCTGGCCCCTGGGAGCCGCCCTTGCTGACCTTGGAGTCGTGTGGACACAGCTGCCCTGGGGCCGCTGCACCCACGCCTCCCTCCCCTGCTCCATTCCTAGGGCTCCCCTCGGTACCCCGTCTTCTCCCAGCCCTTCCCTGCTCCCCGTTCAGGCTGCTTCCCAGGGCCCCGGCAGCCGGCCGTGCACGTCCTGGCCCTCCACTCCACGAACAGGGAAATGCCACATGATTCCCAGGGAGGGAGCCCCGGCCTGTGCCCAGCCCCTCGTCTGTAAGCGAAGGGACCCCCCCGGCTCCTGCCTCTGGGTTCCACACGTCGTGGGTTCCACAAGGAGAATCAACTGATGAGAACCCGGATAACCACCTGAAGTGGCTTATCAGTCCCGTCTCACTGAGTCTCAAATGGTTTAAGCCACTTGCCCAAGGTCAGGAGCAGCTCTGCCCGACCTCGGCTTCCCCATCCGAGGTGCTGATGGAGATGCCCGGCCAGAGCTCAGCGCTGCCCCCAAACCTGCGCACGGCACCCTCCCCAACAAGTCTGCATCAACACGTAACTGCGATCTCACAGCACTAGTTCCTGGAGCGGGCAGAATGGGTAGAGGCCTCAAGTGCCAAGGAGGAGCCCCAGAAATGCCCTTTGCTCTCACGGGAGACGCAGGAAGTACAATCACATGCCTGAAGCCAGGCCCATCTCTTCGGGAGGTGCGGGTGTACGTTCAACGGAGAGAATCTCCCACGGCTGGCCTCCCTGTTGAGGCCAGAGCCAGACCAGCAGAAAGCTACATCAGTAACACGTGCCCATCCTATGATCCTCACAAACGTCCCCTTCTTTCTCGTGTCTGTGACCAAACTATTCTGCACCAGAATGCCTTTACCCGAACTGAGGCGAGGCGGGAAGAGCAACGTGGGCGGGGACGTGCCTGGCGGGCCCTGGGAGCTCGCACTAATAGGAGAGGACTGAGCGGAAAACCTTCCGACACACGTCAGCCAACTTCTGACTGTCTGGCCAGTGGCACAAACAGCCTCACGCCACTCCCCACGTCTCCATGAAAGTCACCATCATGGCAACATTAAGGAACTAAACTTTTAGAGGGTTCTGTCACCTTCTAGTGGTAGAACCTGAGCAACACTTCATGCTGACGTGTGGAAGGGGGCGACGGCACCTCGGCCCCCTCCCCAAAGGCTTCTCACAGGGAGGGCAGTTGGCCGTGTCGGCCCTCAGGGCCTGGCAGAGAGGGAGCCTCCGCCAGACGGGCCAGCCCTGATTCTGGGTTAGGGCCAGCCTCGCACCGGCTTCTCTGTCCACATGCGTCTTCCCCTGCTCAGGCTGAAGGCCACCCCTTTGGTGAGGCCCTTCCGATCAACAATCCCCAGTCACTCATGTCACCTGGTTTTTATTCTACCTAACAACCATTTACTAATTTTCTTCCTCTTTATTTCTGTGTCTTATAAGAATGCGAGCTTCTTCAGGGGAGAACGTTGTCTGGCCCACTGCTGGGCCATCACCTAAAAGGACCAGTTCCATAACAGTAAGTTTACTGTTTAACGCTCAGTCACAAAGAAAACAAAGGAAAAAGCACTTTAACAAAACCCTTCCAAGGAGAGCCACGAGGGTCATGCCTGAAGCTGCACACAACTCTCTATGTGCCCAGTTCTGGGACCCTTCCCTGCCGCAGAGCCCACACTCCTCAAACAGAGTGGCCCTTACAGGATTACATCCCGCCAGGCACTGCGCGGGGAGGGGGGCACTGGGCCCTCCTCCCTCATTCCTCCTAGGTCCAAGGCACGAGAGTTTCGCCACAATCTCTGGTGCCGTTCCCTCCGCTCAAATGCCCTTCCAGACGTCACCTGCTCCTCCTCGGCAAAACCGCATTCCTCGGCCAGCGCTCCTCCCTCCCCTGGGCGTGCCCTTCTTCGACGTGGGCACCTGGCCCTGACCACAGCGCACCTGGCCGAGGTCACCCCCTGCACCGAGCAGGATCTGGGCCTCGGCCGCCGCGGGCGCTCCTCTCCCACGGGGGGTTCGACCCCGCAGGCCCACGGACAGCCCAGCCCCTCTGAGAAGAGCGAGCCCGGGGAAAACTTCCGGGGCTCACAGGCCGCTCTCCTCTCGGGACTTGAGGGAGCGCCCCGAAGAACGTTCACCGGCGCGGGCGGCTGTGGGCTGCGCGATCGCCGGCTCGGGAGCACTCTCGGGGGCGCAAAGTCGGCCTGGAGAACTTCCGACTTTTGTGGCCGTAATTTGCAGTATTTCCAGAGATCACCTTGGGCAACCTAACTCCTCATACCGACGCTTTCCTACCCAAACCCTACAGACAAGCCCCAGTGCCAAGCGAGGACCCGAGGAGGAGGAGCAGACGTCCCCGCGCGAGCCGGGGGCGGGCAGCCCACCCCGCCCAGGCCGTGCCCGCGGGCGGGGGCGGGAGGCGGTCACTGCGCGCCCCGCCGGGGCCGGGCCCCAGCCCCCGCCCGGCCTAGCCCGCCGCCGCGCCCGCACGGCCCCCGCCCCGTGCCTGGCCCAGCCCGCCCGGACCCCCGCCGCCCGCCGGCACCTCGCCGCTCCCTGCGGCCGAGCGCGGTCTCCGAGGGCCGCGGGAAGGAGGACGCGGGCAGGCGGCCGCGCCGGCGCTTCGCACGGTCCGGGAAGGGACAGCCGAGCACTTCCGCTCTGTCCTGCGCGGCACCGCCTCCGGAGCCTCCAAGATGGCCTCCGGGGCGGAGCCGAGAGCCTCCAACCATTTCCGCTTCCGGCGCGGGGGCCCAGGCCGTTGGCGGGGCGGTCCCCTCGGCGGAAGGGACGTCAGCGGCGGAAACGCGCCGGGTTGCGCATGCGTACTTGCGTCCTCGAGCTCCGGGACCGCATAACTCCAGTCCAGAGATTGCTGTCGCCCAGAGACTGGCCCACGAGCCAATGGAGGAGAGCTTTGCTGGTTGCTAAGGAAACCCCAAGCGGCAAGATGGCAGCCGCCGGCCAGGGGAGCCCGAACTCCAGCCTGCCGCGCCGCGACCCGCCGAGGCGGCCGCCGCGGGACGGTAATGGCTGCAGGCCGGGGCCAGGCCTCCGTGCGCGGTGGGAGGGAGACGCCAGGGTCCCAGCCGGAAGCCCCGGGGGAGCCCGGGTGTCCCGACCCTGAGAGCCGGGCACCCCCGCGGGTGGGCGGGGTCCCGGGCCCGCCGCGGAGCCGACGTGCGGTTCGGAGGCTGGGCGGGAGCTGCTCGTAGATTGGAAGAACTCTCCTCAGGTAGTTCAGGCGGAGCCTGGGCCTCTTTACGGCAGGTGCAGGAGTCCAGGTTGCGCGGTGGAAGCGGGGCTGGCGGGGCACTGGGGGGCTGCAGCTGCTGGCAGGACCCTCCGGTGTAAGTGTGGGCTTTGTCCCGAGGAACCGGAGGAGCCCGGTGCGTTCCTGCAGAGGGATGGCAGGGCTGGCCCTTCCCCTCGGCCCTGAACCTGCCCCCGCCCGGCAGCTGTCTCCCAGCTTCCCCATCGGATGCGGCGTCTCAAGGACCCTGAGCTCGCCTCCTGCACACTCCTCTCAGGGCCCAGAAGCCACCCCTCTCTAGTGTCCGTGGGTCGTCAGCCCGGTCACCTGTGTCACCACATGCTCACGTGTCCATTTTCTTTTCAACATTCAGGTTATGGTGTCTACGTGTACCCGAATTCTTTCTTTCGATACGAAGGAGAATGGAAAGGAGGGAAGAAACACGGTAAGAACCGTCTGTGCTTTCCCCCAGCGGCCACCTCGCAGCCACAGCCCATTTCCAGGGGAGCTGGGCGGACAGGTGGCTGCAGGAGCGGCAGCCCTGGGCCCTACACTCCCTGTCACAAGCGCTGAGGAAAGTCCCGCAGGGCCCTGAGGGACGCCCCGGCCCACGCCTGCTGGGGAGGCTCTGGGGCACCCTGGCCCGGGGAAGCCCCAAGTGCAAAATCCTCTCCAGAGCTTTAGTCTGTCTTTGCCAAAGTGAAAATTGCCTCTTTTTGTTAATGTTTTTTATTTTTGTGAGAGAGTATGAGTAGGGGAGGGGCAGAGAAGGAGGGAGTCAGAGGATCCGAAGCAGGCTCTACGCTGGCAGCAGCTAGCCCGATGCAGGGCTCGAACTCACGAACTGCGAGCTCATGACCTGAGCCGAAGTCTAACACTCAACTGACTGAGCCATCCAGGAGCCCCCTTCGTGGTTTACTTTTGATGATCAAGAAAATCACGTAGTAAAACAAAACAAAAAACTTCAGCACTACAGGAGAGAAATTGCCAAGTAAGAGGCGGGGAGTCCTCCCCAGAGGTGGGCCCAGACCTTCCCACATTTAAGCATTTATGCTCCCACGGGCTTGTTTGTCTGGGGATTCTGCCTTCTCATATCCTCTGCCCGTTTTCCTCCTGGAGAATTGGTCTTTTGGAATTTTCTTATATGAGCTCTTCTGCGTCTACTGGCTGTTAGTGTCTTCTATATATATTTTTTAATTTTTTAAACATTTACTTATTTTAGAGAGATAGAGACAGAGCATGAGAGGGGGAGGGACAGAGAGAGAAGGAGACACAGAATCAGAAGGAGGCTCCAGGCTCTGAGCTGTCAGCACAGAGCCAGACACGGGGCTCGAACTCACAAACCCTGAGATCGTGACCTGACCTGAAGTCAAATGCTTAACTGACTGCGCCACCCAGGCACCCCGTGTTTTCTTTATTTTTAACCTTTTAACTTGTGTCGCTGCCACACAGACATTTTTCACTTTTGTCTAAAATCTCTGCTTCTCTTCCCCTAGGCTGGGCAGGGAGGCTCATGTCTGAGACCCTTGCCAGAGCCTGGCCTGGGCAGAGTGGTTTTCCCTTTTATTATTTTTTTAAAAATGTACTTAAGTAATTTCTACCCCCAACGTGGGGCTCAAACTCACAACCCTGAGATCAAGAGTTACACACAGGGCACCTGGGGGGCTCAGTTGGTTGAGCGTCCGGCTTTGGCTCAGGTTATAATCTCACAGTTCATGGGTTCGAGCCCCGTGTCGGGCTCTGTGCTGACAGTTGGGAGCCTGGAGCTGCTTCAGATTCTATGTCTCCCTCTCTCTGTTCCTTTCCTGCTCATGCCCTCTCTCAGTCTCTCAAAAAATAAAATAAAATGTTAAAAATTAAAAAAAAAAAAAGGAATTACATGCTTTTCTGACTGAGCTAGTGAGGCACCCCAGATCCCCTTTTTATTTTTTTATTTTTATTTATTTTATTTTATTTTATTTTATTTTATTTTATTTTATTTTATTTTATTTTATTTCTAGGAGAGAGAGAGAGAGACAGTGTGAGCAAGGGAGGGTCAGAGAGGGAGGGAGTCACAGACTGAAACAGGCTCCAGGCTCTGAGCTGGCAGTCAGCACAGAGCGCGACGCGGGGCTCAAACCCACGAACCGCGAGATCATGACCCAAGCGAAAGTCGGACACTGAACCGACTAAGCCACCCAGGCGCCCCCCAGTTCCCGTTTTTAAAATGTTTTCTTGAGCGCTGCCCTGTGTCACAGTCTCCTTCGCCTTCGGCCCCAGTGCTGCTAGAGGCCAGGTGACCGTAGTGTCCCCACCGAAGAGGTCGGGGCAGGATCTCCTCCGCACTTTGATGGCTCTGCAGTCATCCTGGCTGAAACAGTGGGTGTTAGTCGTGCTTCAGAAACATCTCTATTGATAAGCGTGTATGTGGGTGAGTTGGCAGACAGCAAGTGTGGGACCAGCGGCAGAGCCAAACACAGAGACCTGAGGGCTCCAAAGCCTCGCTCCTCCCTCTGAGAAATGAGCCTGACCACACACATATGCCAGCGGTCACTCTGACTTCAGTCTGACGTCACATCCTGATCTTTCCCCAGGTCGGGGGAAGCTGCTGTTTAAAGATGGGGGCTATTACGAAGGCGAGTTCGTGGATGGGGAGATCACGGGGGAAGGCTGCCGCATCTGGGCCTCATCAGGTCAGCGGTGGGGACAGGTGCGGGCGCGCTGACTCCTCCCTCGTAAGCCGTCTCTGCTCTAAGTTGTCCCCCGCTTCTGGATACAGAAGGCCCCTCCATCTGTGAAATGTGGGCCCCTGGTTTCTGTTAGGTGTCCTGTGTCGTTAGGGTGCCCTCCTAGGAGAAGGGTAGCAGCAGCTCCAGGAGCTCAGACCCTCACAGGCAAGTGTGGTGGCTGCTTCTCCAGGGAGGGAAGGCTCACTCCACAGACTCTGACCCAGAGAGGCCTTTGCCCTTGGGCACGTGGATGCCACAGAGAGGGCAGTCCTAGGACAGGGCTGCACCCAGAGGTGAGGAGGGGAGGAAACCGCACGCCCCTATGGTAACCAGAATGGCAGGGCCAAATCCACCCAGTCATACTTTGTCTCATTAGCCAAGGTTTTAGGAGATAAAGAGCCACCGTGGCACATTCTGAAATGGTACCTGCTGCCACCGCTGATCAGGGACAGGAGGGCCTCGCTGTTGACCCACCAGGGACACAGGCAGCAGCTCTAACCCTGGACGTCTGTGCCCCTCCTCCTCTGCACCAGGAAACACCTATTCCGGACAGTTTGTTTTGGGAGAGCCTCAAGGACACGGCGTCATGAAGTACAAAGCCGGTGGATATTATGAAGGGGAGCTCTCCCACGGCGTGAGAGAAGGTGTGAGGACCACACAGGGTGTGGCGGGGCGCTACGTGGGGAGTCCCGGACGCCCGCACCCCTCCCTGAGATCTGACTCGGGGCCTGGGTGGGCTCAGGAGCCTGTGCTTGCCCAGGGAGCCTTTGCCCCCAGGTCTGTGTGGGGGCCATGGCCCTGGGACCCTGCGTGCCGTCGTATCTCCATTAACCATCACTGTGGTTCAAACCCGGTGGCTCAAAACAACTGCGATATAATTGTTTGCCCACAACCCCAGGGGTCAGCGGCCTGGCCCAGCTCGGCTGGGAAAGCGTCTGGCCTCGTGTGGGGTCTCCCCTCCAGCTGCGGCCACAGCAGCTCGAGCAGCGCCGGTGGCTCTGGCGCCCTCCTGGCCTACAGCCTCAGGCCCTCCGAGGTGATGCTGCTCACAGAGCAAGTCAGGAGGCCACATTTGGGGGGGGAGCGGACGCTGCCTTGGAGGGCGGGGGCAGGGCAGGTGGGCGTCCCCTGGAGGCCCAAAGACCAAAGCGCTCACTGTTCTGGAAGAGCAACGTCCAGGACCGAGCCAAGAGGCCACAATGTCCGCCGGTGCCTTTACAGTGTCTGCTCGCACTACTGAGCGGTTCTGAACGACGCAGGCCAAGAGCCTCTGAGTCTGTCACTTGAGGCCCGGCCCTGCCATTACGGGTGTGAGGGGCAGCTTTCCCACGAGCTCACATGCACACCTGGCCATGGAATGGGCTCCACCAGACAGCAGGCACTACGACCTTAGCCTCCGGAGGCCGGGGGTCCTTAAGTGACACCCTCCCACCCTTACTCAGAACCTTTGAGAGCTGGACCCCAGAGCCACTCTCACTGGCGTGGTGGCTGCTGGCGTTGCCCTAAATCAAATCTGCCCTTCCTGCCCCCACAGCCCCAGCCTGGGAGGGCAGCCTGGCTCCTCGGGGCCCACCAACCTCAGCCTCCTTCTGGACCCACCCACCCTCAGGAGGCCACAAAGCCCCTCTGGGGAGGTGGGTCCACCCGACAGGACGCAGGAGCTGACGCTGGGTGCCCCGGGCTCTCCTCTAGGATACGGGCGTCTGGTGGACCGGGACGGACAAGTCTACTGGGGGTGCTTCCATGACAACCAGCGCCACGGCCAAGGACATATGGCCTTCCGGTGAGCACGCCACCCCGTGTCCCCAGCCCTCAGTACCACACAAGCTTTGGTGTGAGTTCTTGCTGGGATTCTGACCGTTCTCTCGGTTACTGACCTCGGTCACCGGGGTGTGCAGTAGGGAAGACCTCCCAGGAGGGGAGCACCGGGCCTGGCTGGGGGGTGGGCCGAGGCCTCCTCAGCAGCAGACCCGCCTTTAGGTCTGGCGGCCGCGTCTCCGTGCGGGGTCCCCCCACTTCTCCAGTAGCCTCTCCAAGTCTTACCCACCTGGGGGCCAGGCGAGCGGGCGCCAAGGCCGCGGCCCCCCCACAGCAGGCCCTGGCAGGGCAGGAGCTCACGCCATCTGCTCGGAGCCTATTTTTGCCTCTGTCCCGGTGGCGCGTGCTGAGCCCCGGTCGGAGGAGCCGGTCTGAGTCAGCGGCGCCACCTGGCTCTTCCCGGGCCAACAGCAGCCCCTGCCTTTGTGTCCCCAGGAACGGCGACAAGTACGAAGGCGACTGGGTCCGGGACCAGCGTCAGGGGCACGGGGTGCTGTGCTGTGCCGACGGCTCCACCTACGAGGTATCCGGGGGCTCTCTGCGCTGCCCGGGCACGCTCAGGGTGCCTCTCAGTGCCACTCCCCTGCCCCCACGAGGGCAGCAGCGAAGGGCCTCCACCAGTACCTTTCCTGTGCGGCTCCTGAGATGCCCACAACCCACACTGTCACCTCTGAGAATGAGTTGACATTTCTCGGTTCCTTGAGGGGGGAGTGAAGCGGGTTTTGGTGAGAAATGCCCCACTGACCACGTGCGGAAGGGGAGGAGGATGCCCGTCCCCCCTCACTGCTGTGGGCACCGCCCCCCCCGGGTTTGACGGGGGTGGGGCGGGGGGGTTACTCACTACGAGGGGTGGAGAGACCCAGGCAGATCAGAGACCTCGTCAGGACCCCAGAACTTCTCATTCTTTTCTCTTACTGGATACTGGCCTGCGTGCCCGGCTGGGGCAGAGTGAGCAGAGCCAGAGATGTGGGTCTTGGGAAGGACTGGTCCTGCCCCATCGCGCCCAGAGCGGAAGAGTGCCTGTCAGCTCTGCAGGCAGCTGGGTGCCCAGGGGCCTGGCCACCTTCCCTAGGCGTCCTCGTGTGCGGGCAGGAGGAGGGGGCCTGGCGGGCCGGCTCGGGGCGGCAGGGGTGTCCAGAGCATCTCAGGAAGGCTGGAAGGAGGGTGCCCTGGTGTCTGTGGGAAGGTGCCCCCGGGCCTTATTGGGAGCTGCCGTCAGGAGGCGATGGGACCCAGAGAACAGCATCCGGACATGTTGGAGGTGAAGCAAGGACTCTCGGCTTCAGGACCTGAGCGTCAGGTGGCAGTGGCGCCGGGAGCCAATTCCATCAGGGGACAAACCACACCAGTGCGTGAACGTGGACGTGGTCAGCTGGCGAAAGCCCGTGAAGCACTGGGAGATGCACGGGTGGCCCTGGAGACGGCCCCAAAGAGGGACCTGGGACCTGGCGTGGTTACCAGGCACCCAGGGTAGGGAGAGTCGCCAGGTGCCCGGGCTTCAGGACTGAATCACGCCCACTGAATGGGGGGCTGTCCACACAGCGCCCTCTGCTGACAATGCTGCACGCTGGTGGGCCGACAGACACCTGCAGGGCTCCGTTCCCACAGCACAAAGCCGGCCAAGAAGGGTGGCTTTGGGGCTGAGAGGCGATAAACTGGTCGCTGACCCCGCGGTTGAGACTGAGTGGCGGGGGCGGGGGCACCTGGCAACCCGTGCCGCCCGCTCAGCTGCGCCTGGGCGCCCGCCTGTAGTGCAGAAAGCCCCACACGACGCTCGTGAAACAGGTCTGCTCGGCACGGCCACACCCAGGCCAGCGCCCTGTGCTGCCGGGGTCCCGCACCCACGCTGCTGCGCTTGGCAGCCTGCGCCACGCCCATTTGTAGGTGCTGCTGTGACCTGCTTCCCCACGAGAGGACATCCATCCATCCTACGGCACCTCACACTGTCCACCGTAATTCTCCAGAGCTGCAGTGGAAGAGAAACATAGGGCAGGCCCTCCTCCGTGGGTCCTCACCCCCCCTGGACTCGTCCCCACAAATGTGCACAGCCACACCCAGGCCGGGGGACACGAGAATTGGCCACTAGGCTTCATGCCACAGGCACTGGGCTCTGTCCACAGCCCTCACTTAAATTCTCTCCATCTTGTAACATGAGGTCACAGGCCCAGAGGAGGCCTCCCAAGTCAGGGAGTCCTGGCCTGGAACCTGGGCTCCCTCACCTCCCTGTGACATTCGGGGACAGCCGTCACAGCCTAGGACCCGGGTCAGGGCCCTCACAGCCGCATAGGGCTGAAGGACAGAGCAACACAGTCTTTAGAGCCCTAACTTCCCTGTTCCTGGAAGCTCCTCTGGCCCCTGGACCCCCCGCTGCCCCCATGGCCTCCCTGCGAGGCTGTGGCTGCCCACCCGGCCCCGCTTAGGGCTCCCCTGCAAGGCGAGGCTCAGCCAGGAGGGGACGAGCAGCAGCCCTCCACACCCCGGGCCGAGCCGGGGCGCCTGCCCGGCGGTCCACCAGGGGGCAGCCCAGCCCTGCCGCAGCGTGGCCTCGCGGGCCTGCCTGGGCTTCACCCCCCTGGGAGACATTTTCTTCCAGCTTGATGGCTGGGGGCCGGTTCCGGGCAGAACCTCCCAGGGCCGCAGCTCCCGGTGGCCACGCTGCTTCCTCACAGAGCAAGAAGGCGTCTGCCTGGACAGTCGCCCTGCTGTGTCGCGGCCACACCACCCCAGCCTGCAGACCTCAGGGCCCCCACACGCCCTTGAGGGAGGTGCCATGTCCTCGACGTGGGGCGCCTCAGTAAATGGAGGCAGAAGCCTGGTCCTCCAGGCCGCATCTCCCCACGATGCAGACTTGTGTCTCTGCACTTCCGTTTGCTGGGCAGCATCCCAACCTTCTGGAGCCTGCTGCCCGAGGACCCCAGACACTGCTCTGCTGGCAGCAGCTCCAAGTGCTGCTGGGACTCCCGTCCTCCGCCGAGCTGGGCGCTGTCCGTTTGGGCAGCTCCCACCCGCACACAGTGGCAGGGACACGAGCAGCCACCTCCCCTGCGACCCAGGCCCTGACCTGACGGCCCGAGTAGCGCGAGGGTCCCAGAAGGAGGGCCAGCGCCGGGGTCCATCCTCTGCCCTCCAGCCCCTAAGCCATACGGACGGACCAAAGGAGGAGGGCCGCGTCCAGGAAGGGCTGGGATCAGCCTGCAGCCACAGGGCGACCTCGGACACGGCACTCGCCGCTGCCAGCACGCCTTTCAGAGATGCCACGGAGTCTTCGCACAGAGTCCATCGTGGGGCCTGGCCGATGAGGGGGTCACGGGCTCCCGGGTCCAGCGCGGGGACACCTTCAGCCCGACCTCCCACCTCCAGGCATCAAGAGTCACCCAGTAATCGGTAATCAGGAGCTGCGGAGCCGCTGGAGGGAGCCGGGAGCCACCCCAAGGCACGTCTCCCGTGAGGGTGTGGGCGGCCCCCTGGGCCCTGACACGGAGTGTCGGCCCTCTTTAAAAATATCCATATTATTCGTAAAACACCCCTGATCTACAACGTACCATTTAACCACGAAGCGTCCAGTTCAGAGGCATTAACCTCGTTCACAAGGTTGTGCGGCCATCCCCACGGTCTGTTTCCAGAACCTTCCACCTTCCCAAACTGACGCTCTGCCCCATGAAACACTGGGCCCAGTCCCTCCCCAGCCCCTGGCACCACCCTGCCTCCTTCTCTGTGGATCTGACCCCTGCATGTACTGCGGGTACGGAGGGGCCTCCAGGGTCTGTCCGGCGGGACGGGCTTCTGTCACTGAGCACAGCGCCCCGAGGGCCATCCGTCCCTCCATCGTGGACACCGGCTCCTGTGAGCAGTGCTGCCGCGAACGTGGGTGAGCACATGGCTCTCTCCAAGCCGGCACCCGGTTCCGGTTCTGCGGGCTGTGTGCCCAGAAGAAGGACTTCCGGACGGGGGGCAGCTCGCTGCTGCATCTCCGAGGAGCTCCACGCGGTTCCGCGCGCCACGTTACCTTCCCGCCAGCATCCACCTCTGTTCTGGAAAACCCGTCGCGACCAGTGTGGGCGCAGTGCGTGCTCCGGATGCAGGCGGTGCACGGGCCGCGCCCTTGCCGGCCCTGCCCGCTCCCGCCGCTCTGGCCGCACCGCCCCGGGGCCGCGCTGCGGTGGTGCAGGGACTGCGGGCTTGTTACTGCGCAGGCGCGGCCTTGTGCGGGGTCGGGGGGGGGGGGTGGGGGCTGCGGTGCGAGGCCTCCGCCTGCTGATCTCCGCCCTGGGGGGCGGCCCCACACGAGGCCCCACCCTCTTCACCCCGAGTTCTCTAGAAAGCTGCCCCGGGCGCCCCCAGCAGCGTTCCCGTGTATCCTTAAGGCAATTTTATTTCCTCAGAGATTAGAAGACGGCGGCCGAGCTCTCCCGGGAGAGAGTCTCAGGTCAGCTGAGTCAGCGCCAGGCAAGGAGAGGGTCCGGGAGAGGGGTCACCCCGGGGCGCAGTCGGGGCTGCGGGGAGCGGCGTGGCCGGGACCCCCAGCACAGCACATCGGCCTTCCCGGCGGCATCCCTGCTGCCCTGTCTCCAGACTTCCCCGAGGCGGCCACTCTAAGGAGCCTTTAAAAAGTTAGTCCTAGAAAAAAAACCGTTCCTGAAGATAACGTAGCATTTTCTTTCAAGAGCTGGAAACGGTGTGCCCCGAAGCCAGCAGTGCTCCCCCTCTTCCGGCTCAGCGCGGGCCCGTCAACAGCGTCTCGTGCACCTGCATGGGGGGAGGGGTGTGCCCAGCAGCGCGAGCTCGAGGCTCCTCCCGAGGACGTGTCCACGGCAGTGACCCCCACGTCCCGCTGGGAGAGCCCCTGACGGAGCCGCGGGGCCGACAGCGCCCTGGAGGCAGGCCGCGCCCTACCTGAGTGGCCGCGGTGTGGTCCCCACCAGCCGCTGCCGGCTTCGGGGCTGTCCGGCCGCACCGCTCCGTGCACACTGGCTGCGTCTCCGCGTTGGCTCTCCCAGAGGGAGTCCCGCTGGTCGGCGCACCTGCTCGCCGCACGGAGCAGGTGGCTCTGTGTCTTCACCTGCTGGCGGCTCCCGGGCGTCTGCAGAACGCCGCAGCCTCTGTGTCCCCACGCCGCCCTTCACAGTCCCGGGTGTGGGGCCGTGACCCCAGGGGTGTGCTGCACACAGGAAGTAGGGGCATCTGGGCCATTTGAACAGGGGCAGGAGGAAGGTCTGGATCGCTGGAGCCATCGTGGGAGCCCGTGCCAGGCTCCAGGCTCCATGTGGGGTTCAGATGTCCACTGACTTCAGAAACAGACATAGGCAGGCAGTGAAAGCCACCAATGACACTGTGAAACCTGAGGAGCTTACAGCTGGGGTCATGGAGATCAGACACGACACCCTATGACCCTGGTGCTTGGGAGACGAGAGTGGGGCGCACACCCATGCCACCGACACGCCAGCCTGTGTGGTCACGGCCACCCCTGCAGGCCATCCCACAAGCTGGGGAGACCAGGGACCCTGGACAGTCTCAGGGCCCAGGCAGGTGGCCTGTGACCATTTCCTCATATGTGACCTGATCCCAGCCACCCCGACCTGGTCTGCAAGCCCATGACCTCAAAAGAAGTGGTCACCTGCACTAGTCTGGAAGTTTGGCGTGGCGACCATGACAACAGTTAGAGGTGGACGCTGGGGAGACCCGGAGCCTCAGGTCCTCCTGAGGTGGCCGCCAGGGTGCCGGGCTGCAGATCCTGGGAGCATGGGGGAGCGCGGGGCTGCAGATTCGGGGAGCACAGGGCTGCAGATTCGGGGAGCGCAGGCCTGCAGATTTAGGGAGCATGGGACTGCAGATTCGGGGAGCACAGGGAGGGGTAGTCACAAAATTAATACTAATAAAAGCACAGTAATTTTTCCCTCAGGAAGAAAAATAGCATCAATTAGCAGAGCATGCTTCCTAAAATGAGAAAGAGTCAGATACTTGTTTCACACAATTTATTCCCACTCATTCGTGGTGGGGGCGTGAGCCAGGAGTCTTGTCCCAGCAGCCCGACTCTGTCCAGGGAGGCTCCAAACAGGCAGGTCCCATCCTGTGGAGCTCTGGGCGCCCAGAAGCAGGCCCGGCGGCTGAGTCCACTGTATCACCCCCAGGGTCCCAGGGGAGCCTCCGCGGCCGCGGGTGACAGATACTCCTCACTTTGGCCCACGGGACCGTTTCCTAACGCTGGACCCCATTCCCTTGGTCTTTGTGGTGTGGACGCAGCCCCCGTGCTCCCTCCCCATAGGGCTCCCCCTGGCCTGGGCGCCAGCTCACTGGTTAGAGGGAGACCTCGCCCCAGATGGAATGCACCCGCCCCTCCCAGTGGGGGCCCGGCCTCCTCCAGGAGACAGTTTTATAAGTATCGGCTCCCGCTTTGGGTGCGAGTCAGCTGAGGAAGGGCAGAATTTTCACAGGTATGACTTATGGCATTAATTAGAAAAGGTCCTTCGCTGGCGAGTTACGTCGCGTACCTGAGCATGTTCGTCCTGGTGTGGTTCTGCTTGAAGCCGCGGAGACCCAGCTGCCCCAGGGCCGCGGTCTGGGCTCGGGTTCTAGCAGGCAAGTTCAAGGTCGCGGGGGTATGGGGGCCCCCGAGCAGGACTCCCTCCGGGGGGTGTGGGGGCTGTGCCTGCGGCCCGTCCTCCTCCTCGAGGCCCTGGGTGTGGAATGACCTGAGAGTCCACAGCTTCCCAGGCGAGACCGCGCTGCTGCTTGGCCTGGCGGACGGAAGCGCAGGCGGAGACTAGAGGCTGCCGTTGTAGTGGCAGAAATGGCTGGGACGTGGGCGGCCACGGCGGCCGGCTCAGCAGCCATCCCGCCGTTTGGAGAGGCTTTCAGCCTGTGTTGATTTGGGCCCTGATGCGGCCCTGAGGGACCCAGGAAGCATTTACGCCGAGTGTCCACCTGTGGGAACTGTGACTCCTGCCTCCAGGAGTCTCCGGTGCCCCCATGGGCGGGGGGTCCGTGTGGCGGGAGCATCTGGAGCCGAGAGAGGGGGTTGCAGGCCCCGCTGCCATCCCTGAAGGGTGGGGTGTCCCCTGCCCTGGGACAGGAACGAGCCCGGCAGGGTGAAGGCAGATGGGGGCCTGCCCAGGGCACGGAGGGGGCACAGAAATGGCAGCTCTTGCCGTCGGTGGGACAGAGACAGCTGGGAGCGACGGGCCGAGGAAGGGTGCCAGGCTGCAGGTCTCCACAGGGAGGTGTTGCTCTGCAAGGGCAGCCGCCCCCGGGGGCCACCGCCCCTGCCCCGCCGCCTTTGGGCCTGACCACTTCCCACTGGGCCACCTGCTGCTGCTGGGCCCTGGAACTGAGCCCAGTGGTTTCCAGGTAGAGGGTGAGCCTCCGTGGTGGGGAAGGGGGAGATTGGGTTTGGCTCCTGTGGGGTTTGCGTGTGACCGGCCAGGAGGCCAGTCGCCTGAGGTGAAACTGGTAACTTGTCAGGTTTGGGGATGGTGTCTGAGGGACAGGGTTTTCCGCAAGCAAACGCTCCCTGCCTCAGCCTCGGCCTCCCAGCAAGCAGACAGTCACTGGGGGCCCCGGGGGCAGCCACCTGCCCTGCCCCGACCTCCACCCATGGACAGCAGCTCAGCCCGCCGCTCTGCAGCTCTGCTGTCTCCCCCCGAGATCACCCAGCCGTCACAGTGAGAGTGCCCGGCCACACGCACATGCAGGCAGACACACAACACACCTGCATGCAGATGCGCACAAAAGACACATTCGTGGCCACGCATGTGCACCCAGCCCCGCGCGCACGTGTACATGTGTGCTCAGCGCCCGCTGATGGTTGCTCAGGTGCTCGGTCCCTGCAGCCGCCAGGTGGGCTTCCCGCCCCGAGCCTAGGGTGAGAGAGCAGGACCTGTCGGGCTGATCTGGCCCATCACCTGCACCCGTGGGCTGCTGCCTAGGGGACACGGCCTCAGCCCCATGTGCACCCAGCACTCGCAGCGGGGCGCAGCCTCAGGAGAGCAGGAGCCACTGCAGGGCCAACTCTGCGGTCTGGGTGTTGGGCAGGAGGGACGTGGCTGTGCTGCGGGATGGCCAGGCCTCGAGGCGGGGGCCCGTCTGCCCCTGCCCACCTGCGGGCAGCCCTGCCCCTCCTGCAGCTGCAGCTGTTGGTTCGCTGCCCCTGCTGGGTGCCCTTGGGGCTGCCCACTGTCGGGTGTCCTGGCCCAGGGGCGAGCTGTGGCCGGACCTCCACCCCTCACCGTGACTTGGCTCCGAAGCTCTGGTGCTCAGCAATTCTCATCCCCAAGCCGCCCGCGGGAGCTCCTTCCCAGCTTTGGGGGGCCCAAGGTGTGCGGGGCTGAAATCCTGTGGCCCCCGTACCTCCCCCCCGAGGCCTGAGAGAGGCCGGCTCCGGCCTCAGCTGTACCGTGTCCCGCAGGGCCCGTGGGCGGCACCGTCCACACGGGCACCGACTGTGGCCCAGCCCACGTGGAGGGCAGGGTGGGAAGTGGAACCTAATTAGCTCCCACGGAGGGATGCCTGGAACCAAACGTGCCTTCGGCCGAGTTTTTCTCCAGCAGGATTGATTCACAGTCAAATAAGATACCGTGAAGCCCTTGAATTTTCCACAAAAGTAACGTAGCCACTCTAACACACTATTCTAACGCCCTGTCGTGTGTGTGGTTCGGAAAGTGAGGTCTATTGTGAAGGCGGCAGAGTGGAGTGTGCAGCGTGCCGCCTTCCCTCCAGTGTGTGCGCGGGGGCCCCATGGGCCCCTCAGTGGGCACCCTCCGGTTTGCGCACATGCAATAGCTTTACTGAGAGGGTTTTTGTGCTGAAAGCACCCCTTTTTTGAGCCAGTGTTTTGTTTGCATTTTGTACATGTGTCATTGTTCCCGAACTTCGCTGCTTCTTACTATTCAGTTGAGAGCAACATGGACACGCGGCAGTAGTTCATGATTCCTTGTTCTCGACGGGGTCCTCAGGGCCCCAGGGGTCACCCCCCACCCCTGTATCACACGCGTCCTCTGTGGACTCCAAGTGCACACGGTTCTCTCCGTAGGGACAGTGGCACAGTGACGTCTTCAGTGGCCTGGGCACCATGACCCACTGCTCTGGGGCCGTCTACCACGGGATGTGGATCAACGGCCACCCAGTGGGTAAGTGCCCCCCCCCACCTCCCCTTGGCCTTTCGAGGTCCTCTTATGGGGTCACATCAGGGTCACGTCGGGGTCTGCTGAATTCTCTCTCAGGCAGCCCCAGGCACTGGCACGGGGGGGGGTTGGGTCAGGAGGTGTTTGGTGGAGACGCTGAAGTGGATCTAAAACCCCAGGCCCTTCAGGAGAAATGCATTCCAGTTGGGTTTCAGAAGGGCCCGTGGCCATGACCTGCAAAGGTCCCAGTCCAACCTCACAGCCGTGGCCCCGGTGTGAGCAGGAGGGTGCCAACCTCAGAGAGTCCTGCCCACAGGGCCCTGGGCACCCGGCCCCCCTCCCTGAGCTCTCTGCACCGTGACTGGAGCACAGGGGCCCCTCCTGCTGTTGGCCTGGTCATGTGGCCTCCTGTTAGACTCCAGGACAGGTGCCACCCCAGGAGCCAGGGGTCACAGGCCTGTGGCTGCAGCTGCTCACTCAGAGCTGACCAGCCACGCTCCTCACGTGGGTCCCCAGGGCCCTTGCCCGTAGAGGCCGCAGCAGGCACCGCCAGGCCAGGCTGGGCTCCTCTGTGGGGGCTCGGGTCCTGGGAAGGGGAGTGGCAGCCTGGGTGCTTCCCAGCCCCCCAGCAGCGCCTTAGTAACGTCCCCGAGTGAGGGGCCCTGTTGGAATCTGTGAAGGACTCAGAGGACGTGTCCTGTCCTGCCCCCAGCAGGGTCTCAGCAGATGCCGGGAAAAGCCTAGAACGGCTGGGGTGGGCTCTGGCCTGACCCTGCTGGGTGCTGGCTGGTCCCCCAGAATGGGTGTGGGGGGCTGTCCCCACGTGAGCTGACCCAGCCCCACCGTCACGGTGAAGCCATCAGCGCCTGTCACCCTGCACACGTACCTGTGCGTGCTCCCTCCTAGCTGGCATGTGGTGGATAAACTCAACTCATGTCCTAAGCTTTTCCCAATGATTGCTTTTAATTTTTTTAAATTAATTTTTATGGGGCGCCCGGGTGGCTTAGTTGGTTAAGTGTCCAACTTTCACTCAGGTCATGATCTCGCGGTTCGTGGGTTCGAGCCCCGCGTCGGGCTCTGTGCTGACTGCCAGCTCAGAGTCTGGAGCCTGTTTCAGTCTGTGACTCCCTCTTTCTCTGACCCTCCCCTGCTCACACTGTCTCTCTCTGTCTCCTAGAAATAAATTTTAAAAAATTAATTAAATTTTATAACTTTTTAAATTTATTTTTGGGAGACAGAGTGTGAGAGGGAGAGGGTCAGAGAGAGAGGGAGACACAGAATCCAAAGCAAGCTCCAGGCTCTGAGCTGTCAGCACAGAGCCCGATGCGGGGCTTGAACTCACAAGCCGTGAGATCATGACCTGAGCCAAAATCAGACAGTTAACCAACTGAGCCACCCAGTGATTGCTTTTAAACCCTAACCCTTGTGCAGACGTCCTCACTCTCGGGGGCTCAGGGACTCAGGGAGAAGTGGACACTGAAAACAGCGTCTCCGGCCACTCAGACCCCACAGTGGCCCGGGAGGTGCCGGCCAGCTCCTCAGCAGGTGGCTGCAGCACCTTGTCCGCACATGTGGACCCACTGGCTCAGACACAGGAATGCAGGGCCAGAGTCCCAACCGAGCAGAGGATGTGCTGGAACATTCCACCATGTGCAGACACAATGCGGACAAGCCATTCATGTACAGCCCTTCACCATTTGGTGGCCCTCTGCGGTCTCCTTAATAGGCTTGCAATAAGTTGCTTGGAAATCACAGCTGCCTCTCAGGATGGGGTCACAGCCTTGTTTTAGTGACTGATCGGCTCACTCGGTGAAGTGGTTCACGCAGGAGATTGACAGCAGGCACAGCCCCCTCCCTGTGGGGCTCTGGGAATGCGTGGGGGGCGTGGGCTCCAGCGGGCAGTGCCCCCCGTGCCCCGGGTCACCCATGCTCTGCTCTGCTCTCCCCCAGCACAAGCCAGGAAGATCGTGATTTTGGGTCCAGAGGTGATGGACGTGGCCCAGGGGTCTTCCTTCGCCTTGAGCATCCAGCTGCAGCAGGGCAGCGGGGAAGCTGCCAAGAGTAAGTGCCTGCAGGTCACACTGCGCGTTCAGGAAGGCGGACGGGCGTCAGGTCTTAGGCCCAGGTGCCACGCGCGGCTTCTGGTACCGGGACACAGCGGAGACTGTTCGCAGGTCCTCACCACAAGAGCCTTGCAGTGGGGAGCAGGCTGACAGGCGGGCGTGTGCGCGCGTGTGTGACAGTTGTGCGCGTGCCCACAGCCGTGGCTCATCTCACGGGAGGAAGGGTGACCGCTCGCATCTGCGGGGGGCGAGTTCCCGTGTCCTCCATGGGTGATGGGGGGACAGGGCTGCTTTCTGAGGAGTCCAGCGTGGCAGCGGTGCACGGGCTGGACCAGCCGCCCTCCCGAAGCCCGTCCCAGCGTGAGCAGAGGGCGCGGTGCGGAGAGGGCCCCGCACGGTCACTGGTCACTGTGCGTGGCCAGGCAGCACCACCGCTAAGAAACGCACGCCTGGGATGCTCACTGTGCATTACTTCACCCGAGACCAAGCTTTGGCCGGAAGCCACGGTGTGCAGCCTGGACCGAAGACCGTCACCGCTGGTCTGTCTGCTTTTATGTTTATTTAGAGAGAGAGCGTGTGCACTTGCACAAGCAGGGGAGGGGCAGAGAGAGGGGAAGAGAGGGCACCCCAAGCAGGCTCCATGCTGTCAGCACAGAGCCCGATGTGGGCTCGAACCCACCAACTGTGAGATCATTATCTGAGCCAAAATCAAGAGTCTGACCTTTAATGGGCTGAGCCCCCCAGACGCCCCCACAGCCGGTTTATTTGAACAGCTTTATTGTGGTGCCGCTTTTTTATTGCCTGAAATCTTTGCGTCGTAAGTGATTCAATGACTTTTAGTGAGTTCTCGGAGCCGGGCAGCCAGCACCACACCACGCTCCTGTCTCAGACCACGCCCCGCACCGCAGAAAGACCCCTGGTCCCTGCTTGCCGCCCCTGCCCGAACCCCCCCCCACGGGTCTGCCTGCTCCTCTGACCGGCGGGCTCTGCAGGGGCGCGCCCACGTGGCAGTGTCTGGGGCAAGTTTTTGTGTGTCCTGTGCGTGCGTTCTGTCCCTCGGTCATGTCCTTGTGAGTGGGGTTGCAGCAGCACGTGGCAGATTTGTGTGTAAGCTTTTAAAGACACTTCCAGGCCATTTCCCAAAGTGGCCACACCATTGACCACCCGGTCGGCAGAGCCCGGGCTTGACTTCACACGCCCGGCATGTGTGTGGCCAGCCTGCGGGTGTCCGGCGGTGGCCTGTCTCGGCGCCCGTCTCCGGTCCGACCCGCACTCCCTGCCGACGAGGGGTTGCAGCTTTTCCTGTGTTCATTGGCCACCTGTGTACCTTTTCCAGGGACACGTTCATGCAAATACGCTGCAGTTGTTCACTTAGGCTGTTATTCCTCTTGATGTTGACTTGCTGGGGCTCTTCACCGGCTCTGAAAACGAGTCTTTTCATCAGATGCTTCTTTGCAAATAGTTTCTTTCAGTCTGCGGCCTGTCATCTTCTTAATGCTGTCTTCTCAAGTGCAAAGGTTTTTAATTTTGATAAAGTCCAATTGGTACATTTTTTCTTTTATGAATCATAATTTTGGTAACGAACGTGGGGCTTCTCAGCCTGACCCAAGGACGCGAAGATATTCTCCTATTTTCTGCGAGTTTTGCTCTTTCGTTTCCGCGATCCATGTTAAGCTAATTTTTGTGGATGAGAGAAAGTTCTAAGTTCACCTCTTTTCTTGGGGATGTCCAGCTGCCACAGCACCACGTGGGAAAAGACCCCCCAAGTCGCCTTGGTACCGGGCCGCGGGATGCCGCGCTGCCAGAACGGCAGTTGCGTCGATTGCGTTCCGTTGGCTCTGGTGTCTGTCACAGCACCACCACACTGTCCTGACCCCTGTAGCCCCAGAGTGAGTTTGGAAACTGGAGATCCCTCCAATTTTGTTTTTCTTTTTCAAAATTGCTTTGGCTGTTCCGGGAACTTTGTATTTTATATACGTGTTTTAGGGTCAGCTTTGTCGATTTCTGCAAAAAAAAAAGTTTCCTGGGATGTTGTTGGGGACTCTGGCTGGGAAACACGGCCACCAGCAGACTCCAGGTCATCAGCAGGAAACATCTCCCCACTTATTCATGTCTCTACTTCCTCTCACCAAAGTTCTGTAAGTTTTAGTATCCACGTCTTGTACTTCTTTTGTTAAATTTATTTTGTTAAACTTATTAATGAGTGGTAATTTCTTGCTAGTTATTTAATTTATAATTATAATTTGTTTACTAATTAATTTGTAATATTTATTCCTTTTATGTTATTGTAAATGGAATTTTTTTTTAAGTTTTAATTGAGAGAGAAACACATGCAAGCAGGGCAAGGGCAGAAGGAGAGGGAGAGAGAGAATCCCAAGCAGGCTCTGCACTCAGTGCGAGCCCGACTCGGGGCTTGATCCCACAACCCCGGGATCATGACCGGAGCCGAAATGAAGAGTCAACTGCCCAATCCACTGAGCCACCCAAGCACCCCTGGAATTGTTATTTTGTCTTCATTTCAGAAATTGCTAGACTATTGATTTTAATGTGTATTTCTTTTTGAGAGAGAGAATGCATGAGCAGGGGAGGGGCAGAGAGAAAGGGAGACATAGCATCCAAAGCAGGCTCTGTTCTGACGGTGAGAGCCCGACCCGGAGCCTGAACTCAGGAACCTCGAGGTCGTGAGCAGAGCCGAAATGCAGAGTCAGACGCTTAACTGACTGAGCCACCCAGATGCCCCGTAGACTACACTGATTTTTAAAGATTGATCTGATGGCCTTTGACCTTGCTGAGGATTTCTTATGATTTTCTATATAGAGGATCACATCGTCTACAAATACATCCAGTTTTACTTCCTTCTTCCCAGTCTGGGTGTGTTTTCCCCCTTGTGGCTGCAGCACCCCGCGGGCCCAGCGGCAGTGGCTGCCCCACGCGCTCACCACCGCCTCTCACCGCTGTCGCTCTGGTCAGAGCCACCCTGCTGCGCGTGAGGCCATGTCCCTTGTGTTTCTGATTTGCATCATCCCGAACGAGGGATAACGCTGAGCATCTTTCCATTATTTATCGACCATTCATACATCTTCTTCAGAGAAATATCTATTCAGATCTTTGCCCATTTAAAAAATTGGGTAACTTGTCCTTTTATGGTGAGTTATCAAGAGTTCTTTATGGGGGCGCCTGGGTGGCTCAGGCGGTTAAGTATCCGACTCCTGATTTCAGCTCAGCTCAAGATATCACAGGTTCATGGGATCAAGCCCCACGTTGGGCTCGCTGCTGTCTGCACAGGACCCCTCTGTCCCTCTCTCTGCCCCTCCCCCACTCACACACTCTCAAAAATAAACCTTTTTTTTAGTTTGTTTATTTTGAGAGAGAGAAAGAACAGGGAGGGGCAGAGAGCCAGAGAAAGAGAGAGGATCCCAAGCAGGCTCTGCACTGTCAGCACAGAGCCCAAGGAGGGACTCAAATTCTCAAACTGTGAGACCATGATGTGAGCTGAAACCAAGAACTGGACACTTAACTGACTGAGCCCCTCAGGCGCCACAGTAAAACATTTTTTTTTAAAAAAAGAGTTCTCTGTGCATGGGCTCTAAGTCCCCTTATTAAACATCTGATTTACAAATGTTTTTTCCCATTTTATGGGTTGCCTTGCAGTTTCTTGATGGTGTCCTTTGAACACAGAAATGTTAAATTTTGGTGAAGTCCAACCCAACTCACCTACTGCTTTCTTTTGCTGGTTATGCTGTTTGTTGCAAATCTAAGAAGACTGCTTAACTCAGAGTCATGGAAAGTGTCTCCTGTATTCTCTTCTAAGAATTTTATATTTTTAGCTCTTATATTTACAACGATAATCCGTTTCGAGTTCTTTCTGTGTGGTGTGAGGCAGGGCCCAGCTGCATTCCTTCGCCTGTGGCTTCCAGTCGGCCCAGCACCGCTGCTGAGAGGCTGCGCTTTGCCCCTTGGATGACCCGGGCATTCCGTTTGCTAAAATTTTGTTTACAGTTTTCGCATGTCTTTTCATGAAGGATATTGGTCTTGAATTTTTTTTCTTTGTTTTCCTTTTTAAGTCTTGTTTTTAAGTAATCTCTACGCCCATCATGAGACTCAAACTTACAACCCTGAGATCAAGAATCACGCACTCCGCCAATGGAACCCGCCAGGCACCCTGAGTTTCTTTTTTCTTTAATATCTTTGTCTGGTGCTGGTATCAGGGTAATGCTGACCTCGTAGAATGAGTCAGAGAAAATTACTTCCTCTTCAATTTTCTGGAAGAGTCTTGTTGAATTAGTATCATTTCTTTCTTAAATGTTTGGTAGAATTCAATATGAAGGTCATTGAGGCCTGGAGTTTCTTTGTGGAAAGACTTTTAATTACTAATTCAGTTTCTTTAGTAGATATATGGTTATTGGGGTTATCTGTTTCTTCTTCTTTTTTTATTTTTTATCTATTTTGTGAGAGCACATGATAGAGCAGGGGAGGGGCAGACGGAGACAGGGGGAGAGAATCCTAAGCAGGCTCCGCACCTTCAGCCCAGAGCCCAAACTGGCGCTTGATCCTGTGAACCATGAGATCGTGACGTGACCTGAAATCAAAACTTGGATGCCCAACCGACTGAGCCACCCAGGCACCCCAACGTTACCTGTTTCTTCTTGAATAAACTTGGGTGTTTTGTGTCTTTGAAGGAATATCTGTTCGTCTAAGTTGTCAGATTTATCGTCATAAGCTTGTTCATGGTATTTCCTCATTCTCCACTAACGCACTGATATCACCTCTGTGTTCCAGCTGTGAGTTGTTGGTGTCTTCTTCCTGTTTTGCCTGACTAAGTGGCTACAGGTCCGCAGTTTTGATATGTTGTGTATTTTCATTTAGTTCAGAATGCTTTCTGATTTCCCTTTTGATTTTCCATTTGCCCCATGAGTGATGTAGAAGTATGTTGTTTCACTTCCAAATACCTGGAGATTTTTCAGATCTTTCTGTAATTACCTTTCGACTTAATTCCATGTGGTTAGAGTTATACTTGGTATATCTTGAATCACTTTAAATGTGAGACTTTTTCATAGAATTTCTCCTGTTTTGGTAAATGTGCACTTTGAGAAGAACATGATTTCTGCTCTTGTTGGGTGGAATAAATATCAGTCTCTAAATAAATATCTATCTGTAAATATCTTCTATAAATATCAATCAGGTGGATCTTATTGGACACCGTCCTTCAAGTTTACCATGTCTTTGCTGATTCTCTGTCCACTTGTTCTATCAGTACTGACAGTGGTATATTGAAATCTCTGATTATAATTGTGAATTGTCTATTTCTGATTTCATTTCTATCATTTTTTTTGCAACACATATTTTGTAGCTCTGCTATTAGCCACATAAACATTTGGGATTTTTATGTCATTTAATTACTTGACCCCCTATCATTGCAAAATTACCTTTCTATTTTTTTTTAATGTTTATTTATTTTTGAGAGAGAGAGAGAGAGGGAGAGAGAGAGAGCATGAGTGGGGCAGGGGCAGAGAGAGGAGAGGGAAACACAGAATTTGAATCAGGCTCCATGCTCTGAGCTGTCAGCACAGAGCCCAATGCGGGGCTCGAACCTACGAATGGTGAGGTCACGACCTGAGCTGAAGTTGGACACTTAACTGACTGAGCCACCCAGGCGCCCCCAAAATTACCTTTCTCATCCCTGACATAGTCATTGCTCTGACATCTACTTCCTATGATACTAATATAGTGACTCCAGCTCTCTCGTAACTAACATCATGGTGCATCTGTATCCATCCTTTTACTTTTCACCCACTTAAGTCTTTATATTTAAAGTGTGCTTTTTGTAGGCAATATGTAGTTGGGTCTAGCTTTTTAGTTCAGTCTAACCACATCTATCTTTCAATTGAAGTTTTTACACCATTCACATTTAATGTAATTATTGATATACCAGTTTCACACTTACTATTTTACTGTTTTCTGTGCCCTGGCTGCTTTCTAGTTCTCTTTAGACTCGAATCCACCGTTTTGTGGGTTGAGTGTTGTTTATGATTCCATCCTGTCTCCTCTGTTGGCTTATCAATTGTTACTCCTCATTCTTTTGTTCTAGGGATTGCTTTAAGGTCCACAATTTACATCTTTAACTTGTCACAGTCTGCTCTGGAACAATACCATACTACTTCCCACATAACATAAGAACGCTGCAGTAGTATGTACTTCCTTTTCCGCTTCCCAATCTTTATGCTGTTGTTTTTACATGTTTTACATTCTTGTGTTTAATACACTTCATAATACATTGTTATTACTTTTGTTTAAACAGTCGTTTCTCTTTCAAAGGATCCTTCACCCAAAAAAGGAAATCTTAGCGATTTACCCACATAGTTACTATTTCTGGTTCTCTCCATTCTTTCCAATAAATACAGATTTCCAGCTGGTACCGTTTTCCTTCTGCCTGAAGGACTTAACCTTTAACATTTCTTGTCCTCCATGCTGGCTGGCAGTTAATTCCTTCCGCTTGCACATGTCTGGAAACATCTTGATTTTACTTTCATTTCTCACAGACTTTTTTCACCAGGTATAGAATTCTGGTTTACCTTCCAGCAGGACAGAAGTGCTGTTCCATTGTCTTCTCGTCCATGCTGTTTCCGATGAGAAGTCTGCTGCCATCTTTATCTGTGTTTTCTCCATACAAACTTGCTTTTTCTCTGGCTGCTTTTAAGATTTTCTCTTTATCACTGGTTTGAGAAGTTTTATTTTTTATTTTTGTTAATATTTTTAGTGTTTATTTTTGAGAGAGACAGAGTGTAAGCGGGGGGTTAGAGAGAGAGGAAGACAGAATCTGAAGCAGCTCCAGGCTCCGAGCTGTCAGCACAGAACCCGACGTGGGGCTCGAACTACAAACTGCAGCATCGTGACCTGAGCTGAAGTCGGACGCTTAACCGAGTGAGCCACCCAGGCGCCCTGAGCAGTTTTATTTTTGAAGTGACACGGTGTAATTTTCTTCATGTTTCTTGTGCTTGGGGTCTGTTGATTTTCTTGGATCTGTGGGTTTATAGTTTTCATCAAATTTTGGGATTTTTCAGACTTTATTTCCTCAATTTTTACCCAATTGTTTTTTTCCTCCCTCTTTTAAGGGCTCCGTTACCCACATATCAGGCTGCTTAATGTTGCCTTGCGGTTCATAGATACCTTTTCCCCTTCCCTCTTTCTCGTCCCTTTTTTTTTTTCTTTTTTCTACCTTTCTCTTCTTGGTGTTTCATTTTGGGTAGTTTCTATAGCTATGTTTTAAAGTTCATGAATCTTTTTTTTTTTTTTTTTTTTGCAATGTCTAATCTGCCATTGATCACATACAGTGCATTTTTTATCTAGTAGTTTTTATTTCTAGAAGTTCAACTTTGTTCTTTTTATATCTTCAGTGTCTCTACTTATCTTTTGAACACATGGAGTCCAGTTATAATAATAACTTTGAAAAGGTGTCCTTTCCTGCTAATTCTAACATCTGGGTCAGTTCTGGGTGGGTTTCATTTGACTGTGTTCCCTCCTCTTTATGGACCATACTTTTCGTCATTCTTTGCCTGGGCGCCGGGCATTGACATTTTTGCCATTTGGAGGCTGGATATTGCCGCGTTCCCATAAATATTCTTGGCCTTTTTTCTGGGGTACAGTTGATTTACTTGGCGATCGTTTGATCCTTTCAGGTTTTGCCTTTATGAAGTGGTAGGTGTGGAGCTGAGCTCCGTCTGAGGCCCATGAGCCCCACTGCTGAAGCAAGACCTTCTGAGAAGGCCGCCCGGCGTGCCACGGAGTCCGGGCTTCCAGCCTGGCCAACGGGAGTGAGCACCGCTCCCCGCCCCTGCGAGCCCCGGCCCCTCCCACCCTGTCTTTGCCTGGCTCTTTCCCTGGCCGTGGGACATTTCCTCACCCTCGGTGCAGCGACCTGTGCTCTGCTGTGCACCCAGCAGCCCCACACTCCTCTCTGTCTAGACTCCCGGACCCCTGGTGCGTGCTTGTCCCCCCACTTCAGCCCTGTGCCCTCACGGAGCGGGCTCCTGGGCCTGCTCCGTCCCTCTCCCTGCACCCCATCCACCTTCTTTCAGGGCAGTGGCCTGGGCAGTTATGGGGTCCACACTGTCCGTTTCCCATCCCTCAGGGACCACTGTCCTTGGACCCTGAAAACCCTCGTGTCATCATATTTTGTCTGCGCTCTGGTTGCTTCAGGCAGGAGCATAGACTGGTTCCAGGTGCCCCATCTCGGCCCGGAATGGAAGCCGATCAGACCACGCTGGGTGTTATTCTCAACTCCACTCCCCACTCCCTTCCATCCAAGTCCAAGTACTTGCAGCATCTGTGCTGCTCTGTCTCCTCTTCCACGGGGGCGGGCCGACGGGCCGTCCCGGGCTGCTTAGAGCCCACACGACCAGGCCCTGTGCCCAGGGCCTCGGGAGTGTAGACCAGGGGCACGGAGCCATCCTCCAGGTCGAGGTGGGAGATGGGCCACAAGCGGTGATGTCTCCCCGGAGGCAGAGCCGTGGTGAAGACAAGCCGCTGGCGTGTCTGCTCTCGGTCAGGGCAACCCCACGGCCCTGAGCAGGTGAAACCCTGAAGCTGGCCAACAAGGAGAGCCCCCCAACCCAGAGGCACAGCCAGGTGCCCTGAGGCCTGGGACCCCCAGCGAGCGCTGGAGGTGTGGGGCAGTGTGGACGGCTCAGCCGAGGGCCAGGGGGTAGAGGAGCCGGGAAGGCAGGTGGGGAGCTCGAGCTGGATCCGGCCGTGGCCCGGGCCGGCGCTGCCCCTGCGGGAGGCCTACTGCAACGGCCCTCACGGGTGCCCAGCCCAGGGCCGGGGAGGGAGAGGCCCGGGTCCTGGCGGCCGCTCTGTCCCTCCCTGCGCTCAGCCTGCTTCTCTCTCCTTCCCAAGGCGAGGACGGCCGGGTTTTGAAGATCTCAGCTGGCGTCAGGTACGTGCAGCTCCCGGCCTACTCGGAGGTCAGCTTCTTCAAAGTGGACAAAGACCACCCGGACACACGCATCCAGACCCCGTTGTGAGTGTGGGCGGCCCCAGATGCCCGTGGGGGGGTGGGGGACCCCGGGGACACAGTAGTGACCTCCAGACACGACACGCTCTGTCTAGTGGAACAGAGGCAAAGGCACCTACAGACAGTGGGGGTCAGGCAGGTTTCCCGGGGGAGGTGGGCTGGGCTGCAGCACAGCTCCAGGTGGCCCCGGACAAGACCCTCGCCCCCACCATTCCCTGCTTCCCTCCACCTTGGTCTCAGAGTGGTCGCCTCGTCCCCTCTTCCCTGGAAGGACCCTTAGGCCACTGTGTCCCCCACACCCAGGTGTCCCTCTCAGCTTGGTGTCCAGCAAAGCCCAGTCCGACACTTCCCTTTGCAGTGGGTTTGAATGCATTGCTTATCCTCTGTGGAGCCCCAAGCCTGGGCGCCTGGAGCATAGAGCTACCCTGGAAAGTGCTGGAGGAGACCCGCCGCTCCCCAGGGGAGGCCTGGAGCCAGCGCTGGCATCAGACACCTCTCGAGGCCAGAGGGACGTCCCCAGCGGCCCTCCCGGTGAGTGGGACCGGCCGTCTCGCTGGTGGCAGGTTGCGGGAGGGCTTAGGAGTGTGTGGGCTGTTGGCGGGAGCCCCAGAATCTGGGCCGGAGGAAAATAAAGTTGGCCCTTGAGAACCCAGGCGTGGTGGCCCCGGAGGGGACAGAACGTCCCAGGAAGACGGTGCCCGGACCCAGGCAGGCTGGCCACATTGGCTGTGGGTTACAAGGCAGGCTGGGAGCCACCCGCCCTGGGCGCCCAGGTCCCTCGGGTGGGTGTCCTTACTGTGCGGACCCCGTCCCCACAGTGGGGCCGTCCTGCCCTCCACGCGCCTGGCTGGTCACTGCTGGAGGTCTTGTTCGTGCCCAAGAGCCTGGCATGCGGTGTGGCCCCTGGGCCTCGGGCCTGTTCCTGCACCCATCAGACAGAGGGCGGGGCCCCGTGGTAACCCCGCAGGGCCGCTGTCCCCCGGAGCCCGCGGCCCGCACAGGCGCGCCCTCGTGACGGCCCCCACCTGCCCGGGACACACGGCCTCCCGCGCCCTCCGCTCCGCGGCTCCTGGTGCCTGACGCGCCGCCATGCAGCGCCCGGTCCCGCTCCCCGGGATTACTCTGCAGTCACTGCCGGGAGCAGAGCCCTGGAGCTCAGGAAGTAAACCCCAGTTTGATCTGTGCAGCTCACCGTGTCCGGGGACCCTGGGCCCCACACGAGCTGACGCATCCCCGCCGCTCACGTCCCAGCGCGGGGGGCTTCTGCCTTACCGGAGCCCGTCCCAGCCGGACGTGGCTGCCAGGTTCCGCCTGGTCCCCCGTCCACCAGGTCGGGTGGGCCAGGACACGCTCCGTCAGCGGGTCCCCGCCGGGCACGTTCACGGACACGTTAGCTGTGGGGACCTTCGTGTTCCCTTAGCCCCATGACGAGGGGCCGGTCCCCAGTCAGGACCCCAGCCCTGGATGCCACAGAGGGGTGCTCCGGGGTCACAGAGCAGAATGGGGGGCCAGTGTTCTGTGACAAGGTCCAGGCCCCCTGAGTGGGGGCGCCTTCACAACACAGCGGCTGGCGGGGGCCCCGAGGCTCGTGCGGTGGAGCCCGAGGGGCCTGGCCACCACCCCTGGTCTGCTTCCTGCTCAGTTTATAGAAGCGATTTTACGCCCAAGGGCAGAATAGGTCTCATGTTTCTGCGTAAAAACGCTCTCTGGGCAGCACGCCTTCCAACGGCAGGGAGTTCAGAGCCTGTAATGAAGTCTCTGTGGAAACCAGGCCCGGAAAGGGGGGCCCGGCCCGCTGCGCAGGTTTGGGGTGCTCGCCGCTCAGGAGCAGGCCTCGCCTCGCACTCGTGGGGCTGGCGTCAGGCTGCCGACGTGCCCAGGGACGTTCCCAGCTTCGCAAGGACGCGGGTGTGCAGCCATAGAGGGTCGCCCGTGGGGAGGCCGAGGGGAGCACGCCTGGGGTCTGTGGGAACCGCTGGGGTGTGAGTGCTCAGCCCCCTGAGCTCGAGCTCCGCAGCTGAACCTGAGGCCCAGGTCCTCTGCCGGTGCCCTGGGGCCCGAGAGGTGGCTGCTTCTCTGCCGCGTCCTGGCCCAGCCTCTCCGCACCTGTCTCCTCTTCAGTAAGGTGGTGATAAGCGGCATCTGCCCCCAGGATTGCCAACCCCGTTGTGACCGCCTCCCGTCCCCTCACAGGGTGGGACACCAGGGACGTGCGCCCCTGGGTCAGGAGCGGCCGCCCGAGCCTCTGCGGGACGCTCCCACGGAACGCGTCCGGTCAGCACAGCAGCCCCGGTGCAGCCCTGGCCCCACTGGGGCCCAAGCCCTCCGGACGTGCTGACGGGAGCCCAGGGGCCCTGGGTCATGGACACACTGACCGGCCGTCTGTCCTGTGGTGTGGCTGCAAACAGGAAAGGAAGTCGGTGCAAATTTCAGTTCTGCCACGAGTAGGAGGGGAGTCGGCCATGATCAAGAGAAAACCCCGGATAATAGCAGCTTGACCAGGGGAGTTTGCTTCAGGGACCAGGAGGTGCCAGCTGTGGGCAGCCGGGTGGTACCTGAGACCCGCGTGGGAGTGGGGGAAGCCGGAAATGGCCGGGGACACGGAGCTGCTGGGTGGGAAATAAGGAAGACTTTGTTGTTGTTTTAACCGGAGTGCCTCATGCTGGGACTCCCTGGGGGTGGAGATCTTTAGCTTATTCTGAGCATTATTCTGAAAGAAAGCAAAAGGGGTGTCGTCGTGTGTGTGTCATATGGCAGTCCTCATGCGTACGGAGACACGCAGGGGAGCCAGACTGAACCGCGCAGCCCTCGCCGTCGCCCCTGGCCTAGCTCAGTGCTTTCCTGGATGGCGCCTGGTTCTGGCCTCTCCTCTTCTGCCAGACCTTGGCCAGGGACCCCGGACTCTCCCGAGCAGAGCCACTGCCTCTGTCCACCTGGGCGCGAGCCGCGGAGGGCGCCACCTGCTGTGGCCGCCGAGGGCGCCTGCCACGTGCGTTTGAAGTCTAAGCATTGCTGGTGGCATGGGGCCAGCAGCCAGGACGCAGGACAGGCCTCTGAAGTGCAGGACAGAGACCGCAGCCCAGAGGGTCCAGGCCAAGGGATCAGTGGGTACGCGCCTAAAAGGGATTTGGGCCAGAAAACCCACAGGTGACCATCCCCCCGAAACGTCTCACTATGGCACCCGAGCAGGGGGCCCACAAAATGTTCTTCCGGAGCACAGGCTCCAGGCCAGGGTCTCCCCCTCCGCCCAGGCTCATGGGCGCTGCTGGGTGCCCACCAGTGACCAAACACATGCCGCGCAAGGAGATGCGAGCACGGCACTCGCCGAAGCCACATCCGCAGACACCTGTGACGCACCAGCAGCAGCCCCCGCTCCGGGCCCTGCTCCTGAGCTCACTCTCGGGCCCCCTCCCGACAGCACAGCGGCGGCCTCAACTCCATCGGTGTTCACTTCTCGCGTGGATGCTCAGAGGCTGGGCGCCGTCCCCCGTGGTCACCAGGGTCCCTGTTTGTGTTTCCTGTGCTGCTCTGTCACCCTCCCTGCGCTTGCCTCACAGCCTAGAGGGTTGCACAGGCGCCGGTCGGTCGTCATGCCCTGTTCCAGCCAGCTGGGAGGGAAGCACGAGGAGCCAGGGCCCTTCCTTCTAAGCAGCGTCCCTTCTGAGAACGCGCCCTCGCCGAAGAACAAGGGGAGGGGGACGGCTGTTTCAAGCCGCGCCCTTGCCCGACGGGCTGGAAGCTGCGTGAGCAAGCCCACCATCAGCCGAGGCCTCGCGCCACCTCCGGGGGCTGACGGGGGCCGGGGTCCGCACCCCTGTACGGCGCGTGTCCCCGCCCCGGCCCCGCCGCAGGACTCAGGCAGTGGTGAGTGGGCTTGGTAAAACCGGGGCTGGAGGAGAGGACGCTCATTCTGTTAGATGGTCGGGAGGTGAGGGCGCCAGGCGTCCCCCGCATCAGGAGCCCATGGGGGCGCCAGGGAGTGGTGGCCCCAAGCGGGCTCAGCCGGCACCTTCCAGCGCGGCCTCGCACAGGCCCGTCGGGGGCTGGGTTCTCGGCTCCTTCCTCTCCCGTCTGATGTGCAATTAAATGCTCTAAAAACTTGGTTTCCAGTCACACGAATAAGTGAAACGAGGAGAGAAAGTACTTTCTGGAGGCGTCGGGTCCTCATGTGGAATTGCCGGACTCCATATTCTCTTATCTGGTCGACAGGAAATATTTCAGCTGCCTCACTGTGTTTAGCTCTCGAGCACACAGCATGCTCTCCGTTGAGCAGAAAAGACGATGTCACAGGCAGGGAGCGGCACCAGGACTTCGAACCCACTTTGGTGAAACTGCAGCGCCCACGTTGTAGCGACAAAGCACCCTGGTGTCATGTCCATGGGGGGGTTATATCTAGACACTTAACCTTTGGTCATCCCTGCCCTCGGCTCTAAGTGGTGGTGCCCTTCTGTGTCGATCGCCGTCAGGGGGTGTCCGCTCACGCACCCCCGGCAATTTAGGCCCCGCGCGTGCTGCCGCTGGTGTGCTCGGCCCGGACAGCCCCGTCGACTGGATTTGGGAACCTAATAAAGCCGTGGCAGGGCGAGAACCTCATGCTGTAGTGTGTGTGTGTGTGTGTGTGTGTGTGTGTGTGTTAAATGCACAAAACCCTACCAGGAAATGTTTCCAACTGGTCTGAGCAGCCCCTCTTTTCCATTTGTTGAACAAATGGTTTTGCACATTTATCGGATGCAACGTACGAAGTATCGTCTGTAACTGTAAGATGATTTTAAAAATCAAGGTGCCCTTTGCTGCTAATCCAATCTTGCCATAAAACCGACGGAATGTATAGCAGAGAACTGGAAATTTCATTGCCTGTTGCGGTGGGGGGGGCGCATTTTAATATTAATTGTCTCTGGTTAATTATGGCAGAGTAGCTAGCATGGGACATCTGCGCCGTAAATTTCCCGTGGAGGAATCCTGCCCGGGAGGGGGTGTCCGAGACCAGCACAGAAACCCTGCGGGGTCTCTGGGCGATGCCATGAACAAGGCGGTGAACGTACACGTCAGGGGCTGCGTCCACCTGAAACCGAGCATCCCGGGGGCGGGGGGGCCACGCGACCTAAGACCACAGCACGCAGAGTGGGCCCCTTCCACAGTCCGTGGTTGCCCCCCCAGCTCCTCTCCAGCTGCCGCTCGTGGGTCCTGGGGCCGCGTGGGCACAGCCACAGGCCAGGAGCCCCAGGAGCACCCCCAGGACGCCCAACAGCAGATCTCTGGGGGGCCCTGGAGAGAGGGGGGGGCAGGCTGGCCTGGGCTTGTCAGGTGCCGAGACCTTGCGTGGTGGGCCGCCTGCGCCCGAGGGGGGTGGGGGCGGGTGGACGCGGGGAGGGACGCGGGGTGGGGGGCGCGGGGGTGAGGGACGCGGGGAGGGACGCGGGGTGGGAGCACGGGGGGGACGGGGGGCCAGCTGCCCCTACTGGAGCAAACACAGCTCTGGAAGGCGCAGACGTGCCTCCAGCGGCACAGACCCTGCTTGGGCGTCTCCCTGCCCCTGGCCGTGGCCTCGGAGGCCTGGCCCCCAGGGGGGTCTACATACTCACCCTGGCAGTGAGGACACCCTTCCCCGCGGCCTGGGGACAGGCCCCAGGCCGCGTGGGACCATCAGGCCAGCTAGGGATGGAGACTTCATTTGTGTCCTGATCTGTCTCAGGCTTGGCCTCTGACGGTTGAGCCACAATAGGGAGGGGACACGTCCCACCTGGCCAGCTACCCCTGTGCAGTCCGCGCTGGGGCCCCTGCTGGGATCTGCCAGCCAGGCTCCTGGGCTCCTGTGGTCAGAGCCCTGCTTGCCGGAAGTCTGGCCCCAGGGACCCTTTCTTTATGCCACTGTGTTTCCCCCCACGTCACAGAGCCTATGGCCTTTGGGTCACCACAGTGCTGCCTGCGGCCTCTGTCCACTGGGAGTGGCCGTCAGCACAGACTGGTGGGGGTGAGGGTCTCTCCTGGGACAGGGTGCAGCCCCTGGGATTCAGGACCCACTTCGGGCAGGGGACTCAAGGAGGCCAGGAGGCCAGGCCGGCACCCTGCATCCTGACCTTTCCAGGGTCACTTGGCAAAGTTTCCGGGGAGGGGTCTGCAGGGGTCTCTGCTGTCCTGGGCGGTGGTGGGCGGGGGGCAGGCCTGGCCCAGGCCCCATGGCAGGGCAGCGTGGGGATCCCCGGTGCCACCCCGAGATGCCTATGGCTAGCTAGACATGTAGGCATGGGGCTTGGCTGAGGGTCGGCCCGAGGGGGCCGCGGGCCAGGTGCGCACTGTGCGTGTGCCTGCGTGGATAAGCACCGTCCTGTGGTACCGCGTGCATCGGCGTGCATGTCTCCCATGTGGGGTGTGCGTGTAAGCGTGTGGCTGCGCCCTGGTCACAGCCGGCTCCTCAGTGCCCAGCCCCTCACAGCACACCCCTGGTGGGCTGCAGGCCCCAGAGGCCTTTCTGGAAACCTCAGGACCAGCTTCCTTCTCCCCGTAAAGGCCACTGTCCCCAACCCATCACTCCTAGAGACTCAGCAAATACCCTTTTGTCCCCTCCGGAAAGAACACGGAGCCATGAGCTCTCTCTTCCGGGGATCAGCACAACCCCAGCTCTCGTGGGAGGTGAGCTGCTGTGTCCGGAGACCCTGGCCCGGCCCAGCGGGGAGCCCCCAGGCGTAGGCTCCCGGCCAACACGTGCACGGGAGCCGAGCATGAGGCCAGCTGCGTGTCCAGACCCTGCGTCCCCAGGGCCGCTCTTCTGCCGCTTTCCCGCGGGGGAGCCCCGTGTGGGCAGTGGGCTGCCCGCGTAGCCCTCTGGGGCTGGTGTCCCCGTTGGTCACCTCAGGGGCAGCCTGACCTCGCCCTGCCCAGCTGGGCACAAACAGCCTCATCCCGGAGGTGAGGATGGGGGTGTCAGAGACAGGCTCAGGGCCCCCCAAATCAGCCCCCCATTCAGTGGGTTTGACGGCGTCCCGTCCCCTCCGTGTCCTGGTGGCAATCCCAGCACACCGGAGCCCAGGAGCCAAGCCGGGAGGTGACAGCGTGCCCTCAAGGTCACAGGAAGTGCCTTTCGACATTTCTGGAAAAAGGAGGCTTTAACCGCTTTGTGGAGCAGGCGCACAGCTCCCTTCGGAAGGACACACGTGCACAAGAGGGACAGGGCAGCGCGTCCTTTTTATTCCGAGCATCCGGAAAGGACGTGGGCCAACGGGGACCCTGGCTTTGTGTCAAATCCATTTTCTACGCTTCAGTAAAGGGAGGGACGGAGGTTCCTCGTCAGGAACGGTGCTGTGCGCCCAGGCACGGGCCCTGCCAAGCTCAGCCATGGCGGGGGGGCCCCTGAGCACCGCCCGGCCAGGCCCAGCCACGAGCTGCCTGCAGGCTGGGCTCTCACGGGCTCCTTGGGAAACTCAGGAATTTGAAAACCTCTGGATAAAAACCCAAACCAAACTCTGCCCGCAGGCAGGGCCTCGGTTACAGCCCTGCAGCTGGGATGAGGCCTTGGGCGCCCCACATGGAGACGCATGTTTCTGAGCAGGTTCCCAGGGTGCCTCCATGCGGGGTGCAGACTGTGTGGACACATCGGGTCTAGGTGTTGCAGGAGCGCCCAGCAGGGCCTGCCCCGGGCCGCGTCGGGCCAGCCCTCGGGCACAGGCGCCACTGGGCACACACACTGCATGGTGGGCAGGGGTCGCGGCCCCGAGGGAGCCCTCGTGTGGCGACCGGGCCGTCCAAGAAGGAGCCCGAGGCTGCCCCCAGCCCTGCCCAGCACTCAGGCTGCGTCCTCACCCTCCGGGCCGTCGAGACACTGGCCCTGCGAGTCCACACCGTGCAGACCACTCTGCCTTCGGAAGGCGGCAGCTCCCTGGCTGGCCGGGTCTCTGCCCTGAAGACTGACGCAGTGTGTCTGGTCACCTCCACGTGAGACGGCTCTCGGCCCCTTAGGCCCAACAGCATTTTATTTTTTTTCCTTCATTTAAATGAAGAAAACATTCCAGCCTGTGTCTGGCTCTCGGCCCGGGCCCCCACCCCCACCCCCATGGCCGTTTGGCAGTGGTGGCCCGGCCTGTGGGAGCCTTGTTTACTCTGGCCGCGCTCCGCCTGCGTCTCCGCGTCCTACACAGGTGATTAGGGAGTCTAATGAGTTGGCTGTAAAAAGATAATTAATCGACATTTCCTCCCAGAGAGGTCAAGCGCGCTCTCCCTGGGGTGCAGCCTCCGTTACAAGTCGCCCCCCTTCCCGCCCCTCCCCTCCCCCGGACGCAGCGATGACCTTTATCTTGCTGATAATTAAAATCGACAGAAAGGCTTTGGAGATAACTCCTGAGAGCTGAGGTCGGTATCTATGGGCAGGGGCCCTGCCTTGAGGGTCGGCCTGGCTGGCCAGGGACCGCCCCCCAGCCCCCAGAGTGGCCGGGACCAGCTCCACGGGCCCCAGCAGGCCAGGACAGGGCCTTCACCGCAGAACACAGTCCCCACATTGTCCCCAGGCTGAGGAGAACCATGCGTCCCCTGAGATGGGCGTGTGGTGGGGCCGCTCTCTCAGAGGGTGGGGGCCCCGACCAGGAGCGTGGCCAGGAGGGGCTCTGCTCTGGCTGTGCCTCCTGCCTGATGGTGCCTCTGTAGCTCCGTCTGTTACCAGGGGCCGTCTTACATCCGGCGGCGCCTACCACCAGACTTCCGGTCTTTTCTATCAGGACCAGATCTGCCAACAGGGTGGAGAAGGTGAGGAAGGGGCCGAAGGAGGGGGTGAGTGTTGGGGGCGTGCACGGCCACCCCATGACGGCAAGGTGGGCGGTGGCAGGGCCAGGGCCGCCAGACACGCCCGCAGCAGTGTGCTGGGGGCGGGCGTGAGCAAAGGCCAAGGGCCGGGCGTCCAGAGGCGCGGTGGCCGGTGGTGCGCCAGGGCGCCGCGAGCGGAGTAGCCGGCGTAGCCGGCCCTGGAGGTCCTGCGGCCAGACGGCAGGAGGCCTGGCCCGTCGGGACATCACACGTGCAGGGCAGACAGCAGCTGAGGGACCGCTGGGACGTGTGGCCTGGGAAGCCACGGCCCAGCTGAGACACGGAGGCGAAGGGGGCCACGAGGCCGTGTGCAAAAAGAGGGGCTGACGAGTGCGGGGCCCGAGCATGGCCAGGTTGTGGCCACGGTGCTGTGATGGGCCCAGGACCCCTGTGAGGGCAGCGCCAGTGGGAAGGGCTGGGGCTGAATGCAGGGGCGAGGGGGAGGGCGGGACGGGACCGGGCGGGAGCGGCGGCTGCAGGCTGAGCCCCAGTTCTGGGAAGGTGGCATCACATCTGAGAAGCAAGGGCGGCTGGCGGGGGGCAGTCAGGTGCGCGAGTCCCACGTGGTGGCCACACTTTGTGGAGAAGAGGCCTCGGCGCCCCAGAAGCCTCCTGGGCCCAAGCGGCTGAATCTCGGAGACCCCTCCTCGCACAGCGGACAGGCTGCCCCCTTGGTTAAGCCCACCGGTGTTGGGTTTCTCTTGCTTTCCACAAAAAGGGGTCTCAGAGCCGCCTCCTCTCTCGTCCTGGGAATGGCAGGAGGGGGACCCGCCCACACCCGCGTGACGGAGAGTGTCAGGCCTGTGTCCGAACCGAACTTGGCTGCCCACGTGACGACCTCCCGACCTGACCCGCCACGGTGGGAGGTGCCGGTGTCAGGCGTGCAGGTGCGCACCGTGGCGCTCTCGGGGCCCCGGCTCCTCACCGAGGGGCTGTGATGACCGAACGCCAGCCCCGACTGGCCCTGGGGCTCCTGTGAAGACCCTCGGGCAGCTGCTTGGTGACAGGTCGGCTCCTCGGGCCCCTGAGCCGAGGGAGGTGATGTGCTCTGGGCTCCGTCCACACGTCCCCCGGCCACCCCCGCCCAGGGCAACCAGCACATTGAGGTCCGGGTCTGGCGTTGCTGTGGTCACAGGCACACGTGGGGGACCCACTCTTGCACGGCCACCTTGGCGGGGGCATTAGGACTCAGCGCTGGGGCCTTTACTGGCCGGAGGCGTCGGTAACAGACAACCAGCCCCCCTCGGGCCCACTGGAAACCGCCGGTGCACTCAGAAACAAATCACTCCATCAGCAGCGGAGCTCACAGTCATTGCCCAGGACATGATAGTGTGGGGACAGCAAAAGCTGATGGGGAGAAGGACATTAGTTAAAGAACGTCCTTGCAGAAGGAAAGACTTTACTTTTTATAATGCGCCATAATGATGAAATTAAGGCCCCTCTGAGAGAGATGATTCCCTGCCTGTAATTTGGAAATACTTCTGGGGCCCGCTGGCATCTCTCCCTGCAGAAGCTGGGCTCCAGGGAAGGGGACTAAATGCCTACCACCCCGGGCCCGTCCAGAGCACAGATGAGAGACGCCTCCTCCACGGAGTCCTCACCCCCACCCCCGTTAGCAGGAGCACCCAGCCCACCGTGCCCGCCTCCAGCTGTCCCCACAGCCCCAGCCCCTCCCTGTGGTGTGACCAGCTCCTGCTGGTGGCTTCTCCCTGTGCGAGAGCCGGGCAGGGAGCTCAGGACGGAGGTCGGTCAGGAGAGCCGGGAGCCCAGTCCCCACGCGGTAGAGGTCCCCGACGCTGGGGTGGGGGGGACAGAGTGTCTGGGACAGAGCTGCACCAGCCTCACAACCCCTCTCAGCGGCCGGCTGTCCATGCAAGGGACGGAAGGAAGGGCAGCCAGGGCTGTACGCCATCGCCCGGTGCAGCGGAGCCTGGGGAAGGGACCGCCGGGAGACGGGTCGGCGGGAGGGGGGGAGTGGAGAGAGCCAGGACGGACAGGGTCCACAGTGGGGGTACCTGCTGCAGGGCCCAGCCCAGCCCGGAGGATGTGGGGGGCTCCTGGGGGGCTCTCACCCCTTGTATTCCACACTCGTCCCTGACGTGGTCTGACGTCACCGGAGCATGCAGCCATGACGTAGAAACGTCCTTCTCTGGTCACACGGTGCAGACCTGGGGCTTTCCTGACCCGGGCGCCCTGAGCCTTGGTTGGTGACTGCGGTAGGAGACCCTCCTCGCCCCAGAGAACCGGCTTGCCAGGCCCTCACGGTGGACCCCAGGTGAGGGGGCGGCTAGTGGCCGAGGGCCACAAAATACGCCGGCACAGGGCCGGGGCTGTGTACCCCTCGCCGGGCGGGGCCCGTGGCCAGCGCCCCAGCGGCCGAGCTATAGAAGCCCCAAGTCAGAGGCTGCGTGACGGGTTCTGTCCCATCTTGGCTTCGTGTAGTTTGAATGGTCTTCTGTCCTTCACTTTCCAGGAGAAGCCTCGTTCCCCTCAGCGGGGGGACGCAAGCCCCCCGATCCTGGCGACTGCAGGCGAGTGGAACAAGGCTGTGCCCGGTTCTCGGACGTCTGCCTCGGGCCCCCCCCACCCGGCTACCACCCGGTCCTCTTCCTGGACGCCTCCCACGAGGTACGGGCCGGGAGACCCCCGCCCCGGGGCTCAGCCCCCACGCCGCCCACCACCGAGGCCCATGTGCTGGTTCCTCCTCTGAGCCCTCCCCCACTGCTCCTTCCAGAAGGCAGGCAGCAGCCCCGGGGGGGACCTGGGCCCCTGCAGGACGCCCGCCACGCAGGCCCCGCCGGGAGGCAGCAGGTAGGAGACGCTGACCGACTCGGGGCGCTTGGGGGTCTCAGTTTCCCACAGGCGTGTGACCCTGGGACCCCACAGGCAAGGCCTCGGTCTGCCCAGGGACTTCATGCGCTTCTGTGGCCTGGACGGTGGGAGAGACTGGGCTCCCTGCCTCGGGGGAGAGCCCGGGCGGCCCACCGAAGGGACGACACTCCTCGAGAGTGTGCGGAGGCCAGGAGGGGCCCACAGGGCGGGCGGGGCAGCCACAGGCCAGCCACGTGCGAGCCGCAGGCCCGTGGCCCGTACTGGCCTGTCCTTAGCAGAGCAGACACGCAGGGCAGGGCTGCGAGCGCCACAGCAGGGCCCAGGAGACACCACTCTGTCCCTGTGTCAGCCACGCGCTCCCTCCAACCCACGGCCCTGCCGGGAGGAAGGCTGAGTTCCAGAAAAATCTCTCCCGGCATCTGCTTGTGGGAGCAGCCCGTCCCCTGCCAGGCCGCGTGGGCCGAGCCTCAGGTGGGACTGAGCTCCCCTCCCCTCCCCCCAGAGCCCCCGGCTCTCCCGGCCTGCCCCCTCCCGGCTTGCAGCTCCGTGGGGCTTGGGCGGGTGCAGAGCAGAGCTGGGGCCAGAACCTCGGACCCTGAGAGAAGAGCCCCCACTCTTAGAAGACAGGAGCCCTCCCTCTGCGGGGGGTGGGGATCCATGGTCCCGGGGGGAGGGGCGCCAGGCCTTCCAAGAGGCCCACCTGCTGGCAAGGGCCGGCCTCTGACCCGCGTGTGGCCTTGTCGTCAGCCCCGGGGCACCAAGGCCAGCGTGCCCCGGGCGCCGCTCGCTGCCTGCCAGGGGCACCCGTCCAAACAGCCTTACAAAAGAGCAGAGGCCTGTGGGCGCGGACCCAGCAGCAAACCCCGAAGAGAATGAGAGGTTCGGGGGGAGGCCCGGGGCGCCCGTCCTGAGCCGCCGCCGCCTGCCTGCCGCTCTCCCGCAGTCCCGGGCTCAGCGGTGACTCGGACGGGGCCAGGCTGGCACAGCAGCGTCGCAGGCTGACAGGCCTTTGATCCCACCCGTGAGGCGGGGCCGGGAGGGGCCGTTTCCAGGGGAAGGTGCCGCCCTCTGTGTTGTTCTGAGTCACGGTTTGTGAATCACATACGAAGCCCGCTTTACACAGTAAGTGGAGAAGGACAGACTTTAAAAAAACAGCCAAGATCCCGCTGAATGCAGAGACGCCACATCCAGCTGGTGTCTCGGTCGCGGGAAGGCACGTGTGAGCCAAAAGCGGCCACACGCGGAGAGCAGCTCCCGTCGATGCGCACGGGCCGGCGGCGCGCCGGGCGGGTGCTGCTCCGGTTTGCAGCAGGGGCAGCAGGGCGGCCGAGGGGCCGGTGAGCCGTCTGCTTGCAGCAGAGAGAGGGCCCTCGGTGTCGGCTCCCCCAGGGGAAGGAGGCAGGGCCCGCTCATTCTCTTGACGGTTTGGGGGGCTTGGAATTCAGCGTCCACGTCCGGCGGTCCTTGTGGTCCCAGGAGGGCTCTGCGCGTGAGCCGCTGCCGTGGCTGGGGCTCGGGGTCTCCCCAGGAGAGGAGCCCTGGCGGGGGGGCCTTGAGCGGGAACTCCAGGGCTCGGGCCGCCCCCACCCCAGGGCCCCGCCGGCAGGCACGGTCTGAGCGACGACATGCAAAGCCTTTTGTGGCTACAGAGTGCCTCCCCTCCCCCCGCCGGAACCCACCTCCCCTGTCCCCATCACAGGGTCCCTGTGGCAGGTCACCTCTCTTAGACCCCACGGCCCGAACAACCACCTCCTCCAGGGCCCCTGCTCTGTGCCCCCGAGGCCCCCACCCCGTCTGCAGGTCTTGTGGCCCCCAGGCCCCCACCCACAGAAGAGTGAGGGGAGCCTGCCAAGGCCCCCAGCATCTGCCCGGGCACCCCCACCAGCTCTGCTGCGGGGACATGGACCATCCCCGTGTCCCCTCACTGGCTCCTCACTCTGCTTCAGACACGAACCCCCCACACCAGCATCCAAACCTGACTCCTGACCCCAAAAGCCCACCTTTCAGAACTCTATGCAAACTATCCTTTCTAGCAACTGAGGCTGATTGGCAGATCAGGAGCCCGGGACCTCCCCTGGGTCCGCTGTGCGTTAAGGAGTCCTCTCAGGGTCTCAGATCTGTGGCTCCGGCCTGGCCCACCCCCAGGGTCAGGGCACTGACGGGATGATTGCCTCCCATGAATGCGACCAATGGCCCGAGATGCTCCTGACACTCCGTGGAGCCCCAGACCCACAGTGCCGGTGTGGGGGGTGGGGTGCAGGGGAAGGGAGACTCTGGCAGCTTCCTTCCCCAAAGTCCTTTCCCCTCCCTAGCCGCTTAGCACGCAGCCACCTCATCCCTGCTGACAGACGCCTCAACTTCCCGGGGAGAACACCACCCAGACCCCGCTTTCTGCAATGGGGAGCGAGCCTGCTGGGACTGACCCAGCCCCCGAGATGGGGTGCAGGGCCCCGTCAGCTTTCCCCCCGGGCCCCCTACCCCAGGCTGCCTCAGGCAAACGCAGGGACCACGGGCCAGCTAGGCGTCCAGCCCAGAATTCTGCATTTCTGGTTGTAGGTTTACAGTCTGCCTCCCAGTCTAGAATGAGCCCCCACCGGAGGCAGGGCCATGGGGGCCAAAGGCCGGGAGGGGGAAGCCCCCTCAGCAGACCAGAGGCTCTACCTGCCTCCTCTCGCCCCCCAGCAACCCCAGGGCCGCCTGCCTCTTGCACGGTTCGCTGCCTCTCACTTAGATGAGCTATCGATGAGCTATCGGCAAAGCTGGTCCCCGGCCAGTCAGCAAACACGGTCCCCACACAAGGGTCCCAAGGTGTTACAGTTTCCGTGGGGGTGGGATGGGGATGTGTGCCGATGGCTTCCGCCCCCAGGAGGCTCGGCACACCGCCCCCTCCTCACACCCAGGGGCCAGGGGTGCAGAATGGCCTGTGCGTGTCGGCACTGGGTCCAAGAACTCCCGCAGGCCACAGACGGTGGGGCCACGGGGCTGACGTGATCATCCGAAGCGTCCCAGGCAGCCGCCAGCCTGCCTGGGGTGACCTGACTCAGCTTCGGGGTCTGCGGCAGGGTTGCAGCTCCAGGGCTGTGTCCCGTACCCGTGTGCGGCCGCGCGGACAGGGGCCGTCTCTGCGTCTTCACCGAGGCTCCTGCCCCGAGTCACCTGTGCGCCCTGGCCCGTCCACCTCCGCCTGGTGACCCCCAGCAGCCACAGTAAACCAGCCCAGGGCAGAGCTGCCCCGGAGAGCAGCCCCGGAGACTCACAATAGAAGTGACTGGAAAAGGTGCCTCCATCTTCACAGATTAAGAAGGACGTGCCACCCTAAATTTCAGAGCCCGGCAGAGATTTTAATTTACATAGGAAGGGAGAGCCTTCCAGAGGAGCCGTCCGCCTCCTGTTACAGCTTCCAGGCGTAGTTCTGCAGTATCTTCAGTGGCTGAGAATCACCTTTGTGCATTTTGGTGAAGGGAAGGGAGGTGAAGGGTCACACCCCATGGCCACTGGGCCCCCAGTGGCTTCTACCCTCCAGCACACGCTCTGACCGTTTATTCTTGGGGTGTGTGCCGCCCAGGGAAGGGGGCACGCGGGTGCAGCCCCATGCCTCAGGGCCCAGCCCCCAACCCACTGGGAGCCCTTCACCACACAGACCCCATCCCAGCCACGCCCAGCAGAGTCCCGGCTGGGAGGGCCCTACATGTGGATGACCGGGCCCCCGAGCTGTGTCCCGGCGTCCCGGAAGGGCTGTGGAGCCATCTGACTCCATTTCCCAGGAGATGGCATGAATCACGACCCTGGCTTCTCCCCTGACTCAGAGTCTGGGGCCTGCGTTCCCACCTCCCCAGGGTCAGGTGGGCCCCCTTCCGTGGGGCAGAGCGGGGCAGTGGCTGGCCAAGCCCTGTGAGAAGCCCAGAGGCTGCTCCTCTGTGCCCGTGGCCCCTGGCGAGGCTCTGTCTCCAGGGCAGGGGCTGAGCTCCGAGGGTCCTGGCTAGGCCTGCCCCATCAGATCCCGCTGACCCTGCAGGCCCCGCCCAGAGCATCTGGGGGTCTCGGCGGGGCCAGCCAGTGCTGACCCCACAGGACAGAGCCCAGGCCCCAGGGCGGATGAGGGGGGATGGCAGGTGGACCTGTGTCCCCGGGACAGGGTCAGCGAGGAGCCCAGGATGGAGGCTCCTGCGTCAGGTGTGCGGCGGTCACCTGGGCGACCCTGCCTGGAGGGGCTGCCAGCACCAAATATCTATTCAAGTAAAACACTAATCGGCTCCGTCTGTATTGGCCTGGTGACTGACGAAGTGAGTAATCGCGGAAGTCTTAATTAAACCCATTTTTCTCCACGTGAGCAGGGGCGGGGCTGCGCGGGCCAGCACATCGGGCTCCGGGCTGGCCATGTGCTGAGCCGGGAGTGAGCAGTCACGGGCGAGGTCGGCCCGAGGCCCCCACCCACCTCCGGGCGGACTGGCCGCTGCCGCCTTGTCCTATTACAGGATTTGGGGGGAGGGTGCCCGCTTCAGTGGGGTTCTCCTGGGCGGCTGGGCAGACTCACGGCCACATTTACAAAATCGACTCCATCTTTTGCAGCTGACACAGCTCCACATCATTCAGGAACTGACAGGGCTCTGTGTCATGTTGTGAAATTCCGTAATGTGCCAGGAATGTCTCTGAGGGAACGCCTCAGGACGCGTGCGCTGGACCCCGGGCTTCCCAGAGAAGAACAGGAGACCCGCAGGGCTCTGGGCAGGGGCGTCCAGGGTCAGTGGGGTCCCGGGCTGGTGGCCTGTCCTGGGTCTGAGCGCCGGCCCCAGCAGGAGGGCGAGGGGACCGATCCGGCGGGCCTTGGGATGGAGCCTCGCCCCGGCTGTGGGCACAGAGGAGCAGCCTCCGGCCTCTTCGCAGGGCCCGGCCAGCGCTGCCTCGCTCTGCGCTGTGCACGGGGTACACGCGTCCTTCCCTGCACCACAGCTGCCTCTGGGGCCACTTCTGGGTGCCCCCCACCCCCTCCCTCTCTGCTTTGTGACCTACACAGGGCTCAGCTCCGGAGACTGGAATGTGTGCTTTGGAACCCAAAGGTCCAGGGTGAAGCCCTCAGCCCCTCTGCCCCGCGCCCCTCCTCCGGCACACCTGTGCCCTGCCCTGCACACACAGCGCCCCCTCACCCCCCTGCCCCAGCCTTTGGCATGTGCTGGCCCCTCAGCCAGGAAGGTCTTCCTCCGCCTGCAGCCTGCGTCACCAGGCAATGTGTCTGCTGTAGGGCAGCCCTGCTCCTGGGGGTGTCCTAGCAAAGTGGGGGGCTGGGGGGACGGGTGGCTTGATCTCACATGAGCCCCAGGGCAGCACGGGGTGTGAGGGCTCCCAAGACGAGAGGGAGCCATGCAGCGGGCTCTGGTCCCCTGGGGACCTCGTCGCCCCTTCCTTGGCCACCGGCCCCTCCCAGAGTGGGCTCAGCCTCTGCCTCCCTCCCCCTCCCCGGACTGGAGGCTCCTCCGGGAGTGTTCACGGAAAATCAGACATGGAGATTGATGGGTTTCTCTGCTTCCTCAGAAACTTTAAAGATGGAGAAATGAGCCCCATCATCCAAGCAGGAGTAATAAACGGAAGCAGGTGTGAGGGCCAGGCGGGAACAGCTGGGCCGGTGGGGTGTGCACCCCCCTCCCAGGCAGCGGGGCTGGGCAGGCGGCAGGCGGGGCCTTAACCCTTCCACGCCCGCTGCAGGCCCGCCCCCGCTCCCACACACAGCCCACTCTGTGGGCTTTCCGAGCCCAGAGCTGACTGCCCACTGGGGATGGGGGCCCCTAAACGGTTCTCGGGCCCCCAGGTCATCTGTGCCTCAGCTGTGGCCTCCGGCCGCTCTCCGGCTCGTGTACGAAGGGGCCACTGAGGCAGTGTGACCCCAGTGCCCCCGGGTGCCCTGTGGGGCAGAATACGCTCTGCTGAGGGAGAGGAGCCGGGGCTGCGCACCCATTGCACCCCGTGTCTGTGCCCATGGCCATCGCTCGGTACCCGCGGCCCTGAAGCCCCTGCTTCTCGGGTCCCCCGAAAGCGACGATGGTTCCCAACTCAGCCCCAAGTCCGGGCCAGCCGCGCTGCAGCAGTTAGCTGCTGTTCTAATTTTGGAACTTTCTTATGGGCTCCCTGTGGGGGCCACAGACAGCCGCAGTCTCCTGTCCCACGTGAGCAGGTCAGGAGAGCCTGGGCCACTTCTCTGCAGGTCACACAGCCTCAGGATGGCCGTTCCCCCAATCCATGTCTTGACTGGCACTGGCCTCTGCGGCTCCCCAGGTGTCTGCAGCACATCCCATTAGTACCGGGGCACGGCCGTGATGCCCACACAGCTGCGGGCAGAGGCCAGGACCCTGGGCTTTGGCCCAGGCGGCTCCTCGCAGGGAGCTCTCTGACCCGGGATATGGGAAGGGGTTCCTGTGCCTTCTCACCATGGTCTCCCCACTGGGCCAGGGTCTGGCTGGGCGGCCTCAGGCTTCCTCTCCAATTATGGCCACTCCCACGGCTCTGTGCCCCCGGGGTGCCCAGGCTGCCATGGGCATCACCTCAGCAGTGGTCCTGCTGAGGGTCAGACATGCCTGTGGCAATTCCGGTGGAACAGTCCTCAGGTGCATCCCTGGGGGCCGCGTGGTGTTTCAGTCCTGAGACACACCTGTCCCGGGAGAGGCGGAGTCAGGAGAGCCTGCCGAGGTGGCTTGGCTCACCAGGAAGGACACTCTCAGGGCCTATGGAAAGGGAAGGGCGCGGGTCACGGGGAGTGGCGGGGCCGGCGGGGCCAAGGGGAGGGCGGCTGGACCGCTGGGCCACTCAGGCCGCCCGTGCCTGGCAGGAGCCTGCAGGGCTAGAGGTGGACCTGCGAGGAGGCCGCCCGGGCCTCTCCTGGTGCCTGCCTGGACCCGGGTCCGGTGGCCAAGGCCCACCAGGCCTCGTAGGGACCAGGAGACACACTGTGGGGGCCGCACCACAGAGTGACTCATACTGTCCAGGTCCCACCTCATGGCGATGCAAGCAGTCAGCACAAGATGGCCTTTGGGGGCCCTGGGAGGGCAACCCCAAATTGCAGCCCCAGAGGCCTCACGCCCTGCCCTCCACTAGGAGCCCTGGCCGTTAGGGTCACGGAGACGTGACTCGGGACCGTCTGGCCACCACGTCTCAGTCTGGTCTGTAAGTGCAAGAACAGGCTTCTGCTTCCAGCCAGGATGGACCGCAAGGGGCTGGATCTGCCCTCCCACAGGTAAACACGTAACAAGCCAGATAAGACCCAGGAAACCACGGCCGGCCTTCAAGACCCTGGACCTCAGGTGGGAAGGAGGAGGGGCGCCTGAGAGGCCCCAGCTCACTTCCCAGAGCATTTCCAGCTTTAGTGCAGAGAGGAGACCCAGCAGGTTCAGGGGTCCCCACGAGGGGAGACACGGAGCTGGGAGTCACGGGAAGCTGAGGCAGCGAGAGTTTGCAGGAGGGAGCACGGGAGAGGAGGGAGCCCCAGAGATCTGCAGAGCGCGAGCAACGTGCTCTCGAGTGTGCCAGGGAAACCACCGAGAGCGTCACAGCAAGTCCTGCCCAGAGCTCACACAGGGCCGCGAAGCGCGCTCACTCCCGGGGCCAGTGTGGACGAGCTCCGGCTCACAGGACATCAGAAGAGCCCTCAGTGGCGAGGAGTAATTAACCCTATCTTGAGCCCCACTTCACAAACCTTCAAAGCAAGACCCAAAAGGATCAAACCGTCTCTAAGTAACTGAACAACATCAAGACTGTAAAAATACAGAAGCATCCAGGAGCTAAGAAAGTAAAATCCACAATGTCTAACATCTGACCAGAAATTACCAGGCACACAAAGAAAGTACAACCCATAACGAGGAAAAGTAAACCAGTCAAAGCCCACCCAGAAGTGACACAAATAGAAGAGCCCGGGGACGGCGGCATACTACGCGGTCACCGGATTCTGTGTGTCCAGCCGGAGAGACTGGCCATGCTCAGCAGACGCGAGGCGGGAGGGAGCGGAATCACCCTCTAAGTGCACGTGGGGAGGGTTGGCGGGACGGGAACCGGGCGAGCTTGTGACAGCCACAGAAACCCCCCAGATGAAACCCAGGAAGAGAGGCAGGACCGGACACCTGAGCAGGGCAGTCTGAACCGTCCAACGGCTCCCATCGGCCAAAAGTGCACGGAGTTAGGGGCTCCAGCGGCTGCAGGGGGTGACGTGATGGAGGAAACGAAGAAAGAACAGCCACAATTTTTTCAAACTCGATGAAAAATATAAACCTACAGATTGAAGACACAAGGAACCCCAAGCGCGGGAAACCCCAGCCACAGATAGAAACACGGCTGGAGCGCCAGGCCCCCAGCCCTGCCCAGCCCCTGGGTCCCCAGTCTCCCCCGCGCCCTTTCTGCCCCAGGGGAGCCAGCACCGGTTCCCAAAGGGGGACTGTTTGCTCCTCTGGCTCTGATCCCCCCTTGATTCCTGGAGGCTCAGCCCAGTGCTGTGTACACAGTCAGTGCCCAATTAGTGTTCCTGCTGTCACATGGCCACCCAGGGCTCCAGCCGCACCCTCAGCGCGTGGCCTCTGGGGACGGCCTCTTAGGTGTCCCAGGGCGCCAGGTCCCCACCCCGCGGGTCTGGGAGAGCCGTCCCGCTGACGGGCGCCTCTGGCCTCGCCCGCGCCCAGACTCCCCAGCTCCTTCCCGGCTCTGCCTCTGATTTCTCGAAGCCCTGGGGGTTCTGTAAAAACTCTTGGGATTCTTGTAACCCCGTCGCTTTCTCTGGAAGCTGGCAGGCTGACAGACTCCGGTTATTCTTAGTGCTGAATTATTTATCTGCGTTCCCCTCCTCACCCACATTTCAGAATCTGTAACGTGGCTCCTGGGTCCGAGCCAAGGCCCATTTTCCCCCGCTCAAAATGAAGTAATTTTAAAATCTTTTGTCTTTAATTTTTTATCACCCAAACCATGCCCGTGGTAATTAAGCTTGGCAAGGGGTCGGAGCCTGGCAGGTCGCCGAGCCGATGCCAGGGAGCACCCCCCCCGTCCTCCACCCCCAGCTCTGATGAGGCCAGGCTGGGAGGAGTCCCCTGGCTCCCCCCAAGGCCACTGGATACATCATTCAGGGCAGAGCCCAGCCGGTCCCACTTGGGGCCTCTGTCCCACCAAGAAGTGTACCTGGCAGCTGGGGGAGCCGGGTGGGGGGGGCCTCCACACGACACCAGCGCCCTCATCTCCCCAGGGTGGCCTCCTGGTGACCGCCCTGTGGGCAGGCGGAGTGGGCACATCACCACACACCCCGGAGCGGAAAACCCCCGGTCAGGTCGAAGCTCTCAGACTTGGCCTTGACTGAGGCGCCTCGGGCTGCCCGTCAGGGCCTCTTGTGACAGCGTGTGGCCGCCGTGGGGGAAGTGAGGGTCTCCATCCCTCGGACTCGGGTCCGAGCCCGGGCACCCCCATGGCGGGTCTCTGCCTGCTACCTTTCCTTTCCCTTCCCATGAGGCTCCCAGGTAACAATGGCCTTCAGTCCCTCTGAGGGGGACCCAGGGGGACACACCAGGGCCCCACTGAGCCCAGTCACCGCTGGAAAATAAACACCACACATAAGTCCCTTCCAAACAGAGCCGGTGCGTCAGCCCTTCTCCGAGCGGCCTCTGCCCGGCCCCCCGTGAGGACGCGGCGCAAGAAGCACCGTTGATCCTACAGAGCTGCGCGCGGGGCAGGGACCGTCTGTGGCCCCAGCCTCTGTCCGCGGGCATGTTTGGGTTTAGACGGCGAGGCACCAGGCCAGGGGCAGAGAGCTGCCCGGACGGGGTACTTACTCCACCCCCCAGAGGCAGAGATGGGGCCTCGGAGGACAGGAGGTCACACCTGAGGCCACCAGGCAGGGACGGCAGGGCGTGCGTTGTCCTCAGGGCCCCGGGGCCGTGGCCGCAGTTTTGGGGGCAGAGCCGCAGGCAGCTGGGCACCGGGCGGCACTTCAGGGCTTCCTCCTCCTCCCTCCACAGGCCTGACGGGGCGGCCACCACAGAGCCCGCGGCTGCAGCCTTCCCAGGTAGGGGGCCGGTGGGGGGGGGCGGGGGACCTAGGGGGGACAGACGGGGGGAGGTGGGGGACAGAGGGGGTGCGGCCCAGCCCACCATCACCTCACAATCCACACGTATCATCGAGCTTTTGGAGACTCCCTTCCCCTGGATGCACCCCTACTTTCAACACTCATCTGGACTCTGGCAGCCAGGGCACCTGAGAGGGCAGCTCCCCGCCTGGCCATCCCCCAGGGCACCCCGGGTGGAGGGGACATGGGGCCCCCGGAATAGCTGCGGGTGCCAGGGGGGTTGCCTCTCTCTCCCCAGGACGAAGTGAATCTCCCTGGTTCCTTGTGTCCAGGGTCCCAGTCACATGGCCAGCAGGCTTCCAGGTCTGGGCCACCTCGACCCTTGTATTTGGGGTGTTAGCAGAGCCTGTGGCCCACATGCCCCGCCTTGTGCGGGGGGGCTGGGCTCTGGGCAGTGCCCCCCACCCTGCCATGCGGGCCTCAGGAGTCCCAACGACAGCCACGTGATTCTGCTGACTGCCCAGCAGAGCTGGTGCTGTGGTCCCTCTATTTTAGGACCCGGGGCCCCCCCGTGCATGCCCAAGGGTGGGCAGAGGGGATGTCCTCTGCACTCGGTTAGGGGGTCCGATGGGCGACGGGCTGGAGGAGGGCCAGGTCCCGAGGAGAAGCGATTTCCAGGCTTTGAGGGGTGAAGCCAGTGGGTGGCTGCACCGGCTCCGTGGGGACACTGGGCACAGAGCCCACGGCCAGACCACGTGGGCCAGGCCTCGGGTGGCTTCTGAGGCCGGCACGGTGGCCACCGGCCAGACCTCCTGCCGTCCGCGGGGAGCGGAGCATCGGCGGCGAGGTCAGCTGAGGGCGGAGGCTGGTCCCGCGGCCGCTGCCCACGGAGCTCGCTCCCCAGCCGGGCCGCTGGCCGCAGGCTGGCGTAGCTGTGTCCCGGGAACACCTAGAAACCGGCTGCTTGGAAACACTGGCGTTGCCATGCGCGGCTCTTCCTCCGGGCCGGCCAGGGGGGCCTGGTGCCCGGGGCTGCGGAACGGGGGCCCCCTCTCAGGCCCCACAAATTTCTGAAGGAATTGACTCAAAGCCCAGCAAATTCCTGCTCCCCCCCACACACAGGGCCCTTTCCCGTCCTGCCCCCGAAACACAGGGCGTCCACAGTCCCTGGTGAGTGTGCGGTGAGGGGAGTGCCCGCTTCCCAGGCCAGGGCGCTGGAATGTTCTCTCTGACGGTGTGAGCCGCCTCCTGGCCGGGTCAGCTGCGGCCGCATTCCTGGTGAGAGCCCGGGCCAGCCCCCTCGGGCTCGGGGGAGGGGAGAGGACGGTTTCCATGGCAACCGCACTCTCTGTTATTTCTTATTTTCTTTTTTATGGTTTCTCCAACTTTGAAGCTCTGCAGACAGTTTACAGACTGCAGAAGGGAAAGTGCTTCTCTGTCCCCGGCAGCCCCCCCACCCCCCAGCCCGGCCCAGCCGGCCGGGGGCTTCAGACAGACCCGACGACTGTGTCTTCCGAGGCTTAATTATTTAAAAAAACATTTTAGAAGAAATGAATTACTTTTCTGCTAAAAAGATAGGGAGTTTTGTCAAAAGAATCCTTGCACTCAGCCGTGCAGCCCCATCGGGGGTGAGGGGTGCTCCACCCGCCAGGTCCTGGGGCCACAGGGCCCGGGAGAAGACCGGGGGTCCCGGGCAGGGCCTGAGGGAGGGCGGAAGCCGAGGCCAGGGCAGGAGCCGGGCAGCTGGGGGCTACCAGGGACGGAGTTTGAGCACCCGTGTTTTACAGGGGAGTATGTCATCATGATCCACGATGTGACCGATCCTCCCTTCCTGGGCCACACGCTGCCCACTGCCTTCAAGCACCTTCGGGTCTTGGGGAAGGGGACGGACCGGCAGCCCCACATCCCTGGAGAAGGCCCCGAATCCCCGAGCTAGAAGAGCCACCCCCTTGTGCCCCAGAGCCACCCATGTCCCCCCTCCCTCTTCCTCCCCTTCCCCCGTTGGCCTAGTGGGGGCTGGAGGGGCACCTTTCATGCACCCCAAGGCCACTGGCTTTAATAAAATGTTCAGTACCGACTACCGAGAGGTGCTTTACCCAGACGCCAGCCCTTCCCCACACACCCAGGATACCCGTAGGGGCTCCCCTGGGTGACTGCCAGGCCCCCTTCGGGCTGGCACCCCCGGGGCCCCAGGATGAGCCCAGGCTGGGCTGGGAACGCGCCGGACCTTGTCCCCCTGCGACAGAGTCCGCCAGCGACACTGGCCTGACTGACCCTCAGAGCAAACGCTGCCTCCGCACCCTCAACCCCTGCCTTGGAGGGTGCACCCCCTCCCGCCCCTGAAAGCAACCGGGAGACACGGGAACCAGCCGCCAAAGGAGGAATCAAGAGGCGGTAAGCAGGTGACTGGTTTTCCGGAAATAGGCTTCGTGTCTGCGGGCACGGGACGGGGACACCTCAGGGATTTCACGGCTGCCTCTGAGCCACAGCCAGTGCCCACGAGAGAGGGGCTCCGGGCAGGCAGCGGGGCCCCCTCCTGCGTCCTCTCCTGAGTGGGCTCACCCTGGTGCACCCCGTGCTGGGGGGCTGCACTTGCCCCTGGGCCGCGAGGCCCCCCGCCTCTTCTCGTCCTGAGAAACAAGGAGTGGGGAAGAGCATCCAAGCCCCCCCCCACCGCTGCTCCCGGCCCAGAACCCCCGCAGAGCCCGTGCCCCTCCTCCTGGACGAGGACCCCAGCCCCACTCCCTCCTGGACGGCGGGGCCACCCGCCCCCGCTCCACCTGTGCCCCCCGCTGCTCCCTCGCCCCCCCCCTCACTGCTGGGCCAGGGCTCAGCCCCCGGTCCTGGTGCTGCGGGGCCCCCGGCCAGGCGCAGGGGAGGGGAGTGATGGGACGGCCTCCCTCCGGCCCTCAGGGCATTGCAGACGAGCACCCCACACCAGCCCAGCCCCCGTTCCCTGATCGTCTGCTTCTCCCCTACACGTGCTGGTCATGATGCCTACACCGCTCGCCTCCCTGATGGCACCTTGTCACGAGGCCTTCCTTGGCCACCAGCTCTGAAGCCTCACCCACCTCACGTCCTCTGAGCAGACGGGGGCTGGCGCACTGACCCCTTCACTTGTCTGCTCCCCAGCGTTCAGAGGAGATGCTCGGTCTCTGGTCACTCGCACAGCTTTAACATCCGGCACACGTGTGGCCCGCAGGAGGCCTCCAACAAATACTTGTTGAATGAACAAGTGCGTTCAGAGCACCTGCTCTGTGGCAGCCAGAACGGGAGGCACTGGAGACAGACCGGGCAGAGGAGCTGTGCAGGGAGCCTGGCAGCGGAGGAGCTGGCAGGTGGCTAGAAAGGCGGTTTGATGGGCGGATGGACGGACGGGCGGACGGGCGGGCGGGCAGGCGGGTAGGCGGGTGGGTAGACAGGAGTGTGAGTAAACTGGTGGGTGAATACGTGTACGGACAGACAGGCGGATGGGTGGGCGGGGGGAGGATGGTGGGTGATGGACGTGATCATGGACAAATGGAACGGAGGTTCACGTGTCATTGGGGGGTAGGTTCTCATGGAATAACTGTTCTTACTAAAAGCGAGAGGCCGCAGACGAGCCAACGTCATGCCCCGGGGAGCCACACCCTCACTTTGCACTTCCTGCTCACTGCTTAGCAGGGTTCCCATCCGGTTTTCCCCTCAGTACGACTGGACCAGTTCATGACTGGGCAGCCCAGTCATTCTGCAGGAGCCCAGGACCACCCCTCGCTCGGTCCCGGCTTCCAGACCCCGTGAGCAGCCAGGCCTCAAGCCGCCAGAGGGCCACTGACCACAGAGTCAGTGAGGGAGAGGGGTTCCAGGGCCTCCATAACTGGGGAACTGGTGTGATTCCGAGCCTGAGGTGTGGGGTGGAGGCTGTGGCGCCTGGAGCAAGCTGCACCTGCCAGCCGTCTGGGTCCACAGGGCTCCCGCCTCTGTCTGTTAGGAGGGGACGGATTGCTGGCCAGTGTCCCCAGCAGGAAGTCCCCAGAGAGGACGCATTCTCGGGAACCGCGGACTCCTGGGTCAGAGCGTATAGGCCGGGGCCCCGGGGGCTGCGTCCTGCGGAAGCACGGGGAGGCGGATGGGGCCGCGGCGCTGGCTGTCGCAGGAGCTGTGCGGCGCGGGGCCGTGCCAATCGGGGGCGGGGGGGCAGAGTCCCCCGTGGATAGCCGGAAGTCAGGAGGGCCACACACGCCGACGTCCACTAGAACAGCCCCGCGGGGGCCTCGCCGTCCACCCGGCTCTGCCCCCACCCCCTAACCCCGCGGCTCCTTCCTCTTTTACACATGAAACCCCCCTTCTGTCAAAAACAATAGAAATAGTGTTTGAGTTCAGGAAGGAAAACGTGCTGGGAAGGGAAGAGCCGCTGCATTTTCCAGGTTGTCCAGGGGTGCCCTTCGGACCTTCATTCCAAACCAGCTCTGCGGGGTGTGGTCACAAAAACCAGATGCAAGTTCAGAGTCGCCGCCCCGACGAGGCCCCGGGGCCCCCAGACGCGGGCGGGGGCGGCCGGTCCCACCTCGGCTCCTCCACACACACGAAGCGAGGCCTGAGGGGAGCCCACACCCCGTGGGCCCCTGTTCGGGGGGCTGGGGCCCCCTCTGCTGGGACTCCTGGGTCAGAGTGTGGCGCGCCCTTGGGGACGGTGGTGCCTCTGAGGCGGGCACCAGAGCCAGCTGCGCGAGCCCTGAGTGGGTCCCAGTCGTCCCAGCGTCTGTCCCGCACACAGCGTCTGGCCCTCAGGGCCGTCAGGTGGGGGGCTGGGTGGGAGCAGCCTGGGGCGCCTGCGGCAGCACGGGAGGCGCGGGACCAGTCCCGGGGGGCCCCTCGCCCCTCGCTGTTGTGGGGGGACCCCGGGGTGGGGAACCAGCTGGGAGCGCGCCTGCCAGCCCACCTGTGACATGGGTGCTCGGCGGAGGAGGGGGAGCCTGGTCCCTGCTCCCAGAAGGAGCGCTGTCCCCGCGGGGGTCGGGGGAGAACCGTACCCGCGTCCCGGACGTAGGCACCAGACCCCCAGGCAGGGGCTCCATCAGGCCCGAACCGGAAACCCCCGAGAGCCTTTTCCTTAGAGGAAGGCGGGCGTCCCCGAGGCCCCGAAACCACCTCCGCGGCGGGGCAGCGGCAGGCAGGCGGGGCTGGCGTGAGGCTGTCCTCACTGCCTTCCACCCCAGGAGGCCCCCAGGGGATTGGAGGGGAGGCTCTGGTCCCAGACCCTCCCCGACTGCCATCAAAGCCCTTCTCCCCTGGGCCCCACTCTCTCCCGAGGGTCCCTCCTGCCGTCCACTTGCTCGGCGCACATTTACAGAGTGACAAGCCACGCGAGCGCCTGACAAGCCGTGGCCTCCAGGAGGGTGTGTCCGCTCCTCGTTTGGACGCCCCTCTCTCCAGCCAGAGAGAGAGAGAGAGAGAGAGAGAGAGGCGGGTCAGGTGCCCGGCCCTCGCTGCCCGGCCCACCTCCCAGCAGGGCCCTGGCGAGCGCGACCTCTCAGACCACCCCGCGCCAGCCTGGCGCCCAGCACAGGCCAGAGCCCACCGTCCCGCCGGGCCCGCCAGCGCAGGCCGCTCGCCCAGCCTCCTCCCTCCACCCCGGCCGCGCCCAGGGGACGCCTTCCTTCTGCGAAGCCCGGGCAGGCCGCCCCGTCTCGGCGCCAGGCAGGTGCCAAGGGCGGCTGTGGGGAGCCCCTGCTCCCGGGGAGGGCTTCCTGAGGGGTGCCCGGTGCCCGCTCACTACCTGCCCACGGAGGCCCCAGAACCCTGGGGGCCCTCGGTCCTGTGGGCATCGCGGGGCAGCAGCGCCAGCACCAAGAACAGACGCGGCGGCGAGGGGCCGTCCCCTGCCTGCTGCTGTCCCCACAAGGCCAGAAGGGCCGCCGAGGGCCAGCCCACAGCCTCTCTGATGGAAAAGACTGGGCCACAGCCAGCACAGAACACACTGCGAGCCAGCGGGGGGCCTGAGCAGGTGGGGGAGGAGCTGCCTTGGGTCCCCTGCCCGGCAGGTAACCCCGGGGTGGCCCCGGCCTCGGGCCCAGGACGGCTGCGGTCCGTCAGCAGGCCTAGGGGGTGGCCGGGGAAGTGAGCGGGCCAGGCAGAGACCCATACAGGCCGGAGCTGCCCCGGCCTGGGCTCCTCTTGGCACGAGGCCCTGGGTGTCGAGGGGCACACCGGCCGCCCCACTGCCCTGCCAGGGGTGTTTTCTGATGGAGACTATAAATAGGGCTGTGATCGGCCAGCGGGGCAGCCGTCTCCACCCCCACGTGACCCCCGGATGGTGATGCTCCCCAAAACTCTAGGTGCCCTCCCCCCGGGAACTCTGCCCAGCCGTTCAGAGAACCGTCAGCCCCCAGCCCTGCCCCCTGGACAACCAGACAGAAGGGACCGGGACAAAGTGTCCCCCGCAAATGCCGTTCCCGTGGGAGGCAGGTTGGACACCAGTCTGCAGGGCCTCCCTCCTGGGGCGACCAGGGAAGGGCACAGGGGGGCTGTTACCTGCTGCCCCCGGCCTTCAGGCCTCCCGTGGCCCCGTCTCCAGCACAGGCGCCGCCCACGGGCTCTGGAAGCGACGGGAGCCTCTGCAGGGGCCAAGGTCAGGGGTGCGGCGGGCCCTCCAGGGCTCCTCATTCCCTCTGCCGATCCCTAGCGAGCCCCGCTCTGGGAGACCGCCCCCCTCCGGCCCCAGGAAGGAGGGCTCAGGCGAGGCAGAAGTGGAGGTGAGAGGGCCTGTAGGAAGATGCCGGGGGGCAGGGCTGGGGGCGCAAATCAGCTCCTGATCAGGAAAGAAGGCGCCGGCTGCAGGTGCACACAGTGGGGGGAGGGGTGGGAAGCAGGGGAAGCAGGGGTGGGGGCTGGGCCCGCTCTGCCCTAATAGAGAAGGGCAGGAGGGCGTAGCCCAAGCGGCCGGGGGCCAGTGGAGGCGTGGATTGGACTGGGTGGGGTCCCAGGGGTGGGGGAGACACAGGGTGTTGTGCAGAGGGGTCACCATCCTGCTGAGTGAGGTTCAAGGGCAGAGGAGGCCAGTCCTAGAGGAGAAAAGGAGAGGCTGGGGGACGGCATTTCTGAAGATGTCACAGGGCACCATGTGGCCTTCATGGGTCTTGGGGTCTTCAGTGGTCACACTTGCCAAGGCCCCCACTCCCCAGGAGTCCGGCCCAGCCACCAGGAGGCGAGGGAAGTGGGGCTCAGAGACAGCCTCTGGGCCCAGGCGGTGTGGCCCCAGCGATGACTCGTGGCCCACGTGCGGACCACCAGCGGGGACAGGGCCCCGGGAAAGGGCAGAGGTGTGGGGGGCAAGGGCGCTCTTCCGCTAGCGGAACGCTCCTCGCCAGGTGCAGGGCGGAGGCGAGGGCCGCTTAAAGGATCGGGTCTCCCTCGGGCTCTGGCACAGGCCGAGGGGGTGTCCGGGCGGACCGAGGGGGCTCCCTCCCCGGAGGGCGGATCCCCGGTCCGGGGTTCACTCGCGCCCTCCCAGCGCCCGGCCGGGCTGCAGTTCCCGCCTCCGCCGCCGGGGGCCGCCGACCAGCTCGGGCTCCCGACACGTGGACGGGCCCGCGCCCCGCCCGCCGGCTGGGCTCGGGGACCCCCCCAACGCCCCGGCCCGGGCCGTCCCTCCTCCCGAGCGGGGACCGGAAAGGCTAACCGCGCCCGGGACGCGGGGGGCACTTCCTGCGTGCGCCCCCGCCCCTGCCCGGGTGCGCCCGCGGTCTCGGGGAACCCCAGCTCGCTCCTGCGCCCGGCTGCGCCCCTGCTGTGCTGGCTCCTGCGCGGGGGCGGGGCGCCCGGGACCCAGGCATCGCACAGAATTTGGACGCGACGCCGGGAGGCGGCCTGGGGGGAAGTGAAACCCGGCGGCGGGGCGGTCCCAGGGGGCGCAGAGTCGGGTTTCTGTGAGACACATGATAGGAAACCGAGGCCGCAGGACGGAGGGCGCTGGACGCCCCCGTGTCGACACTCGCATACCCTCCCCCCACCCTCCGCGCATCAGACCCCAGAGGCTACTCGGCGGAAGGAAGTGGGGACCCGCCGGCCTGCCCGCCCCCGGGGGCTCCTGCAGACTCGGCCGTGGGCGATGCCCCCTGCCACCCCCCACCCCCGCGCTAGAGGCCTACGTGGGCCCCCCCGCCCCCGTCCTCGGCCCCAACCCGGATCGGTGCAGCAGCCAACAGGCTCACCCCAGAAGGGCCAGTCCCGTGGCCACCTCAGCCCGGGGACACAGGGGACCCCCGCAGCCCCCACCCCTGCCGCCCCTCCCCAGGCGCGCTTCCGGCCAGGCCGGAAGGAGCAGGAATTCGGAATGTTTTGGAATGAGCTCTAAATCCCGGAGGATTCTCTGCAGTGGCTCCTCCTCCCCCACACCCCCCCGGGGTGGGGGGAAGGGAGAGGAGACTAATCTGCATCTGATGGGAAGGGGGGTAAACCCAGAATGGGGGGAGGCCCCCCACACCCCTGCTCACTGCCAGCTGCAAGCACAGGGGTGCAGGATGGTGGGTGGGGGGTGGCCCATATCCTGACATGGGTGCTGGTGGGGAGGCTAGACCCAAGGGGACCACGCCGGGGCGGAGGAGCCCTGACCTGGGCCCCGGTCCCATCCCAGTTGACCGCTGCCTTCCTGCGTGGGGAAGCAGGTGTTGGGGGGAAGGCAGATGGCCCCACAGTGATGGACCGGTGACACCCACCAGGCCACACCCACTGCAGCTCTCCTCCTGTCCCTCACCCCCAGCCTCTGGACAAAACAAAACCCCTCCCAGCCCCTCCCCAGACCTTGGCCAGAAGCCTCCAAAGACACCCCCCCCCAAAGTCTTTTCTGGGCCTGCCTTTTCTTAGAAACAGGAAGTTGGGGGTGTGGGCCACACCTCCACCAGGTCAAGGCCCCACCAAGGGCAAGGGAGGGGTTTGGAGCCCATGGGAACTCACCACCCTGCCCCATGCCTGCAGTCCCCAGTGCCCGAGGGAGCCCCAGAAATGGCAAGGGAGGGCAAGGAGACCCAGCTACCTGGGTGGGGCTGAGACAGGGAGGGGAGGGGGTTGGGGGACATGGGGGGAGGGCAGAGGTGGGGGACTTGGAAGGGGAGTGGTGGCACCCTGTGTCCCTTGCCGGCTCGCAAGCCGACCTGGCTTTGCCACGAACACCAGCGTGCAGACACCACCGTAGTGCCCACGGCCTGCGTTGCACGGGGACCCCGACAAGGCCCCAGATGGGCCCTCTGCTGCCTTCCCCTCTCTCTCACCCCTGCCTGGGCCTCGAGCTGGACTCCGATGTCCTCTGATGGGGGCCGCATGAGGAGGGGACCCAAGCCCTGACCTCGGGCTCCGGCCTTCACAAGGCGCCTGTCCCTGGAGGTTTCCACAGTAAGCTTCTGCGGCAGGAGTGACCTGGCCAAGAACTTGGGCCAAGCTTCCTGCCAGTAAGGGCTCCTGGGCCAGGCTTGGAGCAGGAAGGCCCGAGCTCGGCCCTGACAGACACCTGCCTGGCACAGGACGCTCCGAAGAGAAGCCAGGCCGGCTCCACCTGCCTGTCCCTACCACCCCCCGCAGAGGAGCCACCTGCTCCAGGGCTGAGAGTCCCCGCACGCGTGGCCCCCGGCCCCTGGCACAGGTCTGGGCACAGATGGCCGCGGGCGTGAGGCCCGCACGGCTTGCGTCATCGCTGTGGCGGGGGGCGTGGGGGTGGGCAGGCATCCAGGCCCCTAAAGTCCTGCCCCCACCCTTCCCAGGGTTCCCTGGGCACACGGGAGGGTGCAGAGCATGGCGGGTTCTGTGCGGAGGGTCAGGGTCGTCCCCAAGGCCCTGCTTTCACATCCTGCTGAGGCCAGCACAGCCGGGTCGCAGCCCCACCCTTTCCTGAGGTCACAGGCCGTCCTTCGGGACCCTCCGCAGGGGTGGGCCAACCGCCCATTTTCCCTACGGGACCCCTGCCTTCCTGCCGGTGGTGGTCACCCAGGATGCGCCCAGGCCCCCCGGCCCGCAGAGGTCGGGGGGCGGCAGGGATCCTCAGACCTGCCCGAGGAGCCCGCCAGCCTGTTTCCTCCCGGCCCGCAGGGGGTGACCTGTGACTGGACAGGCAGACAGAGGGCGGGGAGGGGGTCTCAGTGGGGCACAGGGGTGGGCCGGGTTCCAGGCTGGGTGAGCCAGGGAGGGGGGCTGTTGGCCACAGCTGGGGGTGTGGGTGGGGTGGAGGCTGGGCACCTCACTGCGCCAGGGCCTGACCCCGCAGCCCTTCCCCCGGGGGGCTCAGGGGAGGATGGTCCGTCGAGCTGTTACTGTAAATGGGCTGGCGGCTTCCTCTTTCCGTGGAGGGCGCGCCTGGCATCCGCCTCCCCAGATAAGGGTGCGAGCTCTTGGCCTGCGGTCAGCCCCCCTGACCACAGGGTGGTGGGTGGGGCCCGGGGGGCCAGACTGTGGCTCAGGGGCAACAGACTGGAGGGGGGTGGAGACAGACAGCCAGGCTCGGCCGAGCACCGGGGCCCAGGGTGGGGCGCTGGCTGCTGGTGACAGAGGCAGAAGTGAAAGCTGGGGGTGGGGGGGTCACAGGGCAGGCCCAGAAACTAGGGACCTGAGTAAGTTCCCAGGAGCACCTCCCCTGCCCTGCGCTCGCCGCACCCCTGGGACCTCGGGGGGCTTGGAAACCGCACCAACTGGGGAGGGGCCCAGGACTCGGGCCAGGGCTCTGGACAAACGAAGCCAAGCTGTGGGATGGCCTCGGGTCCCTGAGGCGGCCAGGCCGGCATGCGGGCGGCACGGGCGGGTCCTGAGCCAAGCAGCCTGGAGGCAGCGTAAGGAAGCAGGAGGCTGCTGGGATACTGAGGAGGGGGGTTCTCCCGCCGTGACCCCTGAAGAACGGCTTTGGGAGGTGGGTTCTGACAGGAGGCAGCTCCTATCCTGTCTGCCCCGCATCAGGGTGCACAGGGCCCTTTGAAGTCAAATTTATACCCCAAAGCGAACCCCATGTTCTGAGGCCACCGCCGGCCCAGCTGCGAAGCCCCCAGCGGGCCAGGCACCACACCCAGTGGCCACAAGCTGTCCCTCGAAGGCTGCCCATGGCCGGCGCCCCCAGGAAGCCCTCCTTCCCCATCCCCCCAGGGGCCCCCCCGCCCTTCAGGACCGCCTCTCACCCCCTGCCTCCCTCCCCTCATTTTCCACATTCAGGGCCTCCAGCGGCACATGGACCCTCGCGGGGCCGGTGCGGGTTGGAGACCGAGCGCCTGCGGGTCCTGGGCGGCCGCTGCGGGAGATGCTCTGGGGAAGGACACGGAAAGGCCCTCACCAGGCGGGGGGCCCAGGACAAGATGCCCACCTGGCAGGCCCCGGGGAGGGGCTTCGGTGGTAGGAGTGGGTGTCGCACGGGATGGCAGGTCTGGACAAGTGTGCAAGGTCACCCAAGGTCCTGCTGCCTATCCTGGTGGCTTTGGACGTGAGTTGGGCAAGGGACAGGTGTTCAGCGTCAGACGCCAGGGGGGCCTTGGCTCCGCTCGGGGTGCGCCTGCGACGCCCACACGAATGTCCACTCGGAAGATCCCGGAAGACAGCGAGGGGCAGCCCTCCTAACGGAGAGAGCTGGCCGGGTGCCCAGACGTTGGGCAGAGCCGGTGGGAGGGGGCCTGCACCCCAGGTGTCCAGCCCAGGTGACATCCCGGCGAGGGAGGGGGCAGGTGTGCTGTGTGGCCCGCAGCAGAGTTCCACTGAGGCCTGTTGTCTACACCTCAGGGCCCAGGACCCCAGGCAGGGCCCTGGCAGGACGGGGTGGAGGGGATGGGGCTGTGGCTGGGGACCCTCCCTCATGACCTGCCCTCAGTCCAGCCTCTGTCGTAGACCCCAGGCAGGGCTGGGATCTTGGCCTTGGAGAGCCCGTGAGTGACAGGCAGAGGTGAGGCTGGGCAGAAGCCTGGCCCAGAGGTAGAGTGGGCTTTCCCAGGCCGTCCATGCTGCAGCCGGTCCTGCACCACCCCCTCCCGGGGGCTCCGAGGACTGCGGGGGCTGCGTGTGCTGGGGGGTGGAGCAGCTGGGACCCGGGCATCCCTCCAGGGCCAATGACCTCCACGTGACCTACATGGGGCCAAGGTGGCAGCCCAGCACCCCAGGGCCCAGTACCGTGGAGGCCCTCTGCTCCTCCCTCGGGACAGCAGGCTGGGCCCAGGGTTCCCACGCCGCCTGTGGGGAGCTGGCCGTCCACACTGGCGGGGGTTAGGGGCAGGTCTCCAGGCCCTGGACAGGGTCCCCTCTGGCTGATGTCCACGGTGCGAAGAGCCAGCCAGGTGGGGCCTAGAGAGCCAGACCGCACCCCAGCTGCCCACCCGCGCCCCACGCCACGCGGGGTCCGTGGAGATCGAAGGCCCCCCACGGTCTGACGGGCAGACAGACACCCACTTCCCCTCCCTGGGCTCAGGCCCTGGTGGTGGCCGGGTTTGGGGGGGCCGGGGCGGCCCAAGCATGGCTGACCTCCGCATACTCTCAAAGTCCTTTATTGTACAATGTCTTCTGTCTGGGGGAGGGGCGCCGAAGACTAACGGGTACACAGCGAAGTAGATAAATATGCCAAGCTTTTTCTTTTTTCTTTTTAAATCAGGCATTTATAAACAAGAAAGCATACATTAATTACATAAAAATAGTTTTCGATAGTAGAGTAAGTCACCATGTTGTCATTAGCAGCAGAAGGGGAAACGCGGACGGCAATGCGGACTCTCCTGGCGGATATAAAGGTAGAGCTGTGGGGTTTTTCCCTTAATCGAAAAAAAATGTCGCTTGTGACTCCTGACTTAAAGCAAGAACAAGACGGCCTCTCGAGCCTGGTGGTCGCGGTGGGCGGGCGGGGGCGGGGAGGACAGAGGGACAGAGCCCGCGGGGCGCCGCGGGGACCGGCAGAGGGTCCGTCCCCTCCGGCGGGTGAGCTGTTCTTCCTCAGTTAAAAACAACCCAGAAAACAGGACAACTACCAGGTAAGAAAAGAGTTTCTGACAAAGGAACCACCGTATACGCGTGAGATACGACAGCGTAGAGGACACGTATTTACACGGGGCTGTTCTGTACGAAGCGCAAGGTGCCGCGCGTGAGTTAGCTGCTCCAAGGTATGAATGTTATTGCTGTTGTTTCTCCCTTCGTTAAAAATCCTCTTTCAGCAGAGAAATAATGAGTAATTAAACGGGACGCACAATCACTCGGGTGATGGTTATTACACGCGGGGAGAGCCGAAGCCTGCAAGAGCCCCTCCTCCCTCCTGCGGCCGCACGAACTGTCGGACCTGCGCCCCCACCCCCTCCCTGAGGATGGAAGCGGCCGGAACAAGCCTATGCGCCCCGCTGCCCCCCGGGAAGCCTCAAGCTGCTGGTGACCGGGGCGCCCGTGACAGCCGCCCCCTTCCCCGCTGCGCCAGCTCCGGCGGGGCCACAGGAGCCTCGGGCAGGGACGGGCGCAGGCCCGGGGGACGAGCTGCCGCGGCCTGGCCAGCTCTTTCCCAAAGTCCTGGGGCAAAGCTGGCAAGTGGGGGCATGGACCCAATGCCCTAGACGGTGACCGGAGGTGGGCACTGTGGGGGGGAGGGGGGGGCGCGGGCCTGCACAGAACTTGGAGGAGCTCATCGCCCGCTGGGGCCTAAAAAAACCAAAAAGCAAACGGGTGCCCCCAAGCGACAGGCCCCCCAGGCCCTTTGATCTCTTACAACGTTCAGACTCGGCCACAGAGCACAATCCCACAGAAGCACACGTACGGCTCTGCTCCAAAGAAACCATTTCGTTCCCCTTGAAGAAATGACTGGAAAAACACAACTCCGGAAACACGAGGCTGAACACAGCATTCTGCGTGTTGTGTAGCACTGCGGGCCCCTTGCGGGGCCCGGTAATAATGCCCATCGATGGGATACGTACGGCGGAGGTCTAACGTTCCATGCATACAGATTTCGTAACTGCAAAAGAAAAACAAAAGCAAAAAACAAAAACAAAAAACTCCAAACAAACGCTGCATATATACGATGTCCCTTTTGCATTGCACTTTAGAAGAGGGGCCCAGCAGCACCTGCGCCCCTCCCCCCGTAAACCACGCGCAAGAACCCTGCAGATTGGTCACGGCGGCGGGCGGGCTCTGCGCCTGCGCCGGCCAGCGGCCTCCACCTCCGTGTGCACGGCAGCTGCCTCGGCACTGGCGTTAGAACGGGGTCGAGCGAAGACTCCCGGTAAGATCTTTCTCATGTAAATAAATACCGCAATTTCAGGATGGGTAGCGCCTCTTGTCGACTGTAAAACCATGTTTCAAGCTTGGGCATAAAAAACCGTATACAATTTGCATGAACAGTTGAGAGTAAACGAGATTATTTGGAATAAATGCAAGTGACTTATTCTGATAGTGGCAGGTTCGATCGCGACTGAAGACGGGTGTCTCGGGGGTAAAAAGGCGAGTCCGGATTTGCTGTACAAGATGCTGGAAGGCACAGAACTACCCCCCGAAGTTCAGCTTTTGCATTTCCGTTTTGTGATTCCCTTGTTCAACCGAGCACCAGAGGGGGTTTCTAAACACTGGAGCACTTAGGCTGTGGACTGCTCTATAAATGGGTTTGCAATATTTGAAAAGTAAAAACCTCAGTTAACTGGGGAATAAAAAGAGAAGAGTTTTGACAAAGTGCAGTTCTAAATATACGTTTAAATGAACAAACAAAAAGGAAAAAAAAAAAGTGAAGTAATGCTGTTTTTGTTCCGACGCTGCAGCCTCGGCCCCGACGCGACAGGGGCGGCCGGGGGCGGGTGGCAGAGGTGAGCGGCGCCCGGGCAGGCGGAAGGCGGCAGTGGTCGCCGGCGGCCGGCACAGGAGGCCTGGGTCCTTGTCGCTGAAAAAATAGACTCTGGAGAAAACCCTCCCTGTCCCTGCGTGGGCGCGGACGGGCTGAGATGGCTTTGCGGGCGGGGCCCGGCTCCCTTGGGTCCTCGGATGGCGTCACGTGTTGGTGGGGCTTTTAAAAGTTAGTCGTTAAAAAACCTGTTGATTTTTCTGAGTATCAAGTCTTCTTATTGGTTTTAAATAGCTTATAACAAAAATGTAAATGTTAGGACGTCCGGGCAAGCAGAGGGCCGCGGCGGGCACAGAGCCTCGGCTCCGGCTGCACTGGGAACCCGGCTTGCGCACTTGAACTTGGCCAGTAGAAAATTTTGCAGTGGATTCCAAAAGTGTGTGGTTCCAAACGCTCGCTTGGTTATAGGCACAGTAAGACGTTGTGCTGTGTGGACGTGGGGGGCGGGGCGACGGCGCACAGGCAGAGCCCCCTGCGGGCGCGGATCGCCCGCCTGCCCCCCCTCCCCCTGCGGCATCCGCACCCGGCCGACGGCGGCTCCGCTAGGGCTCCAGCTCGGCCGCGCTCTCGCCGCCTGCGGCCTCCGGCCGGGGCCGCGGCCACAGCTGCTCCTGCAGCTCCTTCACCACCTTCTCCAGGTGCTCCCGGGCCTCGCGCTCCCGAAGCAGGTCGGCCCGCAGCTGCTCGCGGTCCGCTTCCGCGTGCTGGAGCTTCACCTGCAGGTCCTCGATCTGGAAGGGACGCGGCGCTTTAGCACCCACTCCCCGCCCGGCCGCCCCAGCCCCAGCCCCAGCCCCGGCCCGCCCGTCCTGGGGGCGGGAGCGCGCCGGGCCCCGGGGGGCCTCTCCGCAGGCACTGCGAGCCGGGTGCAGGTGGGCATGCAGAGCCGCTGACGGGTGGGAACTACCAAAACCCCCGAACGTGGCTGCCTCGGGTGCCCTTGACCTCCTGGGGCCAGAGTTTCCCTCGAGGGCCCAGACCAGCCCCTCCAAGCACCGGCGAGGTGGGAGGAGGAGGGGCTGCCGTGCCCGCCTGCCCGGGCAGGACGCCCGGCTGCGGGGGCAGAGGCCGGGGCCCTCTGCACGCCGGGCTGGCCCCGAGCTGGTTTCTCAAGGGGAACCGCCAGGAGGGCGTGGCCACAGGGAAGGGGCGCACAGAGCTCCCACGTATGCGGCCAGAGACGCCTCCCGCACAGCCCACGGGCCGGCCCCCACCGCCCGTACCTGGGCCGAGTACTTGGCGCGCAGGCGGCCGGCCTCGCAGCCCTTGTCGCACACCCGCAGCTGGCGCGCCTGCTCCAGCTCCCGCTTCAGGCGCAGCCGGGACTCGTTGGCCTCTCGCATCTTCTTCTCGTTCTCTGCCCGGAGGCGCTCGATCTCCTTTCGCAGGTTGCGCTTGGCCTCCGTGGCTTCCCGAAGCTTCTCCTTCTTGGCCACGCGCAGGAACTCCAGCTCCTGGGAGGGCAGGTGGCACACAAGCCCCGGCTGGGGTCACCACCCTGCCCCGGCCTCCACCCCTCCCGCCACCCCCCTGCTCCCCGCGGAGCCTCCCCCTCAGCCCTCAGCACCCGCCTTCCCAGGCGCCACAGCCCGTCCCGGGCGGCCTCCCTCAGCACCTCCGCCCGCCCGGCCCTCTCCAGCCACCAGTGACTGGCGCCCCCGGCCCACAGCCACGTGTGAACACGCGTGTGGGCAAGCACACCTCCAGCCAGACCAAGGAAGAGGCACCCTGAGCGAGCGCTTGACACACACTCAGGGGACGTCCGGGATCCCGCGCTCTGGAGACCGCGAGGCTGCGCTGTGCTAGAGCCCACGTGTGAAGCTGCCAGACGCCAGCCACAGAGGTGCGAACTCAGCGACAGCGACACCGGCCGCAGAGTCCTGGGTGGAGGCCCCGCCCACTGCCTGCCCCTCTGGAGGCGGGACCCAGACACTTCTGGGCCCTGATCAAGCCCCTCCTTTGACAGGAAGCAGTCCCTTTCGTGGAATCAGTTAGAACCCTGCGTGCGTGGGGGCCCCGATCCTGCCTGCACACCTGCCCGTCTCTGACAACACGGGGCTTCTGGGAGCGAGCCCCAGGCGGCAGGCCGGCGCCGCGGGGGGAGAGCGGGCGCGGCGGCCTCACCTGATGCAGGCTGCGCTTGGCCTGCAGCGCGGCGCTCAGCTTCTCCTCCTGCTTCACGCGCATCTTCACCACCTCATGCAGGAACTTCTCTTTGGCTTCCTTGGTGTCCAGGCCGCCCTCCAGGGCCTGCCGCAGGTGCTCGAGCTCGGCCTCCAGCCCGCCGCTCGCAGTGTCCGCGGGGGCCGCGGCCTCGGGGGCGGCGGGCGCGGCGGGCGGGGCGTGCATGCCTGGGGAGCTCAGGTCCTTGGCGGAGCTGGACGAGGTAAGGGACGGGGAGGACAGGGAGGACAGGGAGGAGGTGACTGTGGAAACAGACGGAAGCGGAAGTCAGCAGAGCGCTCACCGCACCTCTGCGCAGCGCCTCGCCCGGGGCAGGAGGGGACCCCGCCTCACACGTACATTCCTCCCTGCTCTCCACTTCCACCTCGGCCTCCGAGTCCTTGTCATCCTCTGGGGCGGCCACGGGTGCTGGGGTCTCCGGGGCTCCGGGCGTGTCCACGGTCAGCTTCCGCTTCCGTGGCTGGATGCAGGTGGCTAGAGGTTCCGGGGCCCGGGAGACCACGGTGGCGCAGGGCGGGCTGCTCACGGCCTTCTGCTGGGCCGGCGGCGCCAGGGCCACGTTGGGGGCCACCCCCGTCTCAAAGCTCTTGTAGGAGTAAAAGCTGCAGGGGCGGGGGAGGGGTGTTGGGGCCACAGGCATCTGCCCCCACCGCACCCCCCCCCACGGTGGCCAGCACGTGAAGGCTCATCGTGGGACACGTCCCCTGGAAGCTGGGAAGGAGGCAGCACACGAGCCGGGAGCCCTGGGGCAGCTGGAGCACGGCCGCTGGCCGCACCCAAAGGAGAGGGTGCAGCAGACGCTCCGGACGTCCCCACCGGGACGCCGGTCAGCGGGACCGGCGCTTCCGGAACTGCGTGCATGGGGAGCCGGGTCTGTGTACGCAGCCCGTGAAGCCGACTGCACACTGACGCACGGCGCTCATGCCAGTCGGAGCTGGTTCACTGCCATGCGGCCCCGCCTGAAGGCGGTCAGAGCAGAAGCCGCAGGCAGGAACAAAGGCCCCAGGCCCACACACTCCGGGCCCTTCACTTAGCAGCACACGCGCCGCGGGGGGGCGGGTGCCTGTCCTGAGACATGCAGAGTGACAGCCGCACTTGAATCGCGTCCACTCCGTTTGACAACTCTGGGCAGCGACGCAAAGGAGAGGTCTCATCCCCGCGTCCCCTGATAACGACGGACCACCCGCGCCCAGCACGGCAGGTACTCACCTGTCTCGAATCAGGGCCGGGAGGTGCGGGGAGAGCTCTTTGTCACTCGTAGAAACCGCAGGGGACCAGGGTCGGAAAGCGGAAAGGCGCTGGCGAGGGTGAACGCAGCCGAGGCTCTGCTGGAAGAGGCGCCAGGGTCAGACGCAGGAGAGTAGAGCCCCGCGGTGCCCCCCACCACTCACAGCCACCTCCCCCCCCATGCCCGCGGCCCAGCCCGCGCACAACCTTGCTGGAGGAGCTGGCCAGGGTCCGCAGCCAGCCAGACTGTTTGTCCTTCTCAGAAGACGTGGGGACTTGGGAGGAGGCGTCATCTGTCTTTCGGATGGAGGCGGGGGGTTCAGAGGAGACCTGTGGACATAAAAGTTGTCACCGGAGCCTCGGGGGCGTCTGTGCTCTGAGCACCAGGTGTGTACAGTGACGCGCGGGCCCGGACTCCAGAACAGGATAAGCCATGTCCCAGAGAACGGGCGCTGTGGCGCTCCCTGCAGGCCTCCCCCGCCGTAATCTCCCCCTATGGCCACAGGAGCCCCAGGGTGGGGTCTTGAGAGGACAGCCCCTTGCCAAAGCCCCAGCGGCCAACGGGAGCCACGGACCCCGGCCTCCTCCCTGTGATCATGCCAGGTGGCGGGCAGGCTCACCGGCCAAGTGTGGGGCCGGGCAGAGGTGTCTCCAGGTCCCCAGCGTTCCAGGTGACAAGCAGAATTTCGACAACTTGCCGTCGGCTGGGGGATAGGGGGGCTGCCTTCTGGCAAGCCCCCCCCACCCCAAAAGAAAGCGTTCTCAAAAATAGAGACAACCCCTCCCACCACGTGCACAACAGTTTCAGGGCTCATGTTTTCCGCGAGCCTCGCTGTCGAAGGTTCGGGAAGCTGCCCCCAGACTCCCAGGGGGCCCGAGGGTCTGTTGGACGTGGCAGTTGCCGTGGCCTCCAGAGCAGGGTCAGAGGGGAACCACCTGACAGCGCACGGTCCCCGAGGGAGACGGGCAGTCTGCGCAACATGGACCGCACCTGCCCCCGGGGAGGCATTGCTGGGGTCTGTGTGACAGATCAACACAGCATCACCCGCCTGGGGAGCAGGGCTGCCAGGATGCGGCTGACCTCCGGGGCAGCGGGTGCGGGGAGGGCTTGCTGGGCGGCTCCTCCCCGCTCTGGGAACACGTGGGGAAGTGCTGTATCGCAGAACTGGCCTGAGAGGGAGATGGGGGGTGGGGGAGGCACATGGTCAGGCAAGGTGTCCCCCTCACCAGGGCTGTCATCACAAAATTCAAGAGACACAGGGCTGACTGGAGCCCGGGCACACAGCCCGCGGACGGAGGATCCCGGGGAAGGGCCTGACCAAGCCCAGCACGCATCTGCCTGCACGTGTGTTCGCGGGGCCCCCGGCCCACCCCATGGCACCCACTCGCGGGGGGGAGGACCCTGTGCAAGGGCCCTCATGCAGAAGCAGCTGCCGAAGGCCTGCAGCCGAGGGGTACACACCCAGCCCCGGGAAGGCGCTTCGGGGCGAACCCACAGACGGCTGTGGACAGTGGGCTCAGACGTGAAACACTCAGGAAAGAGAGACCCACTTGTTGGTGCTTTTTTGGGACAGAGTCCGGTGACATCTGCCAGCGCGGCCTGGATAGCTCCTGCCGCCTGTGAGGGGTGGCAGGGGCCGGGCGGAGGTCGGCCACGCCAGCACGGACGGGGCTTCCTGTTGCGCAGCTAGAGGCGGCGGCGGGAAGGGCAGGAAACAAGCCGCGATCTCCCCGCGAGAAAAGCCACAGGCCCAGCGCCGGCTCCTGCAGGCTGAGAAACCTCAGGGAGACTCCCGGGGCTGTCACAAGACTCTGGCTTCGGGGCCACCCACACACGCACGGGGGCTGGAGAGTGGCACCCATTGGCCAGAGCCCCACGCGGCGGGGGAGCGAGGGGGCAGGTTCCTGGGCAGGGACCCGGCCTGCAAGCACCGAGCGCTCAAAACCAGCACGTCAGTTCTGGAGGCCAGGGCCCCCCTGTCACCCCCCCACCCACCCCGAGCTTTCTGTCAAGCCTGTGTGTGTGTGTGTCCCCGTCTGTCCGTCTGTTCATCCAGGAAGCTGGAATGGCTCCTCCAGGATTCGCACAGCAAGAAAGACCCCATGAGCCCTTTCTATCGATGACAGAGAGCAGCAGGAAGCGGCCACCAGGGACAGCCGTGTCAGGACATACCTTCCAGGCCACTGTCCCCAGTAGGGCGCACTTGGGCCCCAGGAACAGCAGACGGTTGGGGACAAAAGTGCCCTGTGATCCCTACTCCACAAGAGGTCACCCAGCAGGTAAGGACATTTGCCTCTGGTTTCTGACCCTTGTCAAGGCCTCCATGACAGATCCTGGGGCCCACACACCTCAAGGAGGAAGCAGGCTTCCAGGCCTAGGGCACAGCCAGCACCATCGAGGGGGGGGTCTGCCCCCTGGAGTCCGCTGGTGGCCCCACACAGGGCAGAGGGACTAGAGCAGCTGACCGCAGCACCACCCGTGGACACCTACCCCCGGGGGTCCCCGCGCAAGGGCAAGAGCATGTGCCACTGAGCATGTACCCCCGCCGTGCAGCGTCCGGGACAGTGCGGGGGGACGGTCCCGCCATGGGGCAGCCGCTCCGTCCAAGAGCAGGCCGCAGACGGCCCAGGCGCGCACCCGGGACTGCCGGGCAGCTGTGTGTGGTCCTCACAGAGAGGACACCCCGCATCGGGGTTCTGCGCATGTTACACCAGGGACCTCTGTAGATCTGCAAGGATTTAGGTACAAAGTAGGAGCGACTTTGCCACCTGACCTTCACATCAATGGGGACCGGAGTGTCAGTCAAGACAGAGGCACCAAACCGTGGGCTCCATCAGATATGAGTGGAGCGGGGCCAGGACGGCTTATGGCCACCACCCAAGTGCAGCGCAGGGAGAAGCAGGGTAGACGAGAGGGTCCGTGGCCGCCCGCCCAAAGCCACAGTGGCTTCCGGCACTGGCCTCGGGGCCGCACACTGGCAAAGGCCACGCTTCAGCGCCCGAGCCTCAAGTGCACAGCAGGACAACGTGGGCCACGGCCCAGAGGCAGGGCAACGTGGAAGAAGGGCTTTGGGCTCCCCGCCACCGGCCCCCCACACCGCGCTGGGAGCCCTGTGTTTCAGCAGCAGGGGAGCGGGCCTGAGCGCGGAGCCGTCGCCGAGCCCGTGTTCCAGGGGAACGAGCTCATGACCACTCTGCCCCCCAGGGCCGCCCTGGGTCCAGGAGATGTCCCTGCCTTGCCACGCCCCACCCCCACTTCCTGGGTGCTGCCCTGCACGTTTAAAAAAAAAAAAAGTACGTGAGGACGAGAAGGGAGAGGAGACGATCCAGATGCTGGCAGAAGGCGCTGGCCCGAGGCCCGGCCCGCAGCCTGGCTCTGCGGGGCTCCCGCTGCCACCACAGACTCCGACCATCACACAGGCGTCAGTCCTGGGCTGATGCACCAGCAAAGAGGGGGTGCCAGGCAGCGGAACAAACCTAGATGGCCCAGCAGCGAGACCCGCAGCCGCTCCCGTGCACGCATGTTGCAGGCACGGTCTGAACACAGACGAGGGTGACAAGGCCACGCCCACAGACACGCGGCCTCCAGTAAAGAGCTCACAACAGGGGACAAAGTCACCCCGAAGGGCTGTCCAGAGTCATCACTCTAAGTCAGTGGGAACAGTCACCATCTCCACCCAGGTCCCCAGGCCCCAAATGTTATGCAGGGGCACTTGGGGGATGTGTGGACCTCGGGCTGAGGACCCGAGGGTGATGGTCAGGACTGCCTGTCACACCCGGGCCTGCCCAGGTTCCCAGAACCGGAAGCGGCAGTGCCCACCAGGTCCCGGCCCTGCCACGGGCTCGGATGTCCAGGAGGGAGCATGCGTCCAGGGCAAACCAGCGGCTGCAGCACTCGCCCAACCCCCAAACGGCTCCCACAGCTGAGGGGCTGCTCGGGCCAGCGGGCCGGGGTCTCAGGCTCCCTCCGTTGTCTGAGATGCCTCCCCAGCTCCCACCCCCCCTCCCCGTGCCGTGTCCGGGCACCCCTGGGTCACGTCACGAGGCGGCGCCAGGCCTCCCCTGCGTGGAGGTGTGCGCTCAGAGCTCATGAACAACATGGACAACTGGACAAGGTCCATGGCGCATCCCCTCCCCACCCCCCAGCCGAGGACCACGGGTGTGTGTGCTGGCTGGCCTGGCACCCCGCAGCCAGGAACACCTGCTGTCCGGGCGCCGCAAGCGGAGCCGACACCTACTGCCACCCAGGTCCCCTCTGGCCCAGCAGTTCCAGGTGCTGGCTGGGGGGGTGTCCTCATGGCAGCTGGCCACTGCGTGAAGATGTCCACGGGCCCGGAGTCCCAGGTCCCACTGAAGGCGTCCCGACAGGAAATGACTCTCAGGTTCCTGAACGCACAGCAGCAGCAGGGCCAGCCTGACCCGGTGAGGCTGCGGGGCTGGGCCCTGGGAGCCGCAGCAGCCAGAAAGCCCTCTCCAGTGGCCTGCGCACAAGTGACCCACTGACACGCCTGGTGTGAGACCGTGGAGGAGGGGAGGGCAGGCTGGCAGGCCAGGCCTAAGCGGACCCCCAGGCCGCGGACAGGAGAGGGGAGCCAGGTGGGGCCGCACCCACCACCTCACCACGAGCTGCTAAGAACAGAGTGATGTGCCTCAGCCAAATGCCAGACAGAAAATATCACAGTTCAGATCTACCAGGAACCCTTTCCTGCCCATGTGCAGAATTCTGGCCACTTACCCCAGGGATGAGGAAAAGAGAAATTTCAAAGTCACAGGTGGGACAAGGGGCAGAAATCTCAACCTCCCAAGACCACTGCTCACTGTGGGTCAGACCCCCAAGAGCCCCAACAGGACAGGGGACCCTTGTCCAGACCCCAGCAAAGCCCCCAGGGGTGAGGAGGTGAGCCCCTTTCAGACGTCATGGTGGTGGCGAACTCACCAGACCCCATCACCGCGTGGAGCCTCAGACCACGCACGTCCTCCGGAAGCACACCCAGGCCACGCGCCATTGGCACCTTGGCAGCAGCAGCTGCAAGGGAGGGCTGCCCGTGGTCTACACGTCCTGCAGCAGACGCTCAGGGCGCTTCAGGGCGCAGGGAGCCTTTTAGCAGCCAGCCCCCCACGGCGAGCTGCCACGCAGGAGAGCGCGGGCAGACCCCACCACGTCCGCCGGGGTGCTCCCAAGGCAGGGTCGGTCACTGCGGGCGGTGCCCCGCTGCAGCGCCTCAGCCTGGAGCTTTCCACGCAGTGCTCCTCCACCCTGCCTGTTATGCCTAATTATTAATTACAGACCAAACAACAGGGGCGCCTGGGTGGCTCAGTCGGTTAAGTGTCCGACTTCGGCTCAGGTCATGATCTCATGGTTCGTGGGTTCGAGCCCCGCGTCGGGCTCTGTGCTGACAGCTCAGGGCCTGAAGCTGCTTCAGATTCTCTGTCTCCCTCTCTCTCCGACCCTCCCCTGCTCACACACACACACTCTCTCTCAGAAATAAATAAGAAAGGAGGGGGAGGGGGAGGGGAAAAGAAACCAAACAACAAAACAACAGGTCTTGGACCAAAGCCCCTTTGCTCTCACAGCCAATCGGCGCTGATGGTCACGGCTTTGAGCCTTCGGAAATGGGGCTTTGAGCCAGACCCTGCAGTGAGGGCTCATACACCCCAGATCAAATCAAAACTCCGGGAGACACAGGTGCACGCCTGCCCAGTGTCCCCCAGGGGACCCTGCTGTCCAAGCGCCGAGCAGCCAGCACCTCTCCGGGCCTGGTTTGGCCACACGAGGGCAAGTCCCAGCCATCAAGCTTGGAAAAGCCCACGGATGAGGTTCTCGTGCTGCTGAGGGCTGCAACACGGGATGAGGGGGGCTGGCTTCCCCCACTCTGGGTGGTCTTCAGTCTTAAGAGAACAGGCCATTCCTGCAAGGTCTGGGGCAGCCACTTGCCGGCAGGCCATACAAAGAGGAGGTGACGGTGCCAGAGGAGCCCCCCAGTCTGTCATCCCACAGAAAATGAGTGCTGAGGGGCCTGGGGCCACCAGGGGACCCTGCACAGCCCCCGGGAGTCCTGAAGGCCACCAGCGGGTGCACAAGTGCAGCTGCGAACCTCGGGGAGTGGGCCGTGGAGCAGGCACGGGGCTTCCCTGCTCCCCGCGCACCCGGGGAGGAAGGGCAGGCTCATCGCTGCCCTGGCGCGCCAGGGGGGCTGATCCCGGAGCAGGACCCTCACACTAAGGCCCGTGGCTCCAGTGAGCGAAGGTCCCCTAATGATGCCTTATTAGACACCAAGGAGGCTGCAGCCAGATGGTGGAAAAGGTGGCCCAGAGACCTCAGCAGACACCAGCGGCCACGCGGAGGGACTGCTTCCCGCTTTATTCTTTACCAGCAAACAACGGGTGGGTCTACAGAGGGCCAGGACTGGCACAAACCCGCCACTGAGACCCCGGGCCCGGCCCTCGGGCGGCCTGACCCCGAGGCTGGCTGCTCAGACGGCACACAGGCCCTGCTGGTGAGGGCGGCTGCGTGAGGGTCAAATGACAGAGCGAGGGGAACAGCAGCCCCGGCACCTGGCAAAGTGGCTGCAAGGCCAACAGACGCCCTACTTCTGCCCAGACCACCAGCACGGCCACGTCAGAGACGCCACGTCTTGGCCCAGGAGCGAGGGCGATGCCTAACCCGAGGAGGGCATGTGGAGCCACCAGCGCTGCCCCCAGCAGAGCCACTCAGCGTCCTGCATGGTGACCATCAGCTGGACAGCACCAGCCGGCCCCCTCCCCGCCCCCCCCGCATCCGCACGCAGCCAGGGTCTGCTGCCAACCAGCACCGCGTGCGTCCCGCGGAGATGCCCTCCGGAACACGCAGGTACCAGGCAGGCCGTCAACCTCTCTGCAGAGGCAGCTTCCATTCTGGACACTGAACAGCGCAGAGTGGGTGCCAGTCCTGAGAGACCAACCTGAGGGTCCACGTGCCAACACCCTCCACGCAAAGGGACCCCACGTGAAGTTCACACAGAGCCAGGTGCCTGTGCTCTACTGGGGAGCACTCAGGCCCCGCGCCCCCTCCGGCCTCCCAAGGGACCACGTGCAGCATCGAACCACGGTCACTGGGGCGGCAAGTCAATCTGGACCGTCCTGCGCACCAGAGCCGGGCGAGGGGTCTCCACAGACATCCAAGGCTGTTCTGATTTCAGTGGAAGGGTCTCTGGGAGGTGCCGAGGCCGACACAGGGAGACAGCGCCAACGTGTCCCCATAGAGGCGGAGGCCCAGGGGGACTGTCCTCGCGTACCGCCCACACACCCACGTTCTGCAAATGGAAAGAAGAGCCACCAGGAGGGCCACGGCCGGTGCGGACACTCCCAAGGGACAGGAGTCACGGACAAACGAGGCCGAGTGTGGCATGAGACCCCGCTTCTTTCCGAACCTTTCTGGAGCGCCGCTACCGTTATTAGCTTATGTGATGTCCCGCGTGGCTGAAAAGCCTCTCCTGAAAGGGTACCACCCCAGCCTCGCGTCTTCCTGTCACACGTTCTCGGCAGGCCGGGTGGGGACAGCCCACGCTGTGGGCCCAGCACTCCCGTGGGGAGGCCCCTTCAAGCTCTCGTGCCCAAGAACGGTTTTGTGTGGCTCTTCTACAAAGAACTACTTCCTTACGATAGCCGGGAGAAAACTCCAGGACCCTGATATCTACGGGGGGGCGCAGATGTCCTCAGGGGCTTCCTGCAGAGTTGCAAGCACAGCCCCAGCCCCCGACGGCCCGCGTGCTCGGGTGATGCCAAAGCACGAGGAGAAGATAAAATAGGAAAGCGGGAATGCATCAAGGTCAGGAATGCTCTGGGCTTCAAAGGATGCCACCAAGAACGTGGCCACCACAGAAAGAGGAAAAGATGCGCAAATCAAGTGCCTGGTAAGGGACCTGCATCAGAATTCACGAAGAACCACAACTCAGCCAGAAACCTCACCACGGAAAGGGCAAAGGATGGGACTTTCCTCTAAACGACACCTACCCTTGGCCGCCAGGGAAACGCAATGAAAACCGCGGCCAGACACCACCGCGTGCCCGCCACAGGGTGCGAGCAAACGAACAGAAAGCAGCACGTGCCGGCGAGGGAGGTGCCCGCAGACGCGACCCCAGGGCCGCGCTCCTCAGTGAAGGCCCGAGACGATGCAGGAGAGGGACCCAGCAGCCGAACAGGTGACCGACCGCCCACGCCGTGGAACGTGTGGGGACCCGTGAGGCCTCACAGCTGAACCCCGGGCCTGACCAGTCACATGAACGTGGGTCCACGTTTGTCTTGTGTGTGTTCTGTGTACCGTACGCTGTGTTCTTACAATAAATAAAGGAAGGAGTGTGACTAAGAGAATCAAGAGGAAAACACATTTACGGACCCGTTATCTGTCGATACCAATACCGCAGTCATGTGGACGGTTTACGAGACGAACCGTCCCTGGGGACCCACACCGGTGTGGCCTTCTGTGACAGGGGACACGGGAGATGCTACACGTGTTACTAGCACTGACATCAAAGATGAAAAGATGGTGTGAAAAGTAAATCTGGGTGTGCTCACAAGCATGGCCGCTGCCGCACTAACGGAACGGGCGGGGGTGCCCCGCAGCCTGGCCCGGGCTCCTCACAGGGATCGTTACGAAGCTTTTACGGCACCTAGGATTAGTCACGGTCTTTTTTTTTTTTTTTTAACTTTATTTACTTACTTCTTTTTTTATAGTTTATTGTCACAATAAATTTGTCTCACGATGTGTTGTTTTTTGTGTTTGATTTTTTTGTTGTTTTTACTTTGGAAGAGAAAGCGAGCAAGGAAGGGGCAGAGAGAGGGGCAGAGAATCCCAAGCGGGCTCCCTGCTGTCAGCCAGACCCCGGTGCAGGGCTCGAACGCACGAACCATGAGATCACGACCTGGGAGGAGGCCAAGGGCCAAACGCCTGGGGCGCCGGGGGGCTCAGTCGGTTGAGTGTCCAGCTTTGGCTCAGGTCACGACCTCATGGCCTGTGAGTTCGAGCCCCGCGTCAGGCTTGCTGCTGTCAGCACAGACCTGGCTTTGGATCCTCTGTCCTCCTCTCTGTCCCCCCAACCCCCTCACGTTCTCTCGAAATGGAATGAAGTGAAATGAACCTTGAGAGAAAGAGAGAGAGAGAGAGAGAGAGAGAGAGTGAGTGCTGGACACTTAACTGACTGAGCCGCCCAGGCGCCTCGAGTCATATTCTGACTGTGCTTTGGAAACACTGTTCCATTTTTAAGACCATTCACCTGTGGGGACAGGACTACGCGTGTCTCTCCAATGAGCGGACAGGACGACACCACAGTACTCTCTGGAAGCAGTTATACAACAGTAAGCAAACTAACGCACTGTCGGTCTTGTGTTACATATCACTCCACTTTGCCTGCGTGAGGAGAGGCTGCGAGTGCCGCCACGAATGCGCCGCGCTGTGCGCATACGTTTTGATAAATGTTAACTTTTTATAACAGATTTGTGTGCCTTTCATGGTAGCAAATGATAAAAGAGACCAACATCTAGACATAGGCTACGCATCCACAACAAAGCTAACTTGCAGCTAACTGACCGCATGGCTCAGCTACAAGTTTTCCAAGGTGTCGCAAATCTCCAAAAAACTTTCCAACATGGTTCTTGAATAAAAACCGGCACGTAAGTGGACCCGCACAGTTCAAGGCCGTGTTGTTCAAGGCTCAGCCGTACCAGGATTCTGGAAAGTATTACCACTGGAGCGATCTAGATAAAGTACACAGGGAATGTCTGTGTTATTTCTTACGACTGTGTCCAAACCTGTAATTGTCTCAATAAAAATACGATTAAAAAAATACAAGGTGTGGGGCGCCTGGGTGGCTCAGTCTATCAAGTGTCTGCCTCACGGTTTCGGCTCAGGTCATGATCTCACGGTTCGGGGGATGGATCCAGCCCCACGTCGGGCTCTGCGCTGACAGTGCAGAACCTACTTGGCCTTCTCTCTCTCCCTCCCTCTCTACAAATATAACCTTAAAAAATTTTCTTAATGAAAAAGAACAAGCTGCCATGTGACCCTCACGAGGATGGCTACAACTTTTTAAGAGGGGCAGTTCGAGGTGCTAGGGACGCCGTGGGAGCTCCGGGCCTCCATGCACCACCGGCGGGAAGGCAGGGGCTGTAGCCGCCCTAGGACTGTTCGGTGGTTCCTCACAAGGTTAAACACACAATCAGCCTATGACCCGGCGAGTCCGGTCCTGGGCATCTACTCAAGACCATGAAAGATACATTCCGATGCGAAAACTTGCACGCGAGTGTGCACACAGCAAGATTCATCGCAGCCAGTGGAGGCGTCCCATGTGCCCTCGTCAGAGGAGTGGACGGGCAGGTGCACCCTGGACCCGTGCTCCGCCTCAGAAGGTGCGAAGCCCAGACACACATGACACTCAGGGAGAAGCCGACACGGGGCCACACGCCTGCTGTGTGATGCCGTTTCTGTGAAATGCCCAGAAGAGGTGAATCCACAGCCGGGTAGTGGAGTCGTTGCTAGGCGTGCGGGGAGGGGAGTGAGGGCGACGGAGTCTCTTTCTGGGGAGACAAGAATGCTCTAGAATGCAATAGTGACGGTTGCATATACTAAAAAGCACTGAACCGTACACTCACAAAAGGTGCAATTTCTGTTACGGGAGTTATATCTCAATTAAGCTATTATTAAGAAATTAAAAAAAAAGAGAGATGAACTGCTGGCTGAAAACCCAAACCACCAAGGTCAATGGTTTTCCCCAGCTCCTGCCCTCCTGGGGGACAGAGCAACCTGCTGAGGACGCCGGCCTCTCAGGGACAGGCGGGGTCGTCAGCACAGAAAGGAGCTCCCCTGTCACGGGTTGAGGAATGTTCCGGTCGGGCCCCCTCCCAGCCACAGGATGCCCCAGACTAAGCTGGGGACCGAGGGGTGGCAAGGGCTCTGTGATTGGGGGTGGGGGGGCCTGGGACAGACCCCGGCCTGCTCCTACCACGCCAGGACCTGGTGCCAGGGCAGTGGCTGGCAGGGTGGGAGGCGGGGGCGAGCCATCAGGGCTGCAGGCGGCATGGAGGAGGGTGTGAGGGGGAAGAGGGAAACACGGGCTCCTAGAGGCCACTCCGCACCAGGCACGGGACAGGCATCCTGTGTCCGCTCTGGGCGAGGGCGCAGTGCCAGCTGGGCAGCCAGGGCGACTCCAGGCTGACGACGTGGCCCCGGCCAAGGCTGTGGGGGTGGGGTCAGGCGGTGCTGCATGCAAACACAGGGGCCCAGGGCAGGAGGGTGTCCACAGGGCTCCCGAGTCCCACCTGCCCCCACCCCCCAAAGTCCTGGGGTCCTGGACAGTGGGCACCACAGAGCCCCACCCCAGCTGGCTCTCTCAACCTGGGGCTGATCGGCAGATGGGGACAGACGGTGCTGCTGGAGACCTCCACACACGGCGCCGGGCCTGGGGAAGGTGAGCACGCCCCCTGCACCAGCCGCGCCCCGCCCCTCCCCCACCAGTGCCCACACTCATGTTCCATCTGTCCCCTGACCCTCAGTTTCTGAAGACCCAGAGCCCCGGGGCGGGCCCCTGGGGGCCGTGTGTTCAGAGGAACCTGGTGCCATCACCACCTCCTGAACCACGCGAGGCCCCACGCCTCAGGGACCCCACACCGTGGGAACTGGCCAGGAGTTCCCACTGATCAGCAACACCGTGCGTGCAACGGAGCATTTTTTGCAGGTGGAGATGTCACAGGAAAACCACATCTAGAAGCCCTAACACACGCATCCATTTCCTAACTTAGAGACTGAATTAAAAACCAATTCTTTCTCAACGGGCAGATTTTAACACAGAATTCAACCGCCAAGGGACTCATCCAACTGGACACTGGCTGCAGATTTAGAGGCAGGTTAGGCGGGACCCAGCATGTGAGTCGTCCGCAGGTTGCAGGTGACCTGGAATCTTCTATCACACCAACCTCACCGAGACTGCCACCGCCTGAGGACTAGAGCCTGTGGGCGTCACCCTTCCACCCCCCACCCCCAAGCAAGGACAGAGCCGCTCAAGGCCTGGGCTCCAAGGGAGCGTGGGGGGAGGGGGCCAGCAGCCGGGCTGGGGGCCTGACTGTCCAACTCATGTGTCTTCGTGGGTCGGTAGGAAAAAGCACAAACTGAGAGATAGAAACTCTTCTTCAAAGCAGCCCCCCGCGACCTTGTCAGGGGGAGATCCCTGGAGGACAGGGCGGGTGCACCCTGCGTGTCCGCTTCTCCGCCCTGCGGCGTCCAGGGGTCTGGGGTTCCACAACCAGAACTTCTCCCAACGTCAGAGAAGACAATACGACATCCCCGCGACCCGGGGCTGAGCTCAGGAAGAAGAGCCCCAGCGCCCGGAGCCAAAGATGAAGAAAACCCTGTGACGAGTCAGCCACGCTAACCCAAGGTGGCCCATGGGGGCACCAGGGGCCTAGGACCCCCAACCTTACCCATGCCGAGAGGGAGGCAGCCACCGAGTCCCCAGCCCACCTGGGGCCCAGGGAACCTGGAGCCACAAAACAGACACACATGGACCTCCGAGAGCCCCCAGGGGAAGCTGAGATGAGCAGAGTCCAGGGCTCCCAGCCACAGCCCCACACGCATGGAGCGGGCCGGCCGCCGGGCCTCACCCACTCGAGCGCCGGGTAGAAATGCTGTAGCAGCCCTAGCACAAAATGAGTAAACACATAAAGAAAAAAATGTGAGAAAAGAGTAAGACATCAAAAAAGATCACACAGATTGGAAAAACGCAGAACTTTCCAGAATAAAAATAGTTCTCAAGGAAATTATTCAAACGCAGCGCAGGGGAAAACGAGATGAAAACACGAGAGATGGTAACAGACGTGAAGGAGATGAGGAGGGATTCCAGGAGGAGAGCAGGGCGGTGGCCGAGAACCTTCCGGGTCTGGTGAGAGGCAGGCCCTCAGCTTTCAGAGGTGAGGCAGGAGAGGGACCAGACCTTCCAGGTTCAAGGTCAACACCATCATGCCGACCAGTTCAAGGCGACGCCACGTTTCTGGGGCCATGATGTGTGGGGACACATCAGTGTCTGATGTCGCAAATCCCCACAAACGAAGGGCCCAAACTGGAAGCTGGGTCCCGAGAGCGTCTGGGACAAACGTCCCCAACACACGCCCTCCGGTGGTCACGGGCACTCTCACCGGCCCAGGGGTCGGCACATCCTTGAGCACATGGACGTGTGAACATGGCTGACTCTGGCCACACCTGCTGGCTCCCGGACAGGCACAGGGCGGGCAAGAAGCCACAAGCCACCCACGGCCACCCCGTGCTGCTGGCGTCTCCCCTGAGGGGCGTGTGCTGGGCTCCACGACGGGCAGGGCACCGCCCCCCACCCCTGCCCGGGGAAGAGCCCCATCAGGCACAGCAGAGGGCAGAGGACCCGCTTTCTCTGCAGCTCAGGGGCAGGGCCTCCTGGTCCGCCGTGTTCTTGAGAGCTGGGGACACAGATGCCCTAGGACACAGTCCCACTGGCTCCCATGGATGAACTCTACATCCCCAGATCAGAGCCACCCTAAATCAGCCCAAGATCTACGCCATGGACCATTCCTGAAGATTTTACAGTTCTAGAAACTGTACAGCTATTTTTATAAGTATCATTAATATTTTCCACAGGATAATTCATGTTTCATATTATACTTAAATTAACCTATTTCTGATTATTGTGGTGCAGAAGAAGCAGATTAAATTTGCAAGACAACGCCAAACCTCAAAATGAAGTGAAAATAGCAATTTTAAAGATTCACCTTGATCTTTTAAAAAAAACTTAAGTAGGTCATCTCTTCTGCTACTTGCAGGCTGTTGAGAGTAAAGAAGGGCTCTCAAAGGAGACGCAGGCATGGCTGCCAGGCTGCACGCCCCCTTGCCCGGGCATTAGACCTCACTAGGGCCCGAGGCTCTCCTTGCCAGGGCCCAGAGGTTCACAGCACCAGCTGGGACCTTCCTCCCCCAGGGCACCCAGGCCCCCGCACTCCGGGCCTGGGCCCCTCAAGCAAAGGACACTCCAGGCCCGTGGGGCTTGGCGATCACCTACCAGCCTATCTGTCAAAACACAAACTTCAAAAGCAGAGGGTGCCCCCCAACCTGGGCCCTCTGCAGGGGTTGGTGGGGGGCCGCACACCATTGCTGTGGCCCAATCACCCCCAGGAGGGGGTGGGGAGGCTCACCTCCACTGGGCCAGGGGTCTGGGGCCCCGATCGGAGACGTCCGCTAGAGCCAGACAGACCCTGAACGTCCACCCCGCCCCCGTCCTGCGGCCCCCCCCCACGCCCCCGCAGAACCCACCGGCAGCATCGGGATATGCGTGGGGAGGCCCGGGGGACGAGGTGGGTGGGGTGGGCTCCCCCTTCCCCGGCACTCCCTGGAAAGGTAGTGTTGGAAGGACCAAAGCAACAAACAGAACTCCCAAGAACAATGAAGCTGATTTGAAAATTGATGGTTTTTGTTTCAAGACGTATGTTAATGGTCCCCCGATACTCCTGTTTTGGGGGGAGCTGGTGAGCAGGAGGACACGCCCTCCGTCCAGAGTCACCGAAACGCTGTGCAGAGCGTGGGTCACAGCGCAGCACGTGAGGTCCCCCTGCCCTCGCCCCACGGAGGCCCCGCTGGAGGGAGGCCCGCCCCTGCTCCCCCCGCAGCCTCCACACAAAGAACCGGTAAGACCCGGGGGAATCGGTGGCCCTAACAGAGCCGGCCCTGGGACGCAGTGTCGGGGCAGCACAGCCTGCAGCTGACCAGGGACTTTCCTGCGGACACCCCAGCGGACCGCGAGCCCTGGCCGCCCTCTGAGCCCGTCTCCCCCCTGCTGTGGAAGCAGGAGCCTTTACTTTCCGCAGCCAGGAACAGCGGGGACACTGAACGCCGAGAGAGGCGCCACACAGTGGCTACCTCCTCCCGCCCCTGGCCCCCGCCTGCCCCTCCCCGGCTGGGGGCCCGCATCGCCAGCCCCTTCTCCTGCCCCTCCCCCCGCACCTGCCGCCAGGACGTGCGTGGGTCCCCCGTGGCACTGCCCTCCTCACGGTCTCGCTGTCCTCCAGCAGGTCCTGGTGACCCTCTGCCCTTCGGGGATCGGCACGCCCTGTCTGGGGTGGGGAACCCACGCGGCCCTCAGCTGCTCTCCCTAAACCTACAGGTGACCCCCACGTCCCCGTCACCTGACCTTGTGCTCGATCACTGATTCACACCGACACCTGTCATGCTCAAAGAACGTGGGCAAGCGTGTGGGCGTGTGCATGTATGTACAGTGTGTGCAGGCACGTGGGTGCACACCCGTACAGCATGTTCGGGTGCGTGGGCACATGCATGTATGACATGTGCAGGGACGTGGGCACATGTATGTATGATGTGTGCAGGAAGGTAGACACGTACCTGCACGGCATAGGCGGGAGTGTGGGTGCATGCGTGTATAGTGTGTGCGGGCATGCGGGCACACGCGTGTATGTATAGTGTGTGCGACCTGTCCTCTGTCAGAGGTAGAAGGCCTGCCTCAGAGAAAAGGCCCCGGGCGAGCAGGGACTTTAGAGGCTGATCTGGGGTGCAGGTGACTGAAAGGAGGGCAGTCCTGACACGGGCTTCAAGGAGGGGTGAGGGCAGCGCTGCCCCGACCCCCAGGCCCTCAGGGGACTCCCACAGAACAAACGATGAGAAGACACTTCTGACCACAAATGCAGTCAGGCTTGCAGCGGAGGGGCCCAGGCGGCCCTGGGAAGACGGGCACGCCAACCCCCCGCCCCGCGGAACATCAGCCCAGACGGCCGAAGACGCTGCTGAACCCTCAGGCCCGGCCGGTGCCCGATTCACGCGGAAGCCATACCCGCAGGCCCCACACCCGGCAGCCTCCCGCCTCCGGCCGCCTTCCGGGAGACCACGGCCTTCCCGCCCTGAGTCCCTGAGACTCTGACCTGACGCCAGCCACAGGTCTCGGGGCCGCAGCTGCCTCTCCCGGGGCTGGGGGGGCGGGGGGGCAGGTTCACTCAGAGAAAGGAACTGGCAGGTAGGGCCCCCCGAGAGGCAGCCCTGTCTCAGTTTCTGACCTGAGGCCACCGACCCCACATGAGGGCTGTGTCCCTGGCCACGCACTTCTCTCCAGGTGCCATCTTCCCCGTCACCCACCCCTGCAGGAGCAGCAGCTGGGCCTAGAGAGCCAGCAAGCCCAAGCCTGCCAAGCCTCCGTGCAGAGAAAGCCTCCCATCCGCTCAGCCCCTCTTCCCACGCACAAAGGCTCCAAGGCTCAGCACCCTCGATGAATTATGCATAACAGCTCAATTATGACGGAGCCGCGGGAGGGCCGGCGTGGGGGCCCTGGAGGGGGCAGGAGGAGGGGGAGGGGGAGGAGGAGGAGGAACCTGGCGGCAGGCATCCTGGAGGAGGCGGCAGAGGTACTCCTGGCCCAGCAGGGCAGCCGCGTCCGCATGTGCAACACTGCAGAGCGCTGGCTGGTCTATGGGAGGGGTCAAAGGACACAGGGCCCCACACTCTAGCCTACGTCTGGATCCCAGGTCCTGGCTGGCCACCACTGACCCCCGAGGACCCTGCCCCGACCCCAAGAGGCCAACTACTGCCGACCAAGTGTGACCTCTGACTCCATCCAGGAAGCAAGGAGAGTTGCCGCCAGCCCTGGGCAGCGGTGGGCGAGGCCCCCCAGCGGAGACACGGCCCCACGCCTCCCGCCCCGAGTGCCGGGAAGACACACACGGGAAATGGTGACCCCCGAGGCACTTTACCCACCAGGCCTGCATCTAAATCCCAACCCTGCAGGCCACGCACCCTGCGAAACCGCCAAGAGTGGAGGCTTCAAGCCAAACAGCGGGAGGGAAGGATGAGGCATCTCTGATCTAAAACAAGCGCCTCCCGGTGGACCCCCTCCCAGGACGAAGCCTGCAGCTAACACACACTCGGGAGGTGCCCCATGCCCGGAAGGTGCGCCCGGGTGGGAGCAGCGCCTGGCTCCAGGCCCTGGCGTCCTCGGGGCACACCCAGCAATCCGCCTCGAGGCAGCCCACGGCACGGAGCCCACGGCACGGAGCCTGTGGGTGACGCTGCTTGGAGTTGAAGGTGCCCACACTGGGCGATTCCCACTTCTCTCAGGCCAGGGAACTTTTCCTGTGCAGGGCCAACACTTGCCACTCTTGGGTCTCATTCAAAGTCTCCCCAAGTGGCAGAACAGGAAAGTCTGCCAGGCCCCCTGACGCTCACGTGAGGAGCCGAGTGCCCCCTGTAGGACATCTGGCCCCCAACACAGCTCTGGAGGCAGGGGGAGGGTGGGAAGGGGGGCTGGGCGCTCGCAAGCTGGACCTCTGCTCGTTTTTTAACCTAAAAGTAAGGCATTGCCCCGGCCGGCCCCACAGGCATGCAGTAGGCGCACTGGGTTTAGCGCTCTGCGGACGTTGTCCCGGGTTCTTGGGAACCTCGTCTCAGATAAAGCGTTACGAACAGTGGAGTCTGACGGGACAACGGGGCGTGTGCAGAGCGGAGACTCCAGGGAGGTGACGGAGACGGAGTCAGGGCACTGCCAGCCCCAGGAGCCAGGGGCCACACGCGGCCCGTCCTGGTCCCTCTGCCCAGCCAAGTGAGCGGGAAAGGGAGGGGGCAGGGTTGAGGGCACCGGTGGCGCGTGCGCGGAGCAGGAAGTGACAGAGAATCAGCCGAGTCAGCTCTGTGCTGTGTCTCCACTGTTCCGGGTAATAAGGAAATACAAACGGGTGTTCCAGGCACAGAACACGAACTGTGTGATGCCAGCGACCTTGCACTTGAGTTACACGCTCTCGCGTATGCATTTTAAAACTGGCGTCGTACAATGTGGAGATGAACAGTGAAACTTAGGGCAGTAACTTCACTGTTGAATCTTCCTTTACTGAAGGGACCTGGAACAGCAATGAAAACCCCAGCACAAGCTGAAAGGGTGCAGAAAGGAGAGAGCCTTTCACATCTTGGTGGTTTTGGCACATTCTCGCCTCCCAGACCAGGGCCCCGCGCCGTCTGTCCTTGACGTGCATGTCAACATGGGGCTTGCAGTCCCAAGGCCTCAGCAGTGGCCACTGGTGGTCCCTCAGGAACCCAGGCAAAGGCTTCCCCAGAAGACGGCCCCAAACTGACCCACAAGTATCGCCCACGAGGCCACCCAGCCCAGAGCCTCCCCACGCACCAGGCACGGGACCCCGGGAGCCATTTTCTTGTCGGTTACGAAACAAAATCTTCCAAAGCTGGAGTTTTAAGCCCACTTGTTAACACCTTGCAAATGCATGCAAAATCCAGCTGACGTCAGGAAAGATGGAAACTCACTGGAGAGAGTGAGAGCAGAGGCCACACCCGCCTGCAGCTGCGGCGCTGCTACGCCCAAGGCCACGTCTGAACCCGAGCCAGAGAGAGACACTGCATCACACTGCCCACCGAGGCTCAAGAAGACTCCAGTAGGTCCACACAGGAATAAAACCATATATCAGCACGATCAAAAAGGTATTCTGTGCTCCTAATTCAAATTACAAAGTAAAGTAGCTTCTTGCTTTTTTTTTTGTAATTTTTTTTTTATACTTTATTTTTGAGACAGAGAGAGACAGAGCGTGAGCAGGGGAGGGTCAGAGAGAGAGGGAGACACAGAATCAGAAGCAGGCTCCAGGCTCTGAGCTGTCAGCAAAGAGCCCGACGTGGGGCTCGAACCCACAAACTGCGAGATCATGACCTGAGCTGAAGCCGGACACTCAACCGACTGAGCCACCCAGGCGCCCCAGTAGCTTCTTGCTTCTTGTCATGAAGAAGGCCTAGCGTGCAATTGTAAAGGAAAGTATGCGTGTCTCCCCACTGCTGACAGTCTCAGAAAGAAAACCTGAGCCCCGACCCACCCTCTGGCCAGGGACACAGAGGACAGCCACATCCACACCGCCTCTCCACCTCCACACCTCCCTGGGGTGGAAGGTAATGGAAGGGCACTCGGCCCCGGGAGGTATCTCAGCAGCTTGAGCTCCAGGCTGGAAGGAGACTCCGCTGCAGGGCAGAGGCCTGGGGACCCTCCCTGCTATGGATCACCGGTCAGCAGGGGAGGGGGCCTGCAGGGGCTCTTGGGAGGGGACACCTGTGGAGCTGGTGGCCAAGATGGGAAGAGGGACACTGCCTTGGCTCCTGACGTCTGCAGTGCCTGGCACGCCGTACGTGCAAGTAGCCCTGAGGAAAGCAGGGTGACCCGGAGCCGAGCAAGGAGGCTGAGGCAGGGTGGGAGGTGGGATCAGAGGGAAGCATGTGCAGGAAGGGAGAGAGAGCCTGCTCTGGCCATCACTGGTCATGACTGAGCCACATCAGCGAGACCTTGTGGGATGGTCTCCAGCCAGCTGGGCACTCCCACCACAGGACAGGGGCTCCCGGGGGGCCGCCATCCCCCCCACCCTGGGCATATCCCCCGAGGGCAGTCGGCCTCCTTGGAAAGGGAGCCATCAGGCTGCAGGGCAGCTCTGGAGACCAGCACTTTCACCGTCCCAGCCAGGAAGAGGCCCTGCGAGGCGGCCCCGCCCACTGCCCGGGCTGTTTTGCTTCCTCAGCGCCTCACCCCTCCTCCTCCCTCCCCCTCCTCTGCGCAGCAGAAGCAGTGGCGGCGGCGGCAGCGCCTCCTTGTTTTCTCTCCATAGAAACCGACACAACAGCCCAGTGGATAGGGGGGCGCTGCTGGGCCGCAGGGCCGCCTCCACTTCCGGGCCGTGGCAACTAGGCTGGCCAGCAACCAGCAAAGTCTCCAGCGGTGCGTCCCAAGCGCCCAGGCTGAAAGACAGCTTGTGGGTCCGCCAAAAAAGGAGTGCGTTCTGGATGCAGACACGGCCCAGAAGCAGGCACCGTACCCCCCAGGGCTCTGACCCGCACAGGCAGGGCCACCAGAAGGGTCCCAAGCAACGTGCATTCTCCCCAGGACCCCTTCTAGGAACTGGCAAACAGCACACAGTGCAGAAACAGGTCACTCTCAAACAAGGTCTCCAGGGGGCCCCGGCCCCTCCTGTCCGAGGCGGGGCGGGCAGGGGACTAGAGGTTGGTGTGGGCCACACCAGGCCCCGGTGGACCCCGACCCAGAGGGACCCCGAAAAGCACAGGACCGTGTGCGTAACAGAGGCTTAAGGCAGGAGACCTGAGTGAAAAATTCAGACCACACTGGCTTTTTCCTCTGAGAAATGGGTCGACTCAGGCTCTGCTACCACGGAGCCACCAAGGGCAGGGAGAACATGGCCCGCCCTACAACAGGGACCAGCCTGCAAAACAAGACGCCTCCTAGATTTCAGAAACTGGTCACTAGGCCCCAGAGCCCTAACACCCCGTCCTGACCGTCCAAGGCTGGAATCCAGGCCCCCAGCACCAGCAGGAGAGGGAGCCTGGGAGCAGGCCCGCCCGGGGCCGGCAGGCCTGGCAGACGGAGGCAGCCCGGTCTAGGGCACCAAGTCCTCACCAAGGCCACCAGGCCAGTGTCCGGTGACATCCCTGCACTGCAGGGTCTGGCCTGCCACCTGACCCCCCCACCACCCCATCGACCCACGCAGACCACAGGCGGGTGTCTGCGCCCCTCACGGCAGGAAGCCGAAGGTCACACAGAGAAGAGCGCAGTCTCCCAGGAAACAAGGTGGCAGCGCAGCGGCCGACTGGACAGCAAGGCCAGGAGCCCCTCCGAAGACCCTGGAACAAGAGGTGGCCGGCTGGGGGCGGTGCGGAGGTGGGGGGGCGGCAGGCTCAGGAAAACAAGGGAGTCCATGGGGTTGGGGAGCCCCATCTACCACAGACCGCTGACAGCCCCACCCCAGGGCTGGGGCTGGCTCCACTCCTGCGACTGAGGTCACAGCAGGGACTGGCCCACCTGGGTCCCCCTGAGCACTGACCCTCCCTCCCTCACCTCCTACGATGCTGCAGTTCGAACCTCTACCTAGACCAATCAGGGTCTCCTGGTTCTGTTTTTAAATATCCCCCCGCAGCCTGTCTCCTGGGTTGTCCTGTAGACCAGGCGCAGGGGTGGGGGTGTCAGGCAGCGCAGCCCCCAGGGCACTTTCTGGGAGGGGCACTTTCTGCAGGCCACCAGGACACAGCCGAGAGCCCGCTGGGCGGGGCAGCAGGGTGTCATGGAGAGCACGCTCCCAGGAAGCCAGGCTCCCCCGGTAAGACCGGGGATGCCCAGGCCCCTCTTTTGGGGACGGTGACAGGAGGGGCTGCGGCTGGGGGCAGGAAGTGTCTCCTATATGGCCAAGGACACAGATGGCTGGGGGTGGGGTGGAGTCTTTAAAAAGACGCCCCTTCCAACAGCCAAAGGAAACAGCTCGCTGCTCTCGGAGAGGGGCACGTAAGCAGGCCGTGCAGGCCCTCGCTCCCCCTCACGGGACGCGCACAATGGACCAGAATTAGGGAGAAAGAGCCCTTCTGTGCGCAGGGCGGGGGCTGTGGGTTTGCCTTGGCGGGGGAACAACTTTCCACTGGCCCTGCCCCTCCCCCAGCCCCGTCCACTTGCAGCTGGAGCTGTCCTCAGAGGGAAGGAGGCATTTCCTGTGCCCCCCCCATTTCCCAACATTCTTGGCAAGCCCAGAGGAGAGCAGGCAGCAGGAACAGGGAGGGGGCCAGGCATGCCCCCCGGCGCAAATGGGGGGGGCAGGCAGTCACAGTGCCCAGAGAAGGTGCGCAGAGAGGCCACGGGGGCAGATGGGGGAGGGGGGCTCTGCTCCCTCTGCAGTGGCTTCCCTCCCCGGAGTGTGTCCTCCAGGCCCATACTCCCCACAGAGATGCAGGAGGAAGGCTGAGCAGGCGTCAGGCAAGGAAGGTGGGGGCGGGGGAGTTGGGGGGTGGTTGAGACAATGGCTGAAACGCACACCTGGTCTTACGGGGAGACAACCCTCCAGGACACAGAGAGCCAGGTAGGCAGGAATTCAGGTGACTGTCCAGTCACTGGCCACTAAGTCCTCAAACGGTCACGCGTAACAGAGGTGGGGAGGCCCTGGGGCCTCAGAGACGCTAGGCCCATAGCAATTACTCAAGAAACATCTGCAGAGTGCGTGGAGGTGGGAGGTTAAAGGTCAAGGGAGGCCAGCCCGGCCTCAGCAGAAGCAGGGCTCCACCCAGCTGCCCTCTCCCATCTCCTGCCAAAGGCCACAGGAACACCTTGTCTCGGACACCTTCCCTGAGTGCTGTCACAAAGCCCTGGGTGTCTCAAGGCACCGCAGCCCCTGGGGCAGGGACTCGGCCATGAGGAGGCCGCAGGACTCTGGCCTGAGCTTCCTGGGGGTCAAGGCAATGGCTGCAACAGAGGTGACTGCCCTCTGGTCCAAGGACCTGGGAGCACAGCCCTCGGGAGTCGGGCCAGCAATGCCCCTCCAGGAGGCGCCCAATCCCTGGGGAGGCCTGGACGGGTTCTCTCTGGCACAGCAAGGGCCGCACCCTCTGTTACAGGAGGCCCAGCTCGGCCTGGCCTAGACAAATCAGGGTCCCCACCTCAAGGCCGGGGCTGATCTGCAGGGACGCCCACTCCCTGGAAACATGCAGACACAGAGGGGACGGGAAGGGGCTCTGGTGCCCGACTTGCACATCTGCTGGGGCGCCAACTGTGTACCTGTGAAGAACAAACCAACCTAGGCTGCGTGGTGGCCCACAGCTTGGACTTCGGACACAGAAAACCTACAGCGTGGGGCGCCTGGGTGGCTTAGTCAGTTAAGCGTCCAACTTTCGCTTAGGTCATGATCTCGCGGTTCGTGGGTTCGAGCCCCACGTCAGGCTCTGTGCTGACTGCCAGCCCAGAGCCTGGAGCCTATTTCAGAGTCTGTATCTTCCTCTCTCTCTGACCCTCCCCTGCTCACGCTGTCTCTCTCTCTCCTAGAAATAAATAAAATATTACAAAAAAAATGTTTTTTTAAAGAAAACCTACAGCGTATCTCACGCTGGCTGACCTTGCACAGCCCCTCCCCGGGACCCTGGCTTCTACTCAGTCCCTCCCACTCCTCCCGGAGCATATGGGCCCAGCACGTCTCTCTCTGGAGCAGGAAGGAAAGGCCCACAGCTTTGAGGACAACGCACAGGCTGGAGGGAGAGATGTTCTGGTCTCCCCTGGGAGTGATCTTCAAATCCACAGATTTTCGGAAGGCTGCTAGTCTGGTCCCAGGGCCCATCTCAGCGGCTGAACCTCAAAGCCTCCAGGCAAAGACAAACAAGCCGGCGCCTGAGCCCATGCGCCGGACCCGCGGCCGGCTCTCTGCTGTTCAGTACAGGCTCAAAGTTCCAGCAACCAGGTGCAGCCACAAGACATCACCCTACCTCGAGAGCGCCGCCCCCCTCCCCCCCGTCCGGGCCTCTACTGGCACACTGAACGTGAAGGCTTGGCTCGAGCAGCCACTTTGGGCCATGAGGCAGGAAGCGAGGAACAGGGCCGGCGGGAGGAGAGGGAGAGGAGCACAGGGCCATGTTCTGCAGCTGTGTTTGCTCCACCCCTCAGCCCCTTCGGTGGAGTCTCCCTGCGTTTCAGTCACCCCAGCACCCCTCTTGCCAGGGAAGCAAAGGACAAAAGGCACCAAAGCTCATCGACGCCCATTACGAACACGCTATGGCGTACAGGACCTCCAGAACCCCTCCCCCCGCCCCAGATTTCAGAACAAAGGAGAAAACTCTCGAAGGCTGGCGTCCTGAACATACCAGGAGAGAGGCTGCGCGAAGAGGTCTCCATCCCTTCCACAAAACCCAGCAGGGAGCCGACCAGTCATGAGAACAGAGCCGCCCGGGAGAGCTCCAACCTTCACCGCTGCCTCAGGCCGCCCCACTCCGTGGGCACAGGGGAGGCCACAGCACCCGTCCTGTGCAGAGCCCACACCACCACGTGCCGCCATGCTGCTGGGCCCAGGATGCGGAGTCCCTGCGGGCAGCCGCAGGCAGCAGGAGCAGGTGGCCTCCAGGCTTCCAATCTGTCTCTGGGGTCCCGGCCACCCGCACAAGGCTCCTTTCATTAGATGACCTCTGACTGTAGTAGGTGACCTTCAGAGAGCAGAGAAGGGTCCTAGTGCCTTGACCCACCGTGAGATGCTGGTAACCCGGACTCCCAAGCACAGGGGAGGGCAGACCCCCTGTAGGAAGCTCAATGTGGGGGATACGGAACCCCGGCCGTGTGCCTGGGCTGTGGGTGCAGCGAGGAAGGAGGCTTTGGGGGGCCTGAGCAGACACCAGCTCCTAGGGGCTCCTATGCATGAGGGCTCTCACAGGACAGCCCCCCAGGATCAGAGAGGGGAGCCCAAAAGAGCAAAATGAAACTGCTCAGTCCCAGATCTCCATAGCCCTGAGAGGACACCAGGGTCACAGAGAGGCTGTGGTCCCCTCCAGGACCCAGCCCCAGTTTCTTCCCAGGCCTGTGGGGCCTGTGAAATCCATGTACAGGCGACTGGTGGGGGCGGGGGGGGTGCAGGCCAGGAGCAAAGGGCATGGCTGGGTGCCAAGGTGTCCCAGTGGGGACTGTGGGCGGGTGTGCGCAGGCCTCTCCCACAGAACCTAGAGCGGGCAGGCTGCGAGGTCTGGTCCCCACCCAGGCCAGGCCCCCCTTCCAGCAAACCCTTAAAGACACAAATGTTTAGGGGCGCCTGGGTGGCTTAGTCGGTTAAGCGTCCGACTTTCGCTTAGGTCATGATCTCGCGGTTCGTGGGTTCGAGCCCCACGTCGGGCTCTGTGCTGACTGCCAGCTCAGAGCCTGGAGCCTGTTTCAGTCTGTGACTCCCTCTCTCTCTGACCCTCCCCTGCTCACGCTGTCTCTCTCTCTCTAGAAATAAATTAAAAAAAAAAAAAAAAAAAGACACAAATGTTTATGGAAAAACCAAGCCTCTCCAAACCCCTCTCCTGCCCCGGGACTCAGAGGAGCAGCCCCTCGACCTAAGAATACAAACTCTGACCGCAGCCTGAAAGCAGGCCGGAGGGCCACCACGTATCGCCTCATCCCGCCACGATGATCTCCGAAGAGTCGCCTCTGCGGTACTCGTACAAGGTGGTGGTGGGTCCTCACGGGCAAACAGAGAGCTTTGTGACCAGGCAAGCGGGGCACCCACACAGCTGCGGGCCTTCCCACTGCTCTGGATGGGACCTGACCAGGGTTCCCCAACAATGGACTCCAACCTCCACCCAGGCCGATCAGTCTCCTAGGCCCTTCCCACAGGTGGGGCCCCAGGTGATCCCGGCTGGCTGGAGAAGCCCTCTCTGTCTCCCACGTGGCTCTCACGTGGCTCTCTCTGCCCAGGTGGGCGAGAAGTGCCCGTCCCAGGAGAGACCCTGAGCTGCCAGGAAGCAAGGGACAGCAAACACCCGACACGACCGAGGCGCTGTGCCGCCTGCCACACACTGGCCAGAGGGAGTGCCACATGAGGAACGCACCAACCCTGCATCCCTCTCATCAGGGAGACACAATCACAGCCATGACTGGCTTCAATCACAGCACAGGAAACAGCAGGTGTTGGGGAGGAAGCGGAGAAAGAGGAAGGCCGCGCACCGTTGGTGGGAGTGCAGACTGGTGCGGCCGCCCTGGATAGCAGTGTGGAGGCTCCTCTAAAACTAAAATAGAGGGACGCCTGGGTGGCTCGGTCAGTGAGGCATCAGACTTCATTTCAGCTCAGGTCAGGATCTCATGGTTTGTGAGATCGAGCTCTGCCGGGCTCTATGCTGACAGCCTGGAGCCTGCTTGGAATTCTACCTCTCCTTCTATGCCCCTCCCCCACCTCTCAAAATAAGTAAATATTTTTTAAAAAGTTAAAAATACAAATACTGTATGATCCAGTAAAGCGCACTGCTAGGTATTTGCTCAAATACAAAAACACTCATTCGAAAAGATACCCGCTCCCATTGTTTGCTGGAGCACTGCCAGCAGTAGGCAGAGGGGAGGCAGTCCCAGCACAGCGAAACAGACACGCAATGCGCGCGCGCACACACACACACACACACACACACACACTCTCCTATATATACACATACACACAACGGAACATTACTCAGCCTTAAAAAAAGAGCAAAAACTTGCCATTTGCAACAACATGGACAGAACCAGAGAGTCTAACTAAGCAAAGTCGGTCGGTCAGGGAAGGCAAATACTGTATGATTTCGCTCAGAGGTAGAATTTAAGAAATGAAATGGGCAAGGGGCACCTGGGTGGCTTAGTCGTTTAAGCGTCCGACTTTCGCTTGGGTCATGATCTCGCGGTTCGTGGGTTCGAGCCCCGCGTCGGGCTCTGTGCTGACTGCCAGCTCAGAGCCTGGAGCCTGTTTCAGGTGACTCCCTCCTCTGACCCTCCCCTGCCATGCTCTCTCTCTCCTAGAAATAAATAAAACATTAAAAAAAAAAAAAAAAAAAAGAAATGAAATGGGCAAAAGGAAAAGAGAGGTGAACCAAGAAAGAGACCCTTCACTACAGGTAACACACCGATGTTCCCAGTGCAGTGGTAGATGGGTGTGCGGGGCCACCAGGCTGCGCACCAGAACCCAACGCTACACTGTACGCAAACTGGAATTTTTTTATTTTTTTTTTAATTTTTTTTTTTTTATTTATTTCTAGGAGAGAGAGAGAGAGACAGCATGAGCAGGGAGGGTCAGAGAGAGAGAGGGAGTCACAGACTGAAACAGGCTCCAGGCTCTGAGCTGGCAGTCAGCACAGAGCCCGACGCGGGGCTCGAACCCACGAACCGCGAGATCATGACCTAAGTGAAAGTCGGACGCTTAACCGACTAAGCCACCCAGGCGCCCCTGGAATTTTTTTTAAATGTTTAGTACTTTTGAGGGGATGGGGGCAGAGGGACAGGGAGACACAGAACCTGAAGCAGCTCCAGGCTCTGAGCTGGCAGCACAGAGCCCGACGCAGGACTTGAACTTGTGAACCACAAGATCATGAGCTCATGACCTGAGCAAAAGTCTGCCACCAACTGAACCCCACAGGTACCCCCTGGAATTTCTTTTAACTTAACGAAACATGGATGCGGCCCAAGGAGCTGCAGCCAGAGGGCGTGGTCAGTTTCCTCAGCCTCCAGGGCCTGGAATACAGCCTGTCACATGGGAGTGGCCCTCACTCCTGCAAGTCCCACTGACTGACACACCTCCTGGGCCCCCCGACCTGGCATCCCACTTCTAGAAGCACATCGAAGGCTGTGTGTGGCCAGGCACCACCGGGCCGCATGCCATGGGGCAGGATGGACACCCCAGGCAGCCCAGGGCGGGTGCGGGGTCGGGGGTGGGGACAGGCTGTCCACACACCAGAACACACACAGCCACAGTGTGGGCACAGAACCTCAGGCGTCACATGGGCAGACGGAGGGACATGAGCGTGTGGCACCCATCTGTGCCAAATCACGGGAAAGTGCACACAAGCTTTGTAGCAGAAACACTCTGGCAGTTCAGAGAAGAAACCAGAACAGAGGTGTGAGGGTGGTTTCCCCAAATACTTCAGCACTTCCAGCCTGTGAACAATCTCCCATTCCCGACAAACACAGTAAAAGGAAAGACAGGGGACTGGGAGCCAGGCGGGGGCTGAGCTGCAGGGAGGAGGGAGGGGGGACCAGCACCCCTGCCCGGCCCTTCCAGAAAATCAGAAGGCCACCGCCACCTCCAACCACACCCAAGTCTGGAGAATGACACCAAGGTATGCCCCCCACCACCACAGCCCCCCACCCTTGCCCCTCCTTTCTGGCCATGCGGTCCACTCTGGAGCACGGAGCATGCAGGCCACCCCTCCCCCTTCAGGGCCCAGCCAATCCCACAGGCTCACAGCCACACAATGGCGAGGAGCTGTGGCAGCCCCTGCCAGGGGCCAGGACCCAGCATGGGAGTCGTGTGGGTGCTCCCCCAGATCCAGGCCCGATCCGCATCCACTCCCCTCCCCCAGACAGGGGTCTCGAGACACACCGCTCCCCAGATCCCTGCGCACCATGTCCCAACTGCCCCTCCCATCAGCCTTTCTGTCCCGCAGGGTCCCAGGGTCAGGGGCCTGACCAGGGGCCAGACCAGGCCACGGCCCTCAGGACGCCACGCCCAATGCAGCAGGGTGGAGAGGGCCTCCTGAGCACAAAGCAGCGCAGCCCGCTTCTGTGACCAGGATCTGGGCCGGCCAGCTCCTCACCACGTCTCTGATGCCTAAATTCAAGGCTCCTTCCCACAGCACCCAGAGCAGGCCTGGCGGCCACCCCAACTAAAGTGACACACCCACAGGAACCGCGTCAGACCCCACCGCAGGCGCAGAGTAGAGAGTAAGCAGGCAGCAGCCCCATCTCACTCCTAGGAAGGTCCGTGCGACAGCTGCGTCTCACCCACGAAGCAAGCCCACGAAGCCCGGCTCACACCTGTCCACACCAGCATGCCCCAAAATCTACCAGAATGATCCAAACAGAAAAGTGGGGCCAAGAGGCAGGACAGGGCCCACATACCTGGGGTGCAGAGCCCCGTGAACCTGAGTCCCAGGGTCACGGCACAGATCCCGGGACTGGCACTGAGTGGGCACCGGGCCGGGGGGGCTCAGGGGCCATCTGAGGAAGAGCAAGCCTGGGTCACACATCTGGGCTCCGGGTCTAATGGGAACATAACAAATGTCTTCCTGGCCGAAAGGACTAGTGGCCTGTGTTTTCAGGTGCTCCCCTGGCCGGTGGTCACTTTTACTACCACCGGGCACTCCCCTGATTTAAGACCAGGGGCTCCTGCCACCCGGCCCACCCCCGGGGAAGAAGCACATCTAGTATGGCGGCTGTACACGGCCCCGCGGTGGGGGGAGGGGGGGTGCGGCGGCAGCGGGGTCATGTGGGGGTCACATGAGGTCCAGGGCTGCTGGGGCGGGGGGCAGGGGGGCAGAAACCACCTGCCTACTCCGGGGTCCAGAGAACCAGGGCCGGGACACGTGGATAAAGGAGATGGGAGAGGGGAGCGGAATCAGACCGCAACCCTGCAGACCACACGCCAAAACAGCAGCACAGAGACTCACTTAGTTTTGATAGGACACAGAATTACAGCAAGGACAGTGTTTACAAGACACGGCTTTGGGGGCCCATCAGTCACAACGCAGAACATGAACTAACTCACCCTCCATTTTTTTCTTTAATCAGAAAGACACCTCCCTGTGCCCGAGCCGGCGCCGGCACGCCAGCTGCTGGGCGCTGGGCCGCCTGCACCCACGTACCCAGCCGCACGCACGTGGGTCCAGGGGCACCGCCCCGTCTATCCCAGTCCACTTGGCTCTAGGACTCGCTCTATTCCACTTGCCCAAAACCTAGACCTATGGGTGAGTTTGCTCTCAACTACTAACGCCAGTTTTAAGCTACTGAGATGTGTCACCTTGGTGGCTTGTGATTCTGACCTTTTGGCGTGTTTTTCATCCCCTGAAAGGCCCTGTCAGAGCTCCCAGCCTGGCCGTCTGTGCCGAGGGCGAGGGTCGTGGGAATTCAGAGGCGGCAACAAAAATCAGGGCAGTGACCTTTCGACCCAGCCCTTTGCAGGGCCTGCAAGGGGGTGGGGGCGGGGCGCCCCTGCAGCCAGGCCACCCTCCCCGGGCCCCTCAGCTCAGCTGGCTCTGCACCTGCCCATGGGGCCACTGCCCCCTGGAGAAAAAGAAACAAGCAATCGGGCCAGGCTCAGCCCTCCTCCCCAGCCTCCCTGAACCAGGTCCGCCTGTGGTTTCGGGGACCAGGTCCCTTTTCAAGAAGTGGCTTTCTGGGAACCCGGCCAGGCTGCCCTTCCCCCACATCAGCCTCCCCAGCCAAGATATCTGTCGTCAGCACCTCCCGGCTCTTCGGCAGCCAGCCTGGATTGGGGGGTGTCCCCTGAGTTCCTGTGTACCGGGCAGCCACCAGGAGCCCCTCAGGGACGCGGGCGGCACCGCTGCCCGGGGGAGGGGCACGCGACAGTGGCGGGGCACCCCAGCATGGTGGGCTCACAGGAACAAAGCTTTCTGTGGGGCAGGAGCCGCTCAGCATAAAGGGAACGAACGTCTGGGTCAGCGCAGGGCACGCAGAGCACAAAGGCGCCCGCAGCTGCGGCAGCCACAGCTGGCCCTGGAGTCCCCACGCTGGCCCTGGGGTCCCCACGCTGGCCCTGGGGTCCCCACGCTGGCCCTGGAGTCCCCACACTGGCCCTGCATCCCCGAGCGGCACTTAGCAATAAAGGGAAACCAAACAGGCCCTCCTCTAAGGCAGGCCAACGACGTGGGGCTTCACGTAGCCCAACTCCGCACCCCTAGGCAGGAGGCCACCTCGGGACGGACGTCAACCAACAGCCCCAGCGGATTTCTGGGGGTCAGGGGCCATCCATCCACTGGGACCAGTTGGGGAAAGCTGGTGAGGAAGGAGCGGTGGCAGCATGCGGGCCACCCGGGCCACAGGCGAGGGGACCGTCCGAGCGGTTCTCAGTCATCTCCACAGCCCCAGCCTGTGGATGGCGGGGCCAGAGGGGGGAGGGGGCTCCGGTGAACTCGTCCACCTATCCCAGCTCGGCCCCACAGCCGACCAGCTGAGAGCCCAGGGGGTGCACGCTGGCCCGCCACCTCTGCTCAAGGGTCTTGGACAGTCGGACCAGCCCTGCCTGGCCACCCTCACAATCCAGGGACCTGGAGGATGGAGAGCAGGCGTGCGGCCCTGCCCCACCCCCAGCACCTCTGAAGATGGGACGGCCTGAACTCTTCACCCTCAGCACAGACACCAGGAAAAAGAGGCCACAAAGTGTCTGCCCGGGGAACACAGAGAGGGGGGCCCCTGACACCGTCTGCAGTTTGTTTCCCACCATGCCCCCTCCAAAAATGTGTATTGCCCGTTTTACAATCACCAGATGGAGGCCCAGGGCCCGCAGGCCTCATCACCCTCTGTGACCGCCTGACCTCTTGTAAATGGGGACAGAGCCCAGGACCTGAAGCCACACCCCCAATCCCAGGGGGTCGGCGCAGGTCACCAGGCTGCATCCAGCCCTTGGCATCGGGGCAGAGTGATCGTTGTCTCCCAGACCTACTCGCTCTGAGAACCAGAAACCGAAACCCAAGAGGCAGGGGCCCCAGAGTGACCGCACCCAGCAGCAGATGAGCAGGCACCGACCCCAGCGGGCTCTCCTGCAGGGAGACTGCGTCCGCCCAGGGTGCGCCCCACAGGGAAGCAGGCCGTGTGTGGATTCACACGCCCACCCCGGGTGTGTCCCACCAACAGGCAGGAAGGAAAACAGAGAAGAGCCGGCCACTGGCCTTTACTGCCCTGGGCTAGTGCTCGCCAGCAAAGCTACCCTCCCCCAACAGTCCCCGTGCTGTGCGGGACAGGCAGTGCACTGTCACAGCCCCCTTCCCGCACGAGGACAACCCCCGTGCTGCTGTGCACAGGACCAGCTGAGGAGGCCTCCGCCACCCCAAACCCTCCCCACGCGCCTCACTTCCAAGTCCATGCTCACATCACCATAAAGTCCCCCACTATCCTAGATAGTCTCTCATGGCACTGGGAGCAGAGCCAGGCCCTCTCACGAAGCACGGAAGCCCCCAGGCCCCTACTAGGCCTGCCCTCCAGTCCCCGGGGCTCTGCGTGACCTCCTCAGGACTTACGGGCGGTGGCCTGCGAGGGCAGTATTGGCCAGAGGCGTGGGATGCACGTCACGGCAGGTCCTGAGTGGGGCCCCAGGGAGCCAGGCGTGCGCTCTCCCGGATCCCAACGGCATGGCCATGCCAAGGCCCTGGTGTGAAAGGAACATCGAAGCAGGTCACAGTCCGAGCAGTGGGTGGACTCGGGCCGGCCCCCCCCCCCAGAGGCTACAGCCCAGTAGGCAGTCCTCAGCTTCAGCAGAGCAGGCTCGGGGTGGGGGCTCCAGGGCTGGCAATGCCCCCACCCCCCCCACCCGCATTCCCAGGGCCCCTGCTCTGCAGCCCTGCTGGAACAAGTCGGGTAAAACACGCCACGCGCCCAGGGAAAGAACCATGCTATAAAACCAGCAGGAAAACTCACTCCCACCCCCCCAACCGGATCACTGCTTCAGGACGGTCTTCTCTGAGTGACTGGGGGGAGTGGGGTGGCCGCTAGGCAAGGCCGGCCCTGCTGCTTCCTCACCGTCCTCTCCAGAGCCCTCAGCCCCCGCCCCACAGCTGCCCTGGGTCTGCCCAGCGCTGCCTGCGGGGGCTGCACAAGGCCCCGTGGACCCGGCACAACCCCGCAGGCAGCCCCGAGCCCGTGGGGGTTCTGCTTACGTAGCATAGAGCCAGCGCGGAAAGCACAACGCCCCCCCACAGCCAAGGTGCGGCCAGCGACTCCTCCCCTCCCCACCCCGTGTGCCGGGCCCGCGTGCCACTCTCAGATGCCACCGGTGCTCAAGGGCCTGCGTCCCCACACGAGCCCCTGCCCTTTGGTCAACACTCAGGTGTGCCTGCTCAAGGCGCCGAACCAACACGTGGCTTCGTCCAAAAGCCTGGACGAAGGACCTGGGTGGGGGGGCACACACAGCGGTGGCCGCCAGCCGGCTGTCGGAAAAGACCCAGAACATCAGCACCAAGAACAGGGTACCAGCTTCCCAGGCCTCAGGCCCTGCCCTACAACTTGTTCTCTGTGCTACAGCCCCGTGCCTGGTTGAGGGGGGCGGGGATGGGGGCGGGCCCAGGGCAGGGACCTCAGGGACTCTGGGAGGGGAGGGGGGCAGCAGCCCGGGGGAGTGCTCTCAGAAGGGTCCCCAGTGCCTGTGCCCTAGGACAGTTGGCAGGAGTGGGCGACGTCCACTGGGGGGCCAGCTGCTTAGCGTGGCGGCCACCGAGCCCGCGAGGCCCCACAGGCCCGAGTGCCAGGGCAGCGGCCACGGAGCACAGAGCCGGCCACGGAGCTGGGGCCACCCAGGCTGCTCAGAAGGACAACCGGCCTTCCCGCTGAGGGCACCTCTGACGCAAGCCCGGAGCACAAACCAACGGAGGAGGCTTCTAACAAATCCTCGGAGGCGAGAGACGCTTCTGCTCAGAAAACCCGCTCACAGGCAGAACCGAGACCTGGGACGAGAACGATCTGGAAGCACAGAGCCCACGATTCAACCTGCACCAGGATGCCCAGGCCATCATGTCCCTGGTATGCTTGGGCGGGGTGTCGGAGATGTCGAGAGCTACACGGGGTGCTCCCTCCTCAGAACGGGCCTCTCCTGGTGCTCCGGCCACTGCCCAGCACCCACTGCACGCACCCAACCGCTTCCAGGTGAGAACGGAGCAGCACTGACCTGTGTGCTCCCCAGACCCGCTGCCCTGAGGCAGCGCGTGAGAACATAGCACCCCCTCCAGCCTGGCCAACCCCCCAAACCGTGGACCATGCCGTCAGCCCTACGTGAAGGCTCAAGGTGGAGGTGGTATCTAAATGCCACAACCCTCGCTCGAGAGAGTACAGGTCACCCTTGCTGCTCTGCTCCTCCCTGAAGTGCACCGGGACCGTGGCGCTTGCTCACCCTTAAAAGGATCCCGTTGTCTGGATGTTTTTATAAACAAGCCAAAACACTCGATTTTATCTCTGGTCAAGCTGAATTCTCAGTGGCACTTCAAGGGAAGGGTAAGACAGACTCCTTCCCCAACAGCCAGCTCAACTGTCAGCACTGTCTGCGCTTACAGGTGGCCCTGAGAGCTCAGGACACAGCCCTGGGCCTGCAGGTGTCACCACGGCGCGTGGACACCGCCCGTTCTTGCAGGTGTCACCGAGAGCACGGGAACGCCACGCCTGTCACTAGACTGGCTGAGCGCTGGCTTGATGCAGCTGCGGGTCTGAATAGTCAAAATCATGGTACTTTGTTCATAATCAATTCCGACTAAAACTGAAAAGGCGGTAATGAAGATGGTAACAAAACGAATTTAATGCAGCCAAAATTGTTGCAAAAAGGAAAACACATTTGCTCACAATGGACACGCCAGTCAGCACAATTCAGCGATTTTCTAAAGCCTTCTACCTCAGAGCTTGCTTTGCTCACCTTCCTTTCTCCAGCTGAGGTCACCCCCAAGGGTCTGTCATTCAGTCTTGAGTTATTTCTTGTTGTTGTTGTTTTTTAAGTGTATTTATTTATTTTGAGAGAAACAGCCCGAGTGGGGGAAGGGCAGGCAGAAAGCGAGAGAGAAAATGAATCCCAAGCAGGCTCCGAGCCATCAGCACAGAGCCCTATGCAGGGCTTGAACTCACAAAATCACAGGATGATGACCTGAGCTGAAATCAAGGGCTGGCGCTTAACCGACCGAGCTCCCCAGGCGCCCCCACAGTCTCGACTTATTTCTGCCAGAAGCCCCAGCCTGTGCAGGGTGCCCCCCAGGCAGATGCCCGCACAGAGCAAGAGGAGAGCAGCTCCCTTACTCTGTATCTTCCTTCTCCAGTATCGCTTAGAAGACAGGATCTAATCAGAGAAGGTCAACGTCCATTACAGCTGGGGACAACAGCCACCCTGAGAAAGGAGGACCCGCCTGCAGCCAGGACGGTGTCACAGGGGCCAGTCGCCCCGCCCCCAAGGTTTGGAGATGCCAAAACCCAGCAGCCGCCCGCCTTCAAACAACCAAGCACAGTGACCCCAAGATATGAAAGCAGTCACACCGAGCCCTCCGCCCACCCAGCTTACCGCTGCGAGGGTTTCCGGGTGAGCCCAGCGAATGAGTTGAGGAGATGGAGCTGGCAGTCCAGGGACACACGCCTCAGGGGGAGGGTGGCACAGACCAGCACACGTGTGCAAGGAACGGGCATGGGGCTGAGACAGCGGCACCAACAGGGTGGGTGGGAGCTGGGCCCGAGGCTCCCACCAGGCAGGCCGGGAAACCTCTGGATTCAGGGGGTGCCCCACTCAGGAGGGCTCTATACAGTGCAGGGAGCAGCGAGCCCTGGAAGGAGCTCAGCTCTGGGCCCACCCAACAAGTCTGGAGAGACCTTAAGGGTCAAGCTGTCTCCAAGTTAACTCAACCATAGGACAAAGCCTGAGTGACCTGCAGAGACACAGAAACACAGAGCACCAGGCATCAATTTCAAAATAGGCGCAGCCAAACGAGCAGGAGAACACAAACCGGAGTAAGAGCCACAGCCACTAACACTGCCCAGAACGGGCAAAGACATAAGAATTCACAGACCCAGCTAGCTCAGTCAGAAGAGCATGTAACTCTCGATCTCGGGCTGTGAGTTTGAGCCCCATGTTGGGTGCAGAGATCACTTACAAATAAGATCTTTAAAAAAAAAAAGAAAGATGGAAACAGATATGTCATGCTCACAACAATCCAAAGATAACTGGAATAGCTATATTAACATCAAAGTCAATTTCAGAGCAAAGAATATTCACCAGGGACAATGAAAAGGATTACGTGGATACAAAAGTCAAGGAACCAAACACAAAGTGCAAACATTAATGCCCCAAATAACAAAGCTACAAAATACATGAAGCAAAAACCCATGTAACTGAACAGAGACCAATCTTCAATTACATGATAAGACTTCAACACTCTTCCGTCGGGAAAAGGCACAATGGCACCACCACACAAAAGCATCAACCATCTGACCTGACCAGTATTTACAGACACCCCCCCACCCAGCACCGGCCCTGGTCAAGGCACAGAGAACATTTACCAAGATAGACTCTATTCTGGACTGAAAACAAGTCTCGGTACATTTAAAGGGGCCCGTATCATACAAACTGTGTACTCTGCCCAGAGCAGAACTCAATTAGAAATCAGTAACAAAAATGTCTCTGGAGAATTCTCAAATATTTGCAAACTAACACACTTCTAACTGACCATATATCAAAGAAGAAATCAAAAGGCAAGTATAAAGTGTCTGAATGGAATAAAAACGAAAACACAGCACATCAGAACCTGTGTGAAATCCCTAAAACTGGACTTAGGAGAAAATCAAATATTTGTATCTGAAAAAAAAAAAAGTCTTAGATAAATGAGTCACTTCCACCTTATGAAACAAGGACAGACTCAACCCAAAGCAGGTCAAAGAGAGGAAACTATAAAGATCAAGACAGAAATCAATGAAGCAGAAAACAGAAAAATAACAGAAAATCAGCGAAACCAAAACTGGTTCTTGGAGATCAGCAAAACTGTGACGCCTCCAGCTAGACTGTTAGGACAGGGGCGGGGGCGGGAGGGGGCCAGCATCAGGACCATGAAAGGCATCACCACTGATTTCTCTAGCTATTTAGAAACCAGTAGGGGACTATTAGGAACAATGTGGATAAAGTGGACAGGACATCGGACATCGTGGATGAAGTGAATAATTACTTGGAAAGCAAACTCGACCACCAGCAGGCAGCCCACCCAGCCCCATCTACAGAACCTTCCCCACAAACCCTCCAGACCCAGATGGCCTTCAACGGTTAAGTACTACCAAAAATACATATTTTGGGGTTTTTTCAAAGTTTATTTATTTTGTGAGAGATAACGCACAGGAGGGCCAGAGAGAGAGAGGGAGAGAGAGCTCAAGCAGGCCCCACACCATCAGCGCAGAGCCCAACGCAGGGTTCACCCCACAAACCGCGAGGCATGACCTGAGCCAAAATCCAGAGTCAGACGCTTAACTGACTGAGCCACCCAGGAGCCCTGCTACCAGATATTTTTAAAAGAAAGAATTTTTGGGGTGCCTGGGTGGCTCAGTTGGTCAAACATCTGACTTGGACTCAGGCCACGATCTGACAGTTCATGGCCTTGAGCCCCATGTCATTCTCTGTGCTGGCAGCTCAGGAGCCTGGAGCCTGTTTTGGATTCTGTGTCCCTGTCTCTCTACTCCTCCCCTCCCCTCCCCTCCCTCTCCCCTCAAAAATAAGCATTAAAAATTTTTTTTAAAGAAATGACCCTTTTTTTAAAAAAAGTAAAGAAGTAGCTCTCACAAAATTTAAGAGGGAACCCTTACTTCCCCAATAATTCTATGAATGCAACATTACAGTGATACTAAAACCAGACAAAAAACATTACAGAACAAAAACCAAAACAAAACAAAAAAACCACAGACCAATATCCCTTATGAATATAAATGCAAAAATTATGAACAAAATTTTACCAAGTCAAACTTCAGCAATATTGTAAAAGGATAATATACCAGGGCGCCTGCCTGGCTCAGTCGGTGACTCTTGATCTCCCAGTTGGAAGTTCAAGCCCAACATAGGGTACAGAGCTTACTTTAATGATAAATAGAAAGACAGAAAGAGAGTCAAGAGACAGACAGACGGAAAGAAAGAAAGAAATGCGTAATATAACGAGACCACGGAAGATGCGTTCCAGGAATGAAAGCGTAGCTGACATTCAAAATCATCAATGTAATTCACTACATCAATAAACTGGAAAAGATAGTCCTTATATTGATAATCTCAGCAACTGTAGAAAAAGCGTTTGACAAAACCCAACACCCATTCCTGAACAAAACAAAGCAGGACAGAACTGTAGGGACGTCTTGAGTGTAATAAACAGCATCTACGAAAACCCAACAACTAGCACGCCTGGCGGGGAGAGGCCCTCACGCCAGCCCCCAGGCGAGGAGCGCGGAGGTCCGCTCGCCCCGCCTCTGGTCAACACGGCCAGTGCCACCAGGCAGGACAGGTGGCGGTGTCCAGACCGCGAAGGGAGCAGGAATACCCGGTTTATTCACAGGAGACGTTGTCATCTGTGTCGGAAACAGGATGGACTCAACAAGAAAGCCACTGGAACTCGTTCGTGAGTGGCCAGGTTTTCGGGTGCAGGGTAGGTATATAAAAGGCCACCCCGCCAGCGATGTACGACCAGGAGAGAAGTTTAAAAAGCAATGTTGTTTGAGGGGCGCCTGGTGGCTCAGTTGGTTGCGCGTTAAACTCTTGGTTTCGGCTCAGGTCATGATCTCACGGTTCGTGAGCTCAAGCGTGGAGCCTGCCTGGGATTGGTATTCTTTCTTTCTCTCCCTCTCTCTCCCCCTCTCTCTCTGCCCCTCCTCTGCTCTCTCAGAATAAACTTAAAAAAATTTTTTTCAAGCATTATTACTTAAAATTCATACTACACTGTATGTTAACTAACTGGAAGTAAACACTCAAAACTACAAAAAACCTTAAAAATAAAAAGCAATACTACTTACAGCAACACCAAAAAAGAAAAACTTAGGGATGATTCGATAACCCTGACAAAAGGCTTCACGGCCTACGCACTAAAAACTGGGAAATGGCCTGAGAGAAATTTAAAACATGTGCGGAGTGACTGCCTAGGTCACCGTGTGGAAAACTGAGAATTGCTGAGATGTCAGCTCAATCCTAATCGAACTTTCAGCAGGATGTTCTTCATAGAAATGACAGACTGCTTCTAAAACTCACGTGGGGACGCAGGGGCTGGAGGACAGCCGTCACAATGAGGAAGAAGCGAGCTGGCGAGCCCACATCACCTGACTGCGAGGGCCGTCAGGCGGTAGGATCGAGGGCTCGGACACAGGCGTATGCACAGGCCAGACGGACGCGACGGGGCGCAGAGAGGAGCCCACACGCGTACGGACAAAGGCTTCAGAACAAAACTGCAGCGATGACCCAGCAAAGGGCACTTTCTAACACGCGGGGCGGGAGCAAGGAGATGAACTTGGGACGCGCACATCGCCTCGTGCCCCAAAATGAACTCAGAACGCACCACAGGCCTAAGTGTAAACCTTAAAGTTGCAAAATTCCTAGGAACAAGCACAGGAGGCAACCTCTGTGACCTAGGCTGGGTCTGTCGGCGAGCTCGCTCCCGCAGGCACGACCCAAAGGAACAAAACTGATGAATAGGAGTTGATCAACCTCGGGGCGCCCGGGGGGCTTAGTTGGTTAAGTGTCCGACTTTCGCTTGGGTCATGATCTCGCAGTTCGTGGGTTCGTGCCCCGCGTCGGGCTCTGTGCTGACTGCCAGCTCAGGGCCTGGAGTCTGTTTCAGTCTGTGACTCCCTCTCTCTCTGACCCTCCCCTGCTCACGCTGTCTCTGTCTCTGTCTCTCTCTCGGATATAAATAAAAAAACATTAAAATTAAAAATTAAAAAAAAAGAAAGGCACAGAGGGAGACCATTTCGGTAAGGCATCAGTGTGAAAGGGGCGCGCACCCAAAAGCACTCAGAAGTCTTAAAACTCAACAGTAACGTAACGGGCAGGATTCTGAACAGATGCTTCATCACAGAAGATTTCTGGGCAGCAAACGAGCGCCCGAAGAGAAGCTCAGCACCCTCGGCCATCGGAGAGACACAAGCCAGCAGGCAGCACCACCCCACACCTACACCTGGCGTTTCTAAGCTCAGCACAGACACGCACACCCCTGGCCCAGCCATTCCGCGTGCACGCACACAGCCAAAGGGAAGAATCCCATGTGTCCCCACAAACACTGGTAAGCAAATGGTCACAGCACCTTTACCTGAATAGCCAAGAACAGGAAAGGGTCTGGTCACCTCAACAGGTGTGTGCATGAACAAGGCGTAGCAGATCAACGCAATGAACACGACCCAGCAGTTAACAAATACACATAACCACACAGAAAAATCTCAAAATAATTCTGCAGAGCGGAAGAGATCACTCCCAGAGAGAGAAAGATAGAGAGTCCTCTCTAGTGACAGGAAGCTGATCAGTGGCTGCTCATTATGTGTAGTATATCTTTAAACAGCTGCTTTAGAGGCCCCTTGGGGGGCTCAGTAGGTTAAGCGTCCAACTCTTGATTTCGGCTCAGGCCATGATCTCACAGTTCATGGGTTCAAGCCCCCCATCAGGCTCTGTGCTGACAGTGTGGAGCCCACTTTGGATCTTCTGTCCCCCCGCTCCCCACATGCACTCTCTCTCTCTCTCTCAAAAATAAGCCTTAAAAAAAAGTAAAATAAAAATGACTATACAGCAAGTATCAACCAGACCATTCATAGCCCAGGATTCATTTGTTCTGTAGTCTTTTCTTTTTTATTATTTTTGAGACAGAGAGAGAGCATGAGCAGGGGAGGGTCAGAAAAAGAGGAGGACACAGAATCCAAAGCAGGCTCCAGGCTCTGAACTGTCAGCACAGAGCGTGATGTGGGGTTCGAGCCCGTGAGCAGTGAGATCATGACCTGAGCCGAAGTCGGACGCTTAAACGACTAAGACCCCGGCGCCCCCATTTGTTCTCTGGTCTTAAACAATTTCCACAGGTCGACAGTGTATGCTAATGGCATAAGGCTACCATTTCTTCTGCGGGTGATCCCAACCATATACTTTTCCATCCCATAAAGATCCACAAAAATACAGTAGCAGTGCATTAAAACCATTTCTTTCCCTAGATCAGAAATTGGCAAGCTTTCCCTGTAAAGGGCCAAATCGTAGTATTTTTAGCTCTGAGGGCCAGGCGCTCTCACAATTACTCAAAGCTGCTGCTTTTGAATCACAAAAGCAGCCTCACACTCTGGGAACAAAAAGGGGTGTGGCTGAGAATCAATAAAACTTTATTTACAAAAATGGGCAGGGGCTGGGTCTGGCCTAGGGCGCAGCAGGCAGCCGTGTACCCGAGGTTCTCCCAAGGGGTTCCCCACAGTGCAGCCAGCATCACCCGGGAACTCACTAGAAATGCAAATGGTCAAAACCTGTCTCAGACCTGGGGATCAGAAACTGAGGGTAAGACACCCCCCCTCAAGAAGCTAGCCATTCTTATGAGTTCTGAAGCTCAAGTTTAAGAAGCTACTGGCCCAGAAAACCAGCAAGGGTGACGGACGGATCCAGAGCCAGAAAGAACAAAGCAAAGCAGACATTTACCAGAAAGCTAAGAGCACAGTCCCCAGGGAAGGAGGTGCGGGGCTCCAGAGGGAAACCCCCAAACAAGTAGTACGGATCCTGAGACTCCTGACGAGCCTCACTTCTTGACAAAGTTTTCAAGCCAGTTTAAAAGGGGAAAAAAAAAAAAAAGACAGTTCTAGAACGTCTTAGCTCACGTTCTTCCTTCACTCTGCATCCCTCAACAGAATCCAGAACTCAGTCATTCCTTGGTGGTAAAGGAGTCGCAGAACAAGGGGGTGGGAGTCACTCTCCTAGACCCCCAATGGAGACCATATTCAGACACTGACGACCTTCCAGGACAGGCACACCCACACACGCGACAGGAAGTCCTGGTCCTAGAGGGTTACTTCTGGTTAAAATCACAGGTAACTGGCATTATGTATCTTCCTTTACAAAGCAGCTCTCTTTGCCCTTCCTTCCTCGATGCTTAAAACGCCAACACCATAAAAAATAATAATAATAAAATAAAACGCCAACACCTTTTGCAAGTCCAGGAAACATACGAAGAAAATATAATAATTAAAATACATCATTTGAAGGAAAAAAGCCTTTTTTTTTTTTTTTTGAGAAAAAGAAATGACAGCACATGCGTGCATGAAAAGGAGAGAGACAGAGAGGGCGAGAGGGAGGAAGGGAGAGGTAGGTAGAGAGAGACAGTGAGTGAGCGAGCATGGGCTCAGCACAGAGCCCGACATGGGGCTCAATCCCATGACCCTGGGACCATGACCTGAGACAAAATCAAGAGTTGGAAGCCCAACTATCTGAGCCCCTCTGGTGCCCCATGAAAACCGGTTTTAAGAAAGAGATGCAAAAATTCTTCGACTCCATTCTCCTCTCAGAAATCACCAACAGGGCACCTGGGTAGCTCCGTCTGTTAAACATCCGACTTTGGCTCAGGTGAGTTCAAGCCCCACATTGGTCTCTGTGCTGACAGCTCAGGGCCTGGAGCCCGTTTTGGATTCTCTGTCTCCCTCTCTCTTTGCCCCTCCCCAGCTCACACTCTCTCTCAAATAAATAAACATTTTAAAAAATGTGTTGTTTTTTTCTTTTTTTAGGGGCGCCTGGACGGCTCAGTCGGTTAGGTGTCTGACTTGGGCTCAGGTCATGATCTCACAGTTGGTGGGTTCGAGCCCCGCGTCAGGCTCTGTGCTGACAGCTCAGAGCCTGGAGCTACTTCAGATCCTGTGTTTCCCCCTCTCTCTCTCTCTCTGTGCCCTTCCCTGCTCATCTCTTTCTCTCTGTCGCTCTCAAAAATAAACATTAAAAAAAATTTTTTTTAAATAAAAATTTAAAAATTGTTTAATCGCCAAGGGACGCCTGGCTGGTTCTGTCAGTGGAGCACGTGACTCTTGATCTTGGGTTGGGAGTTCGAGCCCCACGGCGTAGATTTGCTTAAAATTAAATTCTTAAAAATAAAAAAGTCGCCAAAGGCCCTGCTCTGCAACGAAGGAGGAGCTGTGCTAACCCTGAGCGTGTGGGAGGACCAGAGGGGCCAGGAGGAGGGCGCCAGGGCCAAGCGGCTCAGGGAAGGGCCCCGGGCACCACCGGGAAAAGCGTGGGGTGAGAAGGCGGGGGGCCGGAGGTCTGGAGGGAGCAAAGTAGGGCTGAGGCTGCACGTCTGCGTGAGGAGCCGGCCACCTGCCCCGCGGCCAAGGGCACGCTTCCCCCCCACCCCCACCCGTGGGCTGACGGTCTAGCATCGCCAAGGTGGGAAAGCAGGGCTCTGAAACAAGGCAAAAACAGGATTTCAGAGAAAACCGTCGACGTTCCCGGGGACCAGAGACAAGACCGCACAGCCACGACCCAGCGACAGGTGAAAGTTTCCACAGAAGAAACAAAGAATCAAAAAAGGACATTTTAGAAATTATAAATGAAATCACAAAGCCCGAAAGCAGACAAGAACGGAATTAGGCAATTAAGCTGAGGAAAGCCCCGGAAAGACACCAAGACAGAGAAGTAAGGACCAAGGCCATCAGAGCCCGGCCAGCGGTGCTCCCGAGGAAAGGGACGGGGAACCAAGCACCCACAAACTCCAATCAGCTCAACCCCCAACCAGGGGCGGGGGCGCACGGGGGCCAGGGCCCAGGCGGCCCCCCTCCGGGCCCTGGGCTCCAGAGGAAGGCAAGGAAGCGGGCGGCCTCCCGGGTGGGCCAAGGCCAGCGAGCAGGAAACGGGCCACTGACTGCAGGGCCCCCCCACCTCGGAGCAAAGAGGAAGTGAGGTCAGCACAAGGGCCCCAGGGCGGGGCAGACAGGGGGTGAGGTCAGGAGTCGGATGCTGGATCGGGGTGAACGTGACCGCAGAGTCATAAACGTGAGCGCACAGGACGGAGTCCTCAACCGCCAGACAGGACTCGGGCAGCCCTGGGCGGGGGCCGCAGGGCCGAGCAGCCGAGGCGGGACCGGGGAGGCGGCGGCGCAGGGGACACAAACAGGTGGCTGACAGGACAAACACTGAACAGGAAGTCACTGCCCAAGGCCAAGTGGAGAGGACAAGACGGGGGATATCCAGTGTGTGCCATTCACCCCGTATCTGAGGACCTTGTACCCCGACACCGCAAGCAGCCACGCGAGAAGGGAGCATCCGCGGGGCAGCGGCCTGGGAAGCAGGGCACACCACCTGCGTCCCTGACACCCCCACTCGGGCCACTCCGGGTGGCGCGGGGCCACGGCTGCCTGTGCCCCTGGAAGGGAATGAGAGAGCCGCCGCAGCTGTGTGGGAAGCAAACAGAAGATTCCAGTCTGCTCCCAGCCCCTGGTCCACTCGGCCCCCCACGGAGGCGGCCGTGATGGCCAGGCATGACTGAAGGACAGCCCGACAGCCGGCAGGTGCATTTTCAACACGTCCGGACTGAGCGTCAAGTACTTTAAAATGAACAGTAGCCAAATAAAGATCTAAATGGGGTCTTGAGCCTTCCGTCTGGTCATTCCTGGGTGAGACAGCATCACTGCAGAGCTGGCTACTCAAGGGACAGGGAGGCGACAAGATGGGCCACAGTGAGGCAGGGGTCCCCCACACACCCGGGACAGAGGACACAGAGGCCCCAGAGTGGAGCAGGAGGGCCTGGGGCAGCCTCCTTCCTCAGCACCGGGTCCCCAAGGCCCGAGTCAGGGCAGACGCGCTGCAGCTAGGGGTGGGCAGGGGGCCCAGCCTGCCAGGCTTCCAAGCAGGAGGAGGGAGGGGCTCAGGTGAACCTGTCCAGCGAGGCTACCTACTCTAGACTTCAGAATCATCTGCAGATGAACAAGTGGGAGCCAAAAGACCCAGAGAAGCAGCCGCCCCGCGGACACGAGGCTGCTTGCGAACGCGCCCAAAGCATCGGGCACAAGGAACACTCAGGACAGCCCCAGGCCCGTGCAGGCCATCCAACACCGCAGGACCGCAGCCCCAAGGCCGTGCAAGGTGGCCCTGGCCTCCTGTGTCGCGGCCAGGGGGTCCCAGTGGCCCACAGAGGGGTCCCGTTGTCTCTGCTCTCAGCACCTCTGGGAGAGGCCCTTCCCGGACCGCCGAGCAGCAGGGTGAAGTCTGGCAAGTGTGAGGGCAAGGCCACACCAACCCCGTCCGTGGAGGGGCGAGCGGGGGCCTGAGGTGACTCGAAGTCAGAGCAACCCTCGAAGCTGGGCGGCAGGGTGGGTGTGACTCACATGCGTGAACTATCTAGAAGAATGGAGAGCAGCAGGCACTCTGACCATCATGTCTGTTCTGGTCCACAACACGCAAGGGCCACGGCCACTAACCCTGACCGAGGCCTCCGCGACCAGTCATCCGCCCCCGCAGCCCCCCGACTGCCACCTGGCAGCTGTGGACTTCAAGGCGGCAGCCCCACCAGCTCCGGAACGAAGGCCTCTGTTCAACGCGAGCCACAGACCCTGACAGCCGGGTGCAGCGGAGACGGGGCAGGGGCGGCGGCGGAAAGGAGCGGGTTCCGCTGGGGGACCCCCAGGCCCCTGCAGACAGCGGGTGCGCAGCACCCACCACACAGCCCAGCCGCTCCTGCCCCTGCCTCCTGCTGCTGGGCCGTGGCGCTGCGGGCGTTTATCCAAACATGCACGTGGTGGAGAACCTGCCCTTGGGAACAAAAGCGAGACCCTGGCAGAGGCCAAGGCCTCAGGGACGGGTTGGCGGGGGGTTAGGAGCGTCTAGAAGAACTCAGGTTTACACACCGTTTCCTCGAAGTGCCCGTGTGACAACCTAGGCTCACGACTGCCTGGTCCCTCAGAAAGCCCAGCCCGGGGGCCGTAATCAAAGGGAACATGCAAAACCGCAGTAGGAAAGCTGCCTCCTCCAGGGAGGACCAGCCACCGGGAGGCCGGGGCGCCAGCACAGGGTCAGGGCCCCGGGGTGCAGGCTGCTCCCCGACGAGAACGTGGGTACCCCTCTCACCAGGACAGCAGCCCCTGCTCTCAAAGCTCAGCCTTCTCGGGGCAGCTGGACGCTGCCTGACCCCTGCCTGCCTTCTGTTACTTCACGGGACTTTCAGAAATTGGAGGGAAGACTCGTCGTACGACTGGAAACAAATGGGCGGCTGCCGTCCTCCCCACGCAGGCCGCGCCGCAGGCCGGGCCCCCGAAGGCCCCACGACCCGGGCCCCCGAAGGCCGCCACGACCCGGGCCCCCGAAGGCCGCTACGACCCGGGCCCCCGAAGGCCGCCACGACCGGGCCCCGAGGCCGCGCTGCAGGCCGGGCCCCGAAGGCTGCCACGGCCGGGCCCCGAGGCCTCATGACCCGGGCCCCTGAAGGCCGCCCACCCGGGCCCCGAGGCTCCACGACCCGGGCCCCGAAGGCCGCCACGACCAGGCCCCGAAGGCTCCACGACCCGGGCCCCCGAAGGCGCTGCAGGCCGGGCCGAGGCCGCCCACGGGCCCCCGAGGCCTCATGACCCGGGCCCCTGAAGGGCCGCACGACCGGGCCCCGAAGGCTCCCACGACCCGGGCCCCCGAAGGCCGCGCTGCAGGCCGGGCCCCCAAGGCCCCATGACCCGGGCCCTGAGGCGCCACGACCCGGGCCCCTGAAGGCCACACTGCAGGCCGGGCCCCTGAAGGCCACGCCGCAGGCCGGGCCCCTGAAGGCCGCCACGACCCGGGCCCCTGAAGGCTGCGCCGCAGGCCGGGCCCCTAAAGGCCACGCTGCAGGCCGGGCCCCTGAAGGCCGCCACGACCCGGGCCTGGCTTCCTGTGCTTCCTGACCCCGCTGGACATGCTGGGCGACACGGACCCGGGGCAGACTTCCGGGGAAGCCTCCTGGCACCGAGTGCCAGGCCGAGCAGGAAAAGCAGGAGTGCCCACGTGCCCCACCGGCCTCTCGGGCCACAGCCGACGGGCGCAGACAAGCGACGGTAAAATGTCAGCAGACACAGCCTCTGCGAGGCCTCCGGTGCCAGCAGCCGGGAAGCGTGGGACGGAAGGCAGCGGCTCAGTTTCTACAAATGACCCACGACTGAGACGTGGAAAACAGCCAACGTTCACGTGCAGAAAAATACCCCCTGCCATCGACACCCCCCGCCGTGACCCAGGCCCGCGCTCGGCAGGGGCTCTGGCCAGAAGGACGTGCCCACGCCCAGGGACAGGCCTCCGTCCTTGCCGACCTGGCCCCCCTGGAGCGGCGGGCGCGGGGATGCACAAGCCACATGCTGCTGCTTCCCCAGGGGCCGTGCCAGGGGCACAGATCTGAGGCACAGTCCACGGGGCGCCCTGAGCCCCCCAGCGTGCGTCGTCGTGAAGGACCAAAGGCATGCGCCCCAAAGAGGCTCGGGGACAAAGACACCCCAGCCGCAGGGTGCGCCTGGTGGTCACCAAGCTGTGCCAACAGCAGAGAGGCCCTCACGGTCAGGAAACGTGCGCTGAGGACACACTCAAACGAGAGGGTGCGTGCACGCGCGGCAAGGTGATCACGACTCGGGCCTCGGTGAGGGCTGCTCTCCCAGCTCCACCCGGGGCTTAAAGGTTTTCCAAAATAGTAAGTCCTAAGCCAAGGAGAGACGGCAGGCCTACAGACGGGCAGACTTCTGCTTTGCCATCAGCACCCGCAGCGGGGGACACGCAGGAACGCACGCGCGCACTCGCCAAGAACGCAGGCCCGATGCTCTCAGGACGGCCCGGCAGGTACCGCTTTCGAGCCGTGGGTTGTGCACGACGATGAACTCCCTCAATATTTAAGCCCATTTAGTGGGTTCGCTAAAACATGAAGCCGAATGAGTGGGAAACAAAACAGCCACATGACCCCTAACTCTGAAAATCAAAAACTTCTAGAACCGTAACAAACCCTGGTTATAAAAATTAATCTCAAATTCCAATTCTACTCTCGGGACAACGATCCAGGGACCGACAAGCCTGTGGACCCTGACCCACAGGCAACAGGGGGACAGAGAGAAGCACCCCTGGTCCCGGCAGGCCTGCGGAGCACAGAACCGCGACCCCGAGGCCCCAGCCGCCGGCCAAGGGCATGACAGCTGGACGAGTCGGCTCCATGGGCCGGGGTCACCGGCTGTCCACCCGACGTGAGGACAGGGAACCATGCTCCCTAAGCTGCTTCTCTACCCACTGCCTTGTTTTCACTTTCTCAGAAACCTCACTTTTCCAGAGAAGAGTCGCTCCAGGGTCGGGGTGCCTGATTGGCTCAGTCGGCAGCCGGTGCGACTCCTGACCTCAGGGTCGTGAGTTCAAGCCTCTAGTTAGGCTACTTTAAAACAAAGAAAACAAAAAAACAAACAAACAAAAAAGAAAACAGAATTGCTCTGGGGTCAATTTTACCCCATTCAGATCAAAGCTGTGGGTAAGGAGTTGACCACTGTCGGCTCCCAGCATCCCCGTGGGTGGGGCAGGGCCGTGGGGACTTGACACGCAGAGGCTCAGGTCAGACACTCCAGAGTATGCCCCACAGTGGACGCCGCCCCTTGCAAGCCAGCTGAGACCTGGAGCCTGGGAAGGGGAGGCGGCCAGCGTGGGGGGTGGGGGCCCACAGAGACAGCACGGGCCCAGCCCGTGGACACACCCAGTGCAGGCACAGGGAGCCTCCACTGCCCGGCTCTGCCTGTGCTTCCTGCTCACAGCACCTGCTGACGTCCATCCGACCGACTCGGCTGGCTGAGGGGAGAGCCACCGCGCCAGCCTCTGCGTGCCGTGTGGCCCCGACTGGCTCCCGGCCGCCTCCCGTCAGGTGCCCCTGCTTTGGGGAGAAAGGGCACTGGAAGCACCGGAGGGGTCAGATCTGCACAGCGAAGCCTCTCACCAGGAGCTCCAGAGGGTAAACTGAGGCCCACGAGGTGGCGCGACCCAGGATCCCAGGGTGAGGAAGTGGCCTAGCCAGGCCCAGGAAACACCCAGGAAGCACTGCCGTTTCTGTCTAAACTTCTAGAAACTCCTACCTGACCAGAAATACCAAAGAGCTGCAGTGACTACTTACTCCTGGCCCAGAGATGAGGGAAGGAGAAAGGGATGCTTAAAATCAGACTCAAGGGCAGCGACCTTTGCTCCACTGTGGGCAGCAGACAAGGGGCCTCTAAGAGATTTTCAACTCTTTTTCCCTCAACCCAAACCCAAAGAGCCACCCTCCCCGAGGTTGGTCCCAGGACCCCTGCCCCGGGCTCACATGGCCAGGCCTTCCTCTGACCAGCACCTGGCAGGTGGGAGCCCCAGGAGTATTTGCAAAACTGACATTGAGGACCCCCCTTTCCAGAGCACCCCTGCCCTCGCTAACAGTCCCCAGCTAGGAAAAGCCAGACGAAAAGGAAGCGCTGTCACCCGGACCAGGAATCTGCTCTCGGGGCCAAGCCTGCGCCTGACCCAGAGGCCGAGACGGGACATGTGGAAACCCCATCACGGAACGGCGCTGGCAGTTGGGTCCCTGGCTCGGCCCGCGCTGCCCCAGGACGGGCACCGGCAGCGTGGATGCCACGTGTCCTGGCCAAGGCCGCCTTCCAGTCCCTGGGGCCACCCCACGACCCAAAGAGGCAGCAGGCCAGGCCCTTGGGGGCTCTGGAGAACAGACAGAGCCGCCCCCTTCGGCCTCTAGGCCATGGTCACTTACACACACTCGCCTCCCCCACAAGGTGCCAGAACACAGCAGCATGTGGCCCGGCTGGAGGACCGGCATCGCCCGGCCACGTGCCCCCACATCGCCTCCTGGAGCCAACAGAGCCAACCTAGTGCAAACTACGGCAGAGAACAGGCCTGGACCCAGCAGTCCCACGGGGGGCACAAGCCGTGGGGACCATGGCTTTCGAGGGTGGAATGACCCCCTCCTAGCTGCCACAGGCCACACACACAGGGTAGGCACCCACAAGAAAAGGACATCCATAGGGCGCCTGGCTGGCCCAGTCAGGAGGATGTGCAACTTTGATCTCAGGGTTGTAAGTTCAAGCCCCACGTTGGGTGGAGAGATCACTTAAAAACAGAATCTTAAATTAAAAAAAAATAATAATGTCTACATTCGGGTGCCACCTGCTGCTGTGCTCATACCATGAGACTCCCCCCGCCCCAATGACACCCACAGCCTCTCACCCCGGGTCCTGGCCCCTGCCTGGGTGGCACAGCGGGTCTCCCACACAGACAGGCTCCTGTCTCTGATGCACAACACAGGATCATAAGCCCCAGCACATGCCGGAGACAGAACACCAGACCGTCACTCACCACAGCAAGCGGGACTCATATCCAGAATACGTAAAGAACTCCTACAAACGAATAAAACAAAACAGCTCGACTCAAAAAGATTCAAACAGGGGCGCCTGGGTGGCTTAGTCGGTTGGGCATCCGACTTTCGCTTAGGTCATGATCTCGCGGTTCGTGGGTTCGAGCCCCGCGTCGGGCTCTGTGCTGACTGCCAGCTCGGAGCCTGGAGCCTGTTTCAGTCTGTGACTCCCTCTCTGTCTGACCCTCCCCTGTTCACGCTGTCTGTCTCTCTCTCTCCTAGAAATAAATAAAAAAAAAAAAGATTCAAACAGTCATTTCTCCAAAGACGGCAAATGCATGGCCAAGAAGCACCCAATGCGCACACCTCGCCCACCAGGGGGATGCAGTCGGAACTGGGATGAGACCGCCTGCACCCATCAGGAGGGCCGCCTTATCAAAACTGTAGAAAACACAAAAACAAACGGGTGTCCTGAGCAAGGACGTGCGAGCAGCTGCAAGCCTCGTGTGCCCGGTGGCGGGAACGCATAATGGAGCGGCCACTGTAGCACAGGGCGGCAGCTCCTCAAGAAATCCAAATACGGGACACGTGGTGGCTCAGCGGGCCGAGCGTCCGACTTCGGCACAGGTCATGATCTCACGGTTCACGGGCTCAAGCCCCGCGTCGGACTCTCTGCCCTCTGCACAGAGCCCGCTTCTGATCCTCTGCCTCCCCCTTTCTCTCTGCCCCTCCCCTGCTCACTCTCTCCCTGTGTCTCAAGATAAACGTTAAAAGTACATACATATAAACAAAAGTAAAATAAGAATCATAATCTGGACTTCATCAAAACTAAAAATACCTGCTCTTCTAAAGATACCATTCAGAAAACGAAGAAGTCAGTCACAGAACGGCAGAAAATATTAGCAAATATGCGTCTGGTAGAAAACATACCTCAAACAGGTGAAGAACTTTCAAAACTCAATTAGAAAACAAATAATCCAGTTTAGGATGCCTAGGTGGCTCAGTCGGTTAAGTGTCCAACTCTTGATTTCAACTCAGGTCATGATCTCATGGTTTGTGAGTTCGAGCCCTGAGTCAGCACAGAGCCCTCTTAGGGTTCTCCCTCTCCCTCTCTCTCTCTCTCTCTCCCCTTCCCCCACTCATGCACGCACATGTGCATTCTCTCTGAAAATAAATGAACTTTAAAAATGAATTAAATTTTTTAAAATTACAAAATACAGTTACGGTAAGACCCAGTGACTCTGCTTCAGCACATATACCCAGAAGTGGAAAGCTGGGTCTCCAGGAGATTTCCGCACGCCCGTGGTCAAAGCTGCGTTACTCACAAGAGCTAAAGCGTGGCAGCCAAGTACCCATCCTGATCTAACAGATAAGCAAAAATGTGGTCTGTTCACACATGGAATATGACTCAGCCTTAGAAAGGAAGGAAATGCACCTGCTACAACTCTGGATGGACCTTGAGAACATCATGCTTGGTGAAATAAACCAGAAATAAAAAGACAAACCCTATAGGATTCCACTTACAGGAGATCCCTAAAGACATCAGGTTCAGGGACAGAAAGGGGAAGGTTGGGCCCAGGGGGCTGGGAGCAGGAATGGGGGGAGTTGTTTAATGGGGACAGAGTTTCAGTCTGGGAAGGTGAGAAAATTCTAGAAATGGATGGTAATGATGGTTGTCCAGCAATATGGATGTTCTTTTACCCCAAACGGTGCCTTTTAAAATGGTTAAGAGGGGCTCCCGGTTGGCTCAGGTGGGTAAGCATCCAGACTCCTGACTTCAGCTCAGGTCATGATCTATCTCACGGTTCATGGGATTGAGTTCCGAGTAGGGCTCAGCGTGGACCCTGTTGAGATTCTCTTTCTGTCTCTCTCTCTCCCTCTCCCTCCCTCCCCCCGCCAGCTCCCTCACACATGCTCTCTCTCAAAATAAAAAAGGAAAAAAAGGGCCAGGATGGCAAGTTTTACAGGAGCCATATTTTACCACAACAAAACAAATGCACGAGGCTAATTACAGAAATACAAAAGGTAACAAAATGGTCAGTGCCAGTTGAAAAAAGCTGAAAAATGATTTTCACCTTTCAAATTAGCAAAGTTATCCGAATGACCAGCCACCAAAGGTCACGAGGAGGTAGGAAAACAGGAGCCTTCTTAACTCTGCAGGCTGATACACGGGCAAGCCACTCACAGAAAGACTTTCAGTAACACTAACATCGAGAACTCTCTCAGGGCCCCATGTCTCCTGGCATCAGAGCACGAAGCGGTCAGACAGGTGCACAACACGGCCACCCCTCAGTTGGGATCTACGAGGCACAAGACATACAGATGTGTGTGTTGCGTGTGTGTAAATAAGTAACACCAGCGGGGGCTGTCTTTGATCTGCCGAATCTTCCACAAGACACCCCCCTCCTCCACCTAACCTCACACGTGCCCAAGGAGACACACGGACAATGGGGGCTGATCTCGGCCAGCATGGGGGACACGGGGCACAGGGATACCGGGCCTCCTCTCCCCACTCGTCCCCTGCTGGGGCCGGCAGAGCCAATTCAGCGGACAGCCCCGCACAATCCAGGTGCGCTCCGGCCTGGCCTCATCACTCCGGGCCCGGGCCCCAGGCGTGCGTACACGGGCCGATGACGATCTGTGACTCCTGTTCAAAGGCATCCGTGTGGGAAGCCAGACCATCCACCGCCACAAGAGTGGGGACAGGCCAGCGTGCTCAAGCAGCAAGGCCACACAGCGACGAGGCGGCAGGTGAGTGACCCGCCAGTCACTGGGTGAGGGCCCTGCAGGCCGGCTCCACTAGGACGCAGATGCACACACAGGACATGGAGGTGGCGTCCCGAGGGGCCACGATGAGAGAGGCGCAGGCCAAGTGCGTGTGTTAACCTGGCCGCGGACACGGGTGCAGCTGGTTGGCGCCGACGTCCCCACTCTTCCGAGCTGCGGCTCCGGGGCTTCGGGGAGCCTTCACTTGCAGCAGGAGCCCCCCACCACCACCGAAGCCTCGCTTGTGGTGAAAAAACGACAGCGTGTGCCCTGTAGATGTTACATAAATGCCAGAACCTTCCAGACCGCAGAATACTAGAAAATGTGTCCATACATGTGTGCAGAGGCACGCACATGTGCACACACAGGCGCACACGCACACACGTCCCCACAGGCACACTCGTGCACGCACATGCACACACGTGCACACAAGCTCACACACATGCCCACACAGGCACACTCTTGCACGCGCGCGCACACACAGCGCACACACAGGCGCGCGCGCACACGTCCCCACAGGCACACTCGTACATGCACACACGGGGACACAGGCATGCGCACACACATGTGCACGCAAGCACATACAGAAGTCCCCTCAACCACGAGCAACGGTGGCTGTGGACCCTGCAGAGCAAGCGTGCAAGAGCCCCCGAGACAGCGGGGACCCGAGCCCGGGCTGGGCGTCCCTGGCAAGAAGGAGTTTGTATTACTGTCAGGCACGCTGATGGCGCCACAGCTGTGACCTGTCGGACTCTGCATACGTCAGGTGATGAAACACTGAACTAGGAAATCAGAAACGCAGCCCCTTGCACAAAAAAAGAGTGACAGGTCGGATGAAACCAAACAAGCAGACGCCGGGAAGTGCAGGGCTGGGCATGTGGGCTGCACTCACCGGTGTCGCTGCTCAGGTATAAGCGAGAAACCTCCCATCCTAACGGGTCATTTTCACACCCCAGGCGCACCCTGCGTCACCCGGTGGGGATGGACGCACCCACCACCGCGGTGCTGGGAGCGACGGGAAGGGATCCGTGTGGCCCTGCCCGGCGCCGCCTTCTCGGAGTTCTATTCCACGAGGCCAGCCAAGTGTAAGCACACGGCAGAGGCCCAGGCACCCAGGGTGGCCACCAAGCCTCTGCCATGCCCTGACCCAGCTCCCCGTTGTCACCTGCACCCCCTCCCCAGGCCCCTCGCATCTGTCTACGGGGCCACACCAGCCACGGTTCCAAAAGCCCGGAGCCATGGGGACAGTAGGCCCTTCCATGGTCCTCAGCCCTCCAGGGAACACAGAGAACCAGGACAGGCGCCTCTGCCACAGAGGCTGAGGGGAAACAGATCTACCAAAGAAATCACGATTCAAATATAAACGTTAAAGTGAGAAAATAGAACATCTACAATAGGGGCATCAAGCTCCACCAGGTAATGAAACCCAGGAGGTACAAAAGGTACCACAGAGGACCTTCGATGACCGCAGACCCTCTCCAGAGCTGGAGGGCACGTTCTCTCTCCCGTAAACCAGAAAAGGCGCCAATGCCGGCCCCTCAGAACCACCCACGCCCATACCCGGTGGCAGTGAAGGCACAGTGGGCCGGTCCGGCTGGGCCCCTGGGGTGGACATCACACTATGAGGGTGGGAGGTGAGGGGTGGGGGGTGTGCAGGAGGAGGGGCTTCCTTGTGCATGTTTGGGAAAGAGCTTTCAGAGTCCGGAGCCCCCCCGGGCCTCCAGCAGGCATCAGGGACTGAGACGGGAGCTACGGCGACAAGGGGACCCAGACCCGCCAAGCAGGCCCCTCAAGGCTGCCCTGGGCACCGGCCCGTGGCCCCGAGCCCTCTGTGGTCCCATCAAGATCCTTCCTGACCTCCGCTCCAGGGCCGTGCTTCCTTCTCGGGCCCCAAGTGTCATCCCCGGAGCCCAAGACCATGGCCAGCCAGGGCTCCAGAAACAGAACGCGCCCTGGCTCTCACCGAGCCGCGCCGAGGAACCCGCGGGCCTACCTTGTGCTTAGAGCTGAAAGAGCTTCCTAAAATGAGACAAAATCCACTAAGGTCAGGCAGGCTGGGCGACACTCACTGCATACGAGAATGTTTAAAAAAAAAAAAAAAATCACAGTTTTGATAGTTCTGCAAAAAAAACTTAGCAAATTTACAACAAAACTGTCAAGTAATTAAGGCAAGGCACTTCACACATGAACTTAAACTGCTAATTAAAATCCCCTCGCTTAATTGACTACATTTGCATATCATTCAACTTGGGAGCATCATTTTTTTAATGGCTTGGGCAACCCGGTTGTAACGCCGGGAAGCAGGGAGGCAGCAGGTGAGGCAGAGCCCGCCTGCGCACGGGCTTCCCGGAGGGCCCAGGGGTCCCTCACCCCCACCCCCCGGTGGCTCCTCCCACAGCCCCGGGCCCCCTCTGGGTGTGAAGGCAGTGAGGTGCCAGCACAGAGATAGCCCATGAGCTGCTCCCGGCTGCCCAGCACCTCTGCCTCAACCTCCCCAGCAGGGTCCAGAACCACACGCGGGCCAAGCGCACCTGTCCATCCCTCCAGGGAGAGGGTTCCCGGCCTCCCCGCGTGTTCACAGAGCGCCAGTCTGGCCATGGAGGAGCACGGGCCTCGCTGGGGGTGACGGCGGAGTCGGGACAACCACGCTCACCACCCACACACAGGCCCCAGCCAGGCACAGGCGGTCTCGCTCTGCAGCTGGGGACCAGGGGCCACTCGCCAGGAGCCCTGAGGCCGAGAGCGCCACCCTCATGAAGGGGAGCTCCCTGTGCCCAGGGGCGTGGCCAGGGCAGCCCGACATGAGAGCGACGCACGGGCTTCAGCTGACCATGGTGGCTTAGGGACACGACTGGGCACCACGGGGCCCAGGCCGGAGAGACCGCTGTGGGTCTTTCAAACGGGGGTTTGTGTGTCACTTTCAGCACAGAACCTACAACAAGACCGCACACCAGTGTCCACGTTCCCCAGAGCTGGGCCACAGTCACTTCCCGTCCTGACAGTCACAGCGTAGCATCGAGCGGATCCGGAAGGATAATGTCAGGCCGACAGAAGCATCCACAGGGATGGGCGCACGGCCTGACCTGGTGCGCAAACCACGGCTCTGTGGAAGGAGGACCAGAGAGGAACCAGGAGCACCACCGCAAGCACCAGACCACGAAGGCCACACGCAGAAGCCACTCCGGCAACAAATCCAGTCGTGGCTTCGCAGAGGCGGCGAGAAGGTCAAGGGCGAAGAGTGAATGCACTCGAGGCGGGGAAGGGAGCACAGCCTGGTGCCCGTCACTGCTGCCCGACCTATGGAGGCCTCCACAGGGGGCTGGGATCACTGAAGGAATACTCAGCTGACAGGGGACAGATGGGGACAGGGCATGAGAAGCTGGCTCTGGTCCCAAGGGAGCGCAGGCCGGACCCCAAGGAGAGGTGCTCTCTGGTCATCCAGCACCGGGCAGCCGGCGGCACAGGGTGGCCGTGCTCACCCAGGCTGTGGGGTGCTGCAGCGTGGGGTTCATGCCCCGCATGTGAAGCAGGACAGATCTTCAGTCCCCCCAAAAACACGCTTCCTCCCCCAACACACTGCCCAGGCCAGAAGAGGAGGGCTCTGGGGAGAACATGCCCCAGGCCCAGGCTCCAGGCAAGTCCCCAGACACCAAGTCACAAGCAAGTGACTCCTGTGAGGATGCAGCGAATGGTTCCTCTGGGGCGGGGAGACAGACAACCCACCACCCAGCAGACGCCCCCAGAACACGTACACCACCCCCACCCGAGCTTCAGATTCAGAAACTGGGACACACGGTGAAGCCACCATTGTGGGACTGTCACCCCCCACCGGCCCCCTCACACGTGGGCTCTGGGGCCAGGTTAGGAGGAAAGGTCCACAGCAGAGCCCCGCCAGCACCTGGGGCCACGGGAACCTGGCTGACCCTCAGGGGCTCCCCTCTCCTCCCTGCCACCCCACGTGCCACAGCAGTGACCCTGCCTCGACCACCCCAGTGGGTCCCCCAGGAAGCCTATTTTCAACAAGAGATGTTTCTTTCAAAGCAGCCGGCAGTGTCGCAGCGGAAGCCGCCTCGAGGCGGGCGGCACGGCCGGGCTCACCCGCGCTGGAGCCGAGGACGCCCTCGCCCACAGCCAGCAGCCCAGCACCCGGTTCACAGCAGGTTCGAAGCGTCTCTGCACAGACACAAGGCACTGCCGTGTCTTCTTGAGGACACAGGACACGGCCAGGACGAACATCGCCTGGGGGGACACCACGCTGCTCCTGAGAAACTTCCTCCTTCTCTTCTTCCCTCGCTGTCAAGAGCAGAGCTGCCCAGAAACCTCGACAACTAGTGATTTCATGCCTCCGTGAGTCATTTGAAGAGTATTCACTCTGGGCCCGGAACTGGCGACCCAGCTGTGACCAATGTGCCCCCTCCACGAGCCCGGCAACCACAGACACACAAACCCCAGGCCCACCGCAGCAGGGCGGCCGGGGAACGGGGCCCGCGGGCAGGCCTGACCGCTGCGGGCCGCACACCCCGAGCCAAGCGTCGCACTTCCTGAATCACTACCTGTAGCTACAAAGTCAACAAGTCGTGGTGCTCTCTGCAGCCTCCCTGGTCCCAGCAGGGAGATCGGATGAGACGCAGACACCGAGCACCCAGACGATCTCGCTGCCTTCCCGGGCTCTGCCAGGAACCGCTCCTGAAGCCTCCCATCTGCTTCCGCCCACACGAGAGCCGCAAGCATTACCCAAAGGGATGAGAATTTCCAGCAACAGCCAGAGCAGCGCCCAGGACACACACAGCAGGTACCGGGCACCACGGTCACCAGCAGGCCCACACGCAGCCAGAGGGCTCTCTGTCCCCGGCAAGTGCCCTGTCCACTCTGGTTTTCCTTCTGGAAACCTCTCTTATCCCGCAATCATCTCAGTGCAACTTCACACTAGGATCCGGGTCCTTCATTTTAGTAAACAAGTGGACACGAGCGGTGGTGTGTCCCAGAACCAGAGGGACCCCACCCCCGGGCCCCCTCCTGGCTCCCACGCTGTGACCAGCAAGGCCAATCCACCTTGCCAAGCCTCTGCAGGGAGGTTATCTGAAAAAACATAAGTTTAATGCAGCAAAACAGGCATCCAGGCTGTCCTCGCTGCTCGGAAAGCAGGGCTCCCCTAGAATCGGACCCTCCATTCACAGAAGAGCTGCGTGACAGCTACTGTTCATTCCACACCAGCCCTGCAAACATGCTAGAGGCTTTCTGAGCATGACCCGTTTGCCAACACAAACTGTACCTGGGCTACTGGGGCGGGGCAGCCTGAGAGAGCAGGCAGGGCAGGGACCCGGGCTGTGCCTGCACATGCAACAGGGTGGCCACGTAGGTAGCCCCCCCCAGGTCCCTACCACCCAAGCCACTTCATTCCCACAGACACCGCTTGTGGGTCTAACCCAACACCATCCGAAACCCTCTTCAGACCACGCGAGGCCATGCAGGGAGGGGCCGCCCGCCACACACCACCCCACACCCCCAGGAAACGACTTCCTGTCCCTTCACTGAGCCTCTGATCCGCCCCCCACATCTGAGATGGTCAATAAACAGAGAGCAGGGAGGAACGGGCATGGTCCCCAGGCCCCGCCCCGGGCTCCGTCCCACCAGCTGCCCTTGCCCTCTGCCTGGTCCCCCGTTTCCCCAGGGACAGGGAGCCTGGAGGGCAAGGGCCCAAGAACCGAGGCCTTGCTCACCCCCTGGCCCCCGCCCCCCCCGGCTCTCATGGACCTTAAGGAAATAATTCAGCCTCTATATTTTGACTCAAAACAAAGAAACTTTTTAAAAACATTTCAGTTGAAACTTGCATAATTCTTCCAGTGGAGAAATCCTCCCTGACTTTCGCAATCCTTAGAAAGAGACACATTATTGCTGCTTGTGTAACAGTCTCCGGGCTGCGAAGAGTCCGGCCGCCGGCCTGGGCCACCTCCCGCGGGTCACCTCCTGCCAGACGGCCAGGGCTGGCCCCGGAAAGCACCGCCTCCCCCAGCTCCCCGGCGGCCAGGGGTGCAGGGTGCGGCTCCGCCACACACCCCCCCCAGACTTCCTCCCGCGCGGGCCTGTCTGCCCTCACCCGACATCTCAGACAGACATTACACAAACCGGCTGCAGGGAAGGTTGAGAAACGGAGACGCCAAGAGTCAATGACCATAATCTCACGGCCCCGGCTGACGGATGGATGGACAGACCCTGGTGAGGCAGCAGGGACAGAGGCAAAGGCCACTCAATGACCCTGCCACCCCAGGGGAGCTGCCGCCCTGGGGAGACCCCAGAAGCTGGGAGGCCCGGCCCAGCTCCACAGGGGGATCTTGGAAACTGGCAGGATGGCGGACAGGCAGGCAAACAGACAGACAGAAGGCCGGGCAGCCCACACCTGGAGAACCATCTAGACATGCCTCTGCTCACTCAGACAGGCGGAGGCACCCAGCCAGTCCTTCAGCGCCCCCTCGCTCCTTCAAGGCCAGCTACCTGGCACAGAGGGCGGACAGAGGCCTCGTTCGAGCTGCCACCTCCTCCGCTGGAGACGACTCCCCAGCCTTCACTCTGGCACACCCCGCCTTCCGCATGGGGGGGCCAAGGCCCGGCCAGGAATCTCGCCTCAGGGCGTCACCTGAGCCAGCACCCACCTTCGCAACCACACGTCTGCAGCCAGGAAAGCACCACAGAACCCCCCAAAACCCTAGAGCAAAACAAGTGGACGAAGGGACGACTCTGACACTGTCTCTGTCCTCACAGCAGATCATGTCGGAAGCACAGCACCCTGTTCAAGGGGGACCCAGAGGAAGCGTGCGGGTCAGAATCTGTTCCAGCCTCACGACGCTCTCTTCACGCCGTTCCTTCCCGTGGTAACGTCACCTTAGGTAAAGAACCAGACACACCTCTCCAGAGGAGGGTCCACAGGCCAAGATCCCCTTCTTGGCCTGTGGACCCAAGAGGCGCATTCGCTCCCAAGAAGGCCCACAAGACCGGCGCCCCACCCCCGCCAGCTGCTGGCTGGGCCCTGCCTGGAGGAAGCACGTCCTCTGACTGGGAAAGAGCTGCAGGTGACACGAGGAAAGCTGTCTCAACACCAGGAATCGAGACAGATGCAGTCACGGACACTCACACCACATGCCAGGGGGCCACCAGCCTGCGGGCCCCTGGAGCACACCGACCCCCACAAAGGCAAGCCTACAAAAGGACCCCCTCTGAGAACCCGGCTGTCTGAAGGACGGACAGACGGACGGACAAGCAGTACAAACCAGGCTCTCCAATCTGAAAACCGGGACCCGGAAGCACAGAGAGCATCTCCAAGGGGCCCGTTTCTCAAGCACACAAGTCCAGACCCTGTCCGGGGCCCAGGGAGGCAGCGCACTGCCCCGCGGTCGGCCCGAAAGGGACGCACCTGGTTACCAGCGAGGAGGCGTCCTGCGGGCCGAGAAGCCAGGCCCCCAGCGGCAGACGAGCCGGCAGCACTGACATGCTCCTCTGCGACAGCAACCGGTGCTGCTGAACAACTGCGCCAATTCAGTCCAAACACCATCAGACAAGCCCCAGAGAAAGAACAGAGCCCCCCACCTGGGCAGAAGAAGAGGGCAAGGGTGCAGAGGGCGCCAACGTCCCCATCTCCTTGCCACCTGTTCCTGCAGCAATAACATGACACGTGCCTACCCCCCCATCCCCCGCTGGAAACCTAAACACCCTAGAGCGATAAAACATCCCCAGTCACCACTTCCTACAGCCCCATTTCATACACGGGAAGACAGGGGACCTACGGGGGTTAGACCAACTGGCTGGAGGTCACGAATCAGGAGACAGGAGAGAGGCTGCGGGAGCCGCCCCCTGAGGTCCCACAGCCAGGCCGGCCCCCCACAGGGCACCCGGGGCAGCCCAGGGGGGCTGGGGGGATGCCTAGGAGGTAGCTCCCCACGGCCATGCCACGGCACTTTCTGCGGGCCCCGGTGACATGAGGGGGCATACCTGAGGCCTGACAACCGCACATGCAGACGGGCCGCCCTCACAGGGTTTCCAGGCTTGAGGCCGGAGCCCTACCCCGCACTCCGTTCCGCGCTGGGGCAACCACAGGCGACCCACCAGGGCCAGGCTTCAGGCAAAGCAGCGTGGGCAAAGGTAAGCTGGTCTCCGAGACAGACAGACAGACACACACACCCTGAGACTGGCAGCCCTCCTGGCACTGAGGGCAGAATGGTGCCGAGTCTCCGGCTGGCAGGGCAGCTGAGCGGCCCCTGAGCCCCATGAGACAGGAACGCGCCTCGGCTCCCACTGCCTCACCAGAACCCAGGGCCCCGGGGGAGTCGTGTCCCCTACAGAGAACAATTCTAGCACGTTCTTTGTTCCCTGCTGTCCTCATCCTTGGTCAAAAATACTGAACTAAACTATAAAATAATTGAAAAAATCAAAATGCATTCCACCAATAAGCTGTCAAAGGCGGTCACAAGGAGCGACCAGAGCTAGGCAGGGCACGGGGGAGGGGGTGTCTTCTCAGGCAGCTCCTCCACAGCAAGTGGGGTCTAGGCAGCTGGGGGGGGGGTCCCATCCGTCCCTGAAGCTGAGACCCTCCTCACGTGGTGCCCTCGGCACACAGACAGACGAGCACATGGCTCCGCTAAGAGATTTAAAGAGGAAGACACACCCCAGGACTCCCAACTGCGTGGACACAGAGCCAAAAGACAGCAGGCAGAGCCCCAAGAACAGCACGGGCAGAAAAAGCCACCAGGAAGAGCACCCCACGAGGTGCCAGAGCCAGCACGAGAGCGCGGGGACGAACGCCCAGCCGCCACCACACAGGACAGCGCGGGCAGACTCACACCTGGAGACCCCACCCACTTTCAATAAGCAGGTCCCCCTCGTCGCTGGGGAAATGTTCGTTTGATCGGTACGCGAGGTCTGGAGCAGCGTCAGGAAAAGCACGGAGGGAGAAAGGGCGCAGACCGTCTGTCGAACAGGCCACAGCAGAAACAGGCTCGCGCCTCGGCTCCACGGACGGCGGCCTCCTCCCCAGGGAGCGCGCCGGCCGGTAGCCCAGGCTGGGCCTTCCCTGAGCCTGGGGACGGCTGCGCCCAGAAGCACGGGGCTGGCTACAAGGGACCCTGGGACCGGTCCGCAGCGGTGACAAAGGTTGGCCCCGGCGAGCCCCCCCCATCCCCGGACACGACACAGGCACACCCCGCCAAACAAGGCCCTCCACCACTCGCTCTGGAGGTGGGGGACCTGCCACGCTACCACAGGCCCGCACACAGGACTCCCTCAGGCCCCACCGGCCATGGAAGGAACAGGCCCCCTCAAAGAAAAGCCCCCGGTTCACCCGGGGCACCCCTCGCGCCACCCATCCCCAACTCCTCTGAAATCAAGGGGTCAGAGCGGCCTCTCCTGCCAGCACCCTCCCCGACTCAGAGCTTCCCTTGCGTACAACCCCTGCCCCGCAGTCTGTGGACAGCTGCCACCTGGGCACTCGCATAGCTGAGGGCAGAAATGCCACCCAACGCTCGTGCACGTGCGTGCGCGCCCACGGCAGCCCTCTCTGAGCACGGGCAACAGGCCCCTACATCGCCAGCCCCTCCTCTGCTCACCGAGACTCTGACACTCCGCTGGAGGGGCGCCCAGAGAAAACTGGGCGGGAGCATCTATTCACAGATTTAGAAAAAAAAAAAGTTTGATGCAATAGCTGAATTAATTAGGCCTCCTAAGAATAGCTGAGCCAATGCAGCATTCTGTGTGTGCGATTTAATAAGCCTGGATATTTAAAAGAAAAGTTACAAATACCTGGGGAGGGGAGAGCAGCAGGGAGAGCTGGGGAAAACCCCAGTGAATGGCTTGGCGTCCGCAGCCCCGAGCTGCCCGGCCGGATCAGAGACCCTCCGCCGGGCAGACAACAGAGCCCCGGCCAGTGGCCACCCCCCCCCCGCCCTTCGGCGTTTCAGAGAGGGAGACAAGGAGACGGGCGTGTCCAAAACAAATCGTGGGCCACGAGCTACCCCCACTCAGGGCCCCAGGTGCCCGCTGACCAGGTCCCAAGCCCAGGGCCGAGTGGCCCTCGCCATCCCACGGGGGACTCAGAGAGTCACACCCTGGCGTGCCCACGGAAACGCAGAGAGCTGGAGTCGCCGAGTCTCGGCCCCCTGCCACCACGGCCTGGACACCTGGCTTCGTTTCTGAGTCTGTCTCCCAAGACTTCAAGGCACAAACAGACACTGCTTGGCCCAGTTCTGTCTGCCGAGGACCGTGGGCAGGCAGCCCTCTGTCTGGGAGCCTGGGAGCCCACTCGGTCTAGACGCCTCCTCAGGGCCCCAAGGAAGGCCTAGGCCTGAGGCTGCAGCCTGGCCCGGCCCGGACCTAACTTCCCAGGAGTTGGGACAAGAGCACATGAGTCTGAACCCTGGCCTTTGCGGCCCATCCAGGCAATGGCTGTGGGCCTCAGGAAGGCTTCTCTACCCGCCAGGCTAGACCGCAGAACACTGGGAACCCCCCCCCCCCACTCCTAGCAAGCTGCCTCATCACAGGGATCGAGCGGAAGGCCCTTCCTATGTGGCCGTCGACGGGGACACAGACGCCACCCTGAATTTCCGTAAAAACAAACCCCGAGACAAGTCGCGGCCTGTAGAGACAGAGCCCCTGCTTGGCTCAGGACGGGCCCCCAGCCTTTCCCTGGGCCCCGGCCCTCCCAGCTCCCAGGCCCTGGGGCCCAGTGCACCCAGCCTCTCCCACAGCCAGCAGGGACACTCACCCGGGGCACCCGCCGCTTGTACTTGTTGCCATAGTCAAACTTCTCCTTCACGTCGTCCAGGCAGCGGCCGAGGCGCGCCTGCTCCTCCTTGCCTGTGTAGTCCTGGCTCAGCAGGATGTAGGCCCGCCAGTTGGCCGAGTCGAAGCCCCAGTGGCAGGTCCGGTTCTCCAGCGCCTTGTGTGAGTGCACCACGAACTTGTGCGGCGGGTACATGAGGCGGCAGTCGAGGCACTGGATGCAGGCGGCACTCGGGCTGCTGTAGAGCTCGGGCACCAGCAACCCCTTGCACTTGCCGAAGCACTCGTGGTACACACGCACGCTGCGCTCGCTGAGCTCCAGGCCCAGCGCCAGGCTGGCGGCCAGCTCCTTCTTGCAGGGCGGCGGGTAGGCGCCGCCGTACAGCAGCGCGTTGCACAGGCGCTCGGCGTCCGTCTTGGTGATGAGCCCGCACGAGGGCGCCGAGAAGGGCAGGATGCCCATGACTTTGAGGATCTCCAGCTGGTCCGCCGTGCAGCGCGAGCAATAGATGTGCAGCTCGTCGCACACCGAGTTGATCTGCTGCAGCGAGAAGTCGCGCAGCACCGAGTTGAGGATCTGCGGCAGGCACAGGCGCTTCTCGCCGCCCACCACGAAGCACGAGATGGTCTCGCCCTCCAGCACGGTCTCGCAGCGCTCGGTGGAGCGGTCGGATGGCATGAAGAAAGGCCCGGGGAGCACGGGCGGCGGCGGCTGGATGGCGGGCAGGTGCAGCACGGGCGGCGGCTCGGCGGCCGCGGGGACCGGCGCGGGCACCGCAGCCGCGCTCGCCTCCTTGGCGCTCTCCTTCTTGTAGGCCTCCTGCGCCCAGCGCGCCGAGAAGGCGGCCGGGCCGCCCAGCGAGCTCATGGAGCTCAGGTGGAACTGCTCCAGCGTCTTCTGCAGCCCCGGGTGCGGCTGGAAACCGCCGCGGCCGCCGGCCGCCGCCTCCATGGTGCGCTCCGGCTCCCCGGGCCGCTCCCGCTCCCGCGCGCCCGGGCCCCCGCGGCCCCCGCCGCCGCCCCGGGCGCCCCGGCGGCGCCCCCGGCCCCGGCCCGGCCCCCGCCGCCGCCGCCGCCGCCGCCGGCTCCCGACCGATCACGGCCGCGGCCTCGGCCTCGCCCGGGGCGCGAAGGGTAGGCGGGCGGGGCGAAGGGGTCCCGCCGCTGGAGCCCGCCGCCGCCCGGGCCCGGCGCCACATCCACGCGCCCCGCGCCCCGCCCGCCGCCGCCCGCCGCCCCCGGGCCCCCGCGCGCCCCCGGCCCAGGGCGCGGGGCATGACCGCGCGCGCCGCCAACGCCAACGCCAACGCTCGCGGGCCCGGGGCTCGCGGGGGCGCGCGGGCAGGTGCCGGCGCCGCGAGGCGCGAATCGCCGCGGCGGCCGAGGCCGAGGGGCCCGGGAGGAGCGGGGCGCGGGGCGCGGGGCCCGCCGGGCCGTCCTCGCGCGGCGCGCCGCCGCCGCCCCGCTCCTCCCACCGCGCGGCGCCCGCCCGGCTCGTCCCGGCGGCGCTGGCCGGCCGCGTCGCGCCCGCCGCCGGCCGCCCCGGCCCGGCCCGCCCCGCCGCCCGCGCCCGGCTCCGCGGCCCGCCCGCCCGCCTGCGCGCGCGCGGCTTCCGGGGCGGCGGGAGCGTGGCGGCGGCTCAGAGCGCGGCGGGCGGCGGCGGCGGCGGCGCGGGGCTCGACGCACATCCTCCCGGCGGCTCGCTCCGGCTCGGACTGAGCGCCGAGCGCTGAGCTCACGCCGCCGCCCCGCCCCGCGCCGCCCCGCCCCGCGCCGCGCCGCCGCCGCCTCGCGCCGTCTGGAGCCGCGCGTCCGCCTCAGCCGAGCGCCGGCCAGGAATGCGACCGCCTCCCGGCCCGGCTCTTCCAAGAACGCGCTCTCCCCCCGCCGCCACCCCGCCCGGGCTCGGGCCTGCTCGGCCGCGTTCGGGCCCGTCCGCCGGGGACTCGGCTCCGCTCGGCCCCGCCCGCCCGGGACTCGGCCTCGCTCGGCCCCCTTCGGCCCCCCCCCCTCGGCCCCGCTCGGCCCCGCCCTCCGGAAGGGCGCTCGGCGGGGGCAGCGGCGGCGCCCGGGGCCCCCCTTCCGGCCGAGGCCGCTTCCTGCGCCGCTGGGAAGGCGCCGGTTCCGCCGCCGACACCGCCGCCGCCGCCGGGGCTCCGAAACCCACACGCGGCCCCCACCACAACCGCAGACTCGCGGAGGGGCAGGCAGGTCGGGTCGGCGCAGCCTCCACCGCTCGCCACGCGTCCTGTCCACGGGGACCCCACGCACGACACGGACCCCACAGAATGACGAGGGCTCCTCGTGGGTTACTCCACGTCAGGGCTGCCCCACCCGAGGGAGCCCACACAGGAGACACACAGTGCAGCGCGGCCCAGCACGCCCCCTGCCCGCGCCCCCTGGGTGACTGACCGGCTGAGCCGACCACCCCACGACCCTGCACCCTGGTCGCGTCCCAGCCAACAGCTTCGCCTCCCGCGGGTCCCAGTGCAGACCTGGGACAGCCCTGCGCCCGGGGAGCCCTGCCCTCCGCCCACCCGCCAGGCCCCTGTCCGCCCTCCGGCAGGCGGCCCCCCACCCTGACTGCAAAGCCCCTCACACGTCTGGAGGGCGCCTGGGGCAGCCCCAGGAGACACCTCGCTCAGTGTCCTTCCACAGACTGGCTGTCGAGGGGCAGAGACAAACCAGAAAGTGCAGGACAGAAGAAGACCAGGGGCACAGAGTCGGACAGGCTGGCTAGGTGGCCCCCAGAGGAGGTGGCGTCTTAGCGGAGGCCTAGAGAGTAGGCACTGGCAATCAAAGGGACGGCTCTGTCTGTGCTCGGCCCCCGTGCAGGACGGTCCAGCCACAGGACAAGGGCACCCAAGCCAACCTGGGCGCTGGGTGACATATGAGGGCCAAGCCACTCCAGCCTGAGTGACCTTCAGTTGACTTCGGCTTGTCACCTTCTGCTCCCACCTCCCCAGTGGAGTCTGAAAGTGGCCCCAGTCCAGCGCTCCGGGGGGTGGCACCTGCCCTGGGGGCCCGGCCAGGCATCCCTGTGGCTCCTGTCACCCCTGAGGTGCCAGCAGGTGTCTGGAGGTGCAACTAGGATGGGCGGCACAGGGAGACAGACACCCAGGAGGGGCTTGAGATTCAGAGTGCGGTGGCCCCAAATCTGGAAACCCGATCGCTCCCCTCCCTGGACACGAGCCCCCCCACCCCCAACCTCGCCTGTGTCCTAGGGCTGTCCCTCCCGCCCTTCCGTCAGGTTCCCCCAGCAGCAGAGCCCCGATGGGACGCTGCTCTACGTGTGCAAACGTACAACTGCAATGGACTATTTCAAAAACAAAGAAAAGGCACCTCTTACGTGTTTGGGGATGTCATTTTCTTGGTCCGCGTTTGGACCAAAAACGTTTCCATTGCACCCGAGAGGGTTCGTCCCTTCCGTGTGGATTTGAATTCTCTGCAGCTCAGGCAACCTGTAATCCAAAGGAGGTGGTCGGGGCACCAGAGGGCTGGCCGGGGAGGGTTTCCAGCAAAGCACAGAGTCTCTCCTGTTCTTTTGGCCAAGCAAACACCCCCACAGGGGCCCTGAGCCCATGGTCCCCTTGATGGGCAGTGCCCAGATCCAATGGACCATTTCCCTACATCCTCTGACTTTGCATGCATCTGGGAAGGAGTCCCGGGAAGGGGTCCTAAGAAGAAGGAGTCCCGGGAAGGGGCCGGGCAGGGGGGAACCAACATTTTTCCCGAGCTGCAGGGGGTATATGGTAGGGGCAGGTGAGGGTTGAAGGGCCCTGAGAAGCAGGAAAGGCCTGAGCTGCCTCTTAAACAACCCCTCCTTGGACTTCACAGCCTGAAGATGTTGGAGTTTCAGGGGCAGCTGAGCCTGCCTCACCCACCGCGGGCCAGGCCAGCCATACCTAGACAGAGCCGACCAGGACCCCCGTCTTCTCCCTGACCCAGTGGAGGCTTCTCAGCCCGCTGGCCTTTCTCCTTCTACCCAACCCCTGCAGCTGGACGGCGGGGTGGCTCACACCTCCCCCCGTCCCCCTGCCGCTGGCCAGGAATGAAGCTGACACGTAGAAGGTCCAGGCCACAGGCACAGCCACAGCAGAGAGTGGGGCCCCACTACACCTGCGCCCCCTTCCCAGCTCACTCTCTGGCCAGTAGGTGTGGGCAACGGGTCGTGTGTGTTCCTATCTTTGGGGCTTGTACCCGCAGGCCCAGAGCGGAGGGCTGGGACCGACACGGAAGGAGAGCAGGTTCTGCCACGTGGCTTCCCTCTCCTGTGGAGACACTGGCGAAGCAGAGCAGCAACACTATTTGGGTCCCAACGAGGCCTTGAGTGGCTGGGGGCTGGCCTTGGAGCCAGCAGGTTCAGGGTCAGAGGTGAGGGCGTGGGCAGTGATGGGAGCTCTCACGGGCCCAACTGGGGAAAAGTGCTGAGAGACTCAAGGCAGCAGCCTGGACGAAGAGACCCCAACGGACCGCTCCCCACCTGCCCGAGTGGACCAGCGCCAACCTCCCCAGCTCCCACCTGCTCCCTGCTCCCTGGGAAGTGGAAGAAAACACCTGGTGGCAGCCAGGCACAAACTGCCATTGTTAAGAAAGTGTTACGATGCCGTTTTCAAACCTCAGATTTGATGGGGCACCTCGGTGGCCCAGTAGGCTGAGCATCCAGCTCTCATTTCAGCTCAGGTCATGATCCCAGGGTTGTGGGATCAAGCCCTGCAAGGAGCTCTGCGCTGAGAACTCTGATCCTGCTTGGGATTCTTTCTCTCCTCCCACCTTTACCCCTCCCCTGCTCAAGCTCACTCTCTCTCTGTCTCTCAAAATTAATAAATTAAAAAAAAAAAAAAGTTTAACACGGAGAGATCTGGGGCGCCTGGGTGGCTCAGTCGGTTAAGCATCTGACTCTGTCTGAGCTCAGGTCTTGATCCCACAGTTCGTGAGTTCCAGCTGCAGGTCAGGCTGTGTGCTGACAGCACAGAGCCTGCTTGAGATTCTGTTTCCCTCTCTCTGCCCCTCCCCACACTCTCTCTCAAAAATAAATAAACATTTTTTAAATTTGGAGAGGGATAAATGAATCGTGTGTGTTGAATTGGAATTAGCAACACTCGCATGAACCCATAAGTCACAGTGTTTATAAACAAAGAGAAAACTTGTAGATGTAATCGTGTGTTGGTACAAACGTCCATAGAATTCGTAGCTCTGTCTAGTGAGAGGGCCCGAGAGGAGCAGCATCCTGACGGCAGTGAGCGCACTGAGACCCCACGTCCTGGTTTCTAACTTCCGCCCTCCTCAGGAGACTTCTTTGGCAAGATGGCCGGTCTCAGGGCCTGGGCAGGGAGAGCACACTGGGGCACCTCCCTGTGCTGGAAGCGCTGGAGGGTTCACAGCACAACAGGGACGTGTTGAAAGGACGTCACTAGCTTGAGGGGACCCCCCACTGGCAAATCGGAGGTCACAATTACAGTCATGAGTTACAATCACGGAATAAAATGGGAAACTGCAAGTCCACGCATATTCGGATCCTTATTAGAATAAATTATTTGGAAGTGGAAAGTTTGATGAGAAATAGGCAATCTGCCTGGTTTTAAAGTTCCTCACGCAAGGTTCCCATAATCGCTAAGGGAAGAAGAGTGAGTCCCCAGGGGAGATGCGGGCAGACGCCACCGTAGCCAATCTAATTGGACACCATCACTCATTGGCTCAGTCGTAGTCCTGCACCACTGACGGGGGGACAGGCAGACCACACGGCAGTTCTGTGACTCTCCTGCCGAGGAAGCACAGCCTGGCTCTGATCACGAGGGAAACTCAGACATCCACACGGAGGCTCTACGCACGGAAGGACAGGCTCAGAACCCTTAAAGGTGTCGGGGTCTCAGCTGTCAGGGAGAGGCCCGGGACTGTTCTGGATCTTCAGAGACTAAGAAATGACGGCACAGTGTGATGTGTGGCCTTGGATTGGGTCTCGTTGCTACAAAGGACAGTTTGGGGACAACCTGAAAGTCTCGGATGTGGTCTCAAACCAGATGGCAGCGACCCTGCTTTGGACGAGGTGCTGCGGTTACGCCAGAGAACGGCCTGTTCAGATGCGTGATGGAGCCCTAGGTCAGCAATTAACTCGCAGACGCTCCAGGGAGAGGTCCTGTACCTTCCTTACAACTCTTCTGTAAGTTTGAGATGGTTAGAAAACACAGAATGTATTTTTAACAATGTTACGGGAAGGATGCATAAATTCTGATTTACCCTTAGCTTGAGCTGCCCAGCGGAGCGGGCTCTAGCCCGAGGCAGCCGAAAGCCTTACCACTGTGCCCGTGGGGTGAGGCCTGCAGGGACACTCACACACCGAGAGCATCTGCCGCACCTTCAAACAAGAGGGCAGAGGAGCGGCCCCCTTCCCGGTGTACCACAGGTGTATGCCAGAGAACGGAGGCACGCTTTTCAAATGTTCTGTGAAAATGCACAGGGAAGGAAGTCCTGCAGAGCTGGAAACACTGGAACATGAACCATAGTGGTGAGCAGTGTGGAGGCCAAGCAGCCTCCGTGAGGTCTGGAGCTGACCTCATACCTACTGTGAGCTGAGAGTTCAGGCCAGCGTGGGACAGAGTGGAGGCCACAGGCCCTTCTGAAATGGGAGTTGAAACCAGTCATGATAACACAAGTTAAGAAGGGGCTGTCCATGGGGCGCGTGGGTGGCTTCGTCAGTTAAGCGTCCGACTTTCGCTTAGGTCATGATCTCACGGTTTGTGGGTTCGAGCCCCGCGTCGGGCTCTGTGCTGACTGCCAGCTCAGAGCCTGGAGCCTGTTTCAGTCTGTGACTCCCTCTCTCTCTGACCCTCCCCTGCTCACGCTGTCTCTCTCTCTCTCCTAGAAATAAATAAAAACATTAAAAAAAAAAAAAAAAAAAAAAGAAGGGACTGTCCACTCGATGAAGGAGACTTGGAGACTCTGCCCACCAGCCTGGAGGTGGAGCTTAGAGAGCAACCACCCCAGACCAGGACAGGACAGAGAGTTCTAGGAAAATGCAGAACCAATGGAATATAGGACGCATTCTACTAGACCAAAAACCCATATGGAATGCCTGTCGGAAGATGTAGGAGGGACTAGCTATATGTACAGAGGAAACTCAGCAGGTGAAAACATAAAGGCAAATATTAACTCCAGGAAAAACAAAGAAAAAGATGTAAGCAGAGTTCACTACTGGGCTCAGCAGTGAATATTATTTACATAATTATAATAATGCAAACAACAATAACCAAAAATTATGAAATGGCTCACTTGGGAAGATGAAAAAAAAAAAAGAGAGGCAGCTGAGGGTGCTGGTGAGGGCTCCTCCAGTGACATCTCATAATGTCTAAATCTGGTTTTTAAAAAAGCAAGAGGGTGTAATTTAAAAATGTGGAGAAAAATCAGGCAAGAAACAGCTGAAAGAATTGAGAAAGGCCGATGCCAGGCCATTGGACCCAAGGTCCAGAGTGGGGCTCAGGGACATTGTTGAAAGTGGCCTAACCTTTTGGGTTCTTTCTGTTCCTTTTTTCTACATATCTGTCTTTCTTTGGTAAGAATTAAAACAAACAAACCAGGGCCCTAAACTGAAAATAAATAACAAAGGAAAATGAATTCCCACCATAAAATGCCACAGTTTGGGACATTAGAAAACAAACTTTGAATAGGTCATTGATTAGAAAAGGAATTAAAATGGAATCACAAAATGTTTTAAAGTGAAACGATAATGAAAACAGTCAGTCAAAATTCCTAGATGCAGCTGACGTGGTACTTAGATTTTTATAGCCTTCAGTTCCTATATCAGAAAACAAGATAGTGGCTTTTGCCGAGTGAGGAAACTATAGATATTTTTAATTTCTTCTTTGTGCTGACCTGCACTTTCTGGTTTTCCAAAGAAGCTGCTTTTGGTTTTGTTGACCTTCCCTATTGTTTCTTCTGGACCATTCTGGCCAGGAAGGACCCCCCCCACCCCACCGACTGCCATTCCCCATAGGAGCTTCTGTGGGGTCAGCCTTGTGGCCCATCCAAGAACTATTCATCGCACGTGACTGAGAAGGTGTGTCTGCTTTCCCTGGGATGGTCAGGGGTCAGGGTCCCAGCATCCAGTATGCAGTTAAGACCTGCCGAATGGGGGTCAACAAGGTGACGCCTGGGAAGTTGAGCAGGGCACCTGGCCGTGGGACGTGGGAGTCCCACTCTGGCTGCCACTGGGAATGAGGGGCTGAGCCCAGTACACCGCTGCAGTGGCTCACTGCCTCTCCCTGTGCCCCCAAATCCTGCTCATCTCCCTCTGTGGGCAGCACCCCCATGCGCTGGTCCCCCGCCCAGGAACTGCCCTTGTCTTCCTCGAGGTGGGCCCCTTGCCCCCACCAAACGCCCACCCCATGGCCCCATGGCACCGCCGGCTTGGCAGCCCCCTGCCCGGGCAGGCCTGGTCTCAGCTGCTGAATGAAGCTGGATGGGACAGATCCCATCCGGCCCCTGGGAGCCGCGGAGCTGGGTGTCCTGCCTGTGAGCCCACACCCAGGGTGGGAGGAGCTCTGGCCCAGGCCCCAGGCCCCAGGTTGGAGAGGCCAAGCTGGCTCTGGACCCCTTCCTCTGGGAGAAACAGCTCGGCCAGCACAGAGCCCATTGGACATGGAGGAGCAGCGGCAGGAAAGAGGAGTTAGGAATGCGGGACAGGATGGGACGGACGCAAAGCGACCCCCTCACCACACCCCCCAACAGGGGCTTTGAGGCCTGTTGGCATGCTCGGGGGGGGGTGTCCTCAGCTGGTGGGGCCCTCTGGAGAGGACTCAGCCTGGAGGAGGGCAGAGAGAGGCCGTGTGGGCGCTCTTCCCTGCGCCCCACCCCGCCTGCAGGACCCTGTCCCCCGAAGCATCCTGTGCTGCTCTGGAATGTACACCTTGCTGGGCATGGCCTGCCCGGGGCTCTGGCCATACCCCACCGATCACAGGGTGGCCGCCTCCTGCCTGTGCCCTGCAGCCCTGGGCCAGCTGGGGCCCCACGGTCACAGCGCGTGTCCTCCGTGTAAGCCACGAGGGGTGGGGGGGACTGCGCTGCGGGGCGGAGGCGAAGTCAGGGCCGGGCCGGGGCCTGGACGTCACCAGCGTCCTTCCAAGACCTGCCCCCGCCCCCACCTCGTTGCCCTACAGACACTGCTGAGTGGCCACCGGGTGGGCTCGGGGGACCCGATGGAGGCAGGAAGGACGGGTTCTTGCCCGCATGGATTCCCACCAGCACCTTCCAAAGACGGTCCTCCAGGGCTGCCGCTCCCAACGGCAGGCCCACGTGGCCAGAACAAGTGGGATCTGGGTGCCCGAGGCCGCGCACACGTCCCTTCAGGGCACCGAGGGGGGTGGTGCCTTGGCCCTCCTGTCAGAGCAGAACACAGCAAGGCTCAGGTGCCCCCAACCCGCCAGGGCAGCGTGGGGTAAGCAGGGGGGCGTGCCGCGGGGTTCGGACAGGCAGGTGGTGGTGAGGTGGCAGGAGGGCCCCAGTGAGTGGCCCCAGCATCTGGGGAGGGGCCGCAGGGGGCCTCTCCACGCGGGCCCACCCCCCCAGATAGCCATTAACCCCTCAGCGGCTGGGTTCCCTTCCATTATGGAGACAGGGCCCCACGTGCTGGGCCCCCACACGCACAGTAGGCGCCCCCTCGCCCCTGGATCCACCTGTCCCCACAGCACCGGGACGCAGCCCCATCTCCCCTCCCTGGGCCCTCGGCCCCTCCGGCGGCCGCCGTTGGGTGCTTCCAGCCGCGGGCCCTGGGCTGCTGGCTCGTCCTGGGACCTCCTACGCCCTCCCCCCGGGCCCTGCGGTGAGACTCCCCTTGCCCGGTGCCTCTGCTTGTCACCCACCCCTTCCCTGCCAGGGGCCCTGTCACGCGAGCAGCGAGCGGTGAGTGGACAGACTCTCACTAAATCTTGGTGAGCTGACTGACACCTGACAGAGGTCTGCGGAGGCACGATGGCCCGGCCCGGCCGCTGGTCTGGCCAGGTGTCCCCAGGTGCTCCCTCTTGGCTGAGAGGCACTGCCCTAATGGCCCCCAAACTGCGGCGGCCTTCAGGCCTCTACCCCTCTGGGCCCCAGGGAGCCTCTCCACGAGACACAGCGGCCAGGCTGAGTTAGGGTTTAGCCTTCTGCAGAGGAGGTGAGAGGGGGCGCCGCACCCCCGGAGGCGAGGGGCCCCGGGAGGGGGGCCCTGGCAGGGAAGGGAGCAGGGGAACGGCCCTCAGAGCCCGCAGCCCAAGACGAGAAGGGCGGCCGGCGCCCCAGCTCTGAGGCTCCCCGAGTGCTCCCTACGGGGTTTGAGACGACTTAGGAGGGTTCTGTCGGCACCCGGCCGGTTGGGGGAGTATTGCCTGCACCCCAGGCCTGGCCACGGCCCCCGGGCCCTCAGGTCTGTCATCTGCGGCTCCGTGACCCAGGGCCCCGGGCCCCTCTCTCCTGGAGGCAAGGCCGCAGCCTCCCCTCCCTGAAAACTGTAAACTGTAACCCAGAGCCACACTGGCTCCCCGAGCAGGCGCCCCCCGCCCTCCTGGCGTCCTTCCTGGCAGGCCTGCGAGTGAGCTCACTCATTACATAAGGCATGTGAGCTATTTCTTGGGGGAATGAGCTCCCCCTGCACGGGGCTCCATTTCCCCTCTCCAGCTCCAACCACCAGCCACCACAAGCCAAGGGGGTCTGGGCCTGAGAGGCAAGACCCCCATGTGCCCAGGGCCCCCTCACCCTGTGCAGGGGGAGGGGCTGCTCAGCCCAGGTCCCAGCCCCCACCCCGCCAGGAACGTGCGCGTCTTGGGCAAAGGAGAGACCGAAAGTCCGCCCGGAGCTGCACCCCGAAGGGCAGTGGGCAGCAACCCAGCCCCAACCAGGCCTCGGGAATAAGGGGGGTTCCCCAGGGCATCACTGGTGGCTGTCACTCACAGCCCTTGCTCCCAGGATGGGCTCAGGCTTTCTTCTCTCTGGATTGGGGGTCGCTCCCGCTGGCACCCCCCAGCCGGTGCTCTTGGCTCCTCCGAGGACACCTGGGTCATCCAAGGGCCCCAAGCCCAGTGACATTTCAGCCAGGACTTGTGCTCCGCGGAGGAGCAGCAACGGGGTTTCACTTTGGTCAGAACAGAGGACCATGTGCAGGACCCGGGGGAGAGGAGCTCCCCACAGGGCAACCGTGTTGTCTGGAGGTGGGCACCAGCCCCGGGAGCCCTGGCGGCTGCAGGGAGGGGGTCTTCCCAGGCCCCTCTGGCCTCAGCTGTTGGGGGACAGGGGCTTAGGGACCTCAGACCCCCTGCCCCATTTCTGGATCGACAGGTACTGAGGGTGACCCATGAAGACACTGCTTGAAGGGACAGGCAGGCAACACGTGCAGGGAATTTCGGGGGGCGGCCAACCCCTCCCCTGGCCTGCGAGGGGCAGCTCCCCGCCTGGAAGGAAAGCCGGGGCCGGTGGCTGGGGGGCTGCGCGTGGGGGCCGCCCATGCTCTCTGCCCCGTGGTGGGGGGCTCCTGCGGGGAAGGGGGGACTGGTGGGAACCATCCCCTTCGCTTGGCCTTGAAGGAAAAGTCGGTTGGAAACCCAGCCGGGCTGTGTCCCCCCACTTTCTGCCCCGCCCAGAGGGAGGCCTGTGCGGTGCTTGGGACTTGCTCGCCTCGCCCTGCGCCCTGCGAGGGGACAGGGGACGGGGCTCGAGAGGCGGCAGGGCCGCGGGGAGCCCGCAGGCCGGAAACGCCGGCCCCTCCCGCGCCCCCGCCCTGGGCCTCCGTCCCCGCGAGAAACAAGACCACGGCTCCTTTCTTTTCAGAGACTCGAGTTCTTGGAACGCACACCCTCTTGGGTTTGCTATTTTTACCCGCCCCAGCCTTCCGGTCTCCATGGCGACACCTCCAAACAGCAGATTCCAGGCGGCAATGACGTCACCTTTCCCCTTCCTGCCGCCCAGGCCTCCGGGCGCTGCCGGGCCGACCCCATCGCGCGCCCCCCAGCGCCCCGGCCGAGCCCCCCGTCCACCCACCCCACCCCCGGGCCGTGGGCTCCCCTGCGCCCTGCCTGCCCGTGCGGGGCCTTCGCCACCCGCCCCCCGCCCCCTCCCCGCCGTCCCGCAGGGCGGCTGTGCCGGAGCCCCCCGTGGCAGAGGGCGCGAGCCCAGGGGCGGCCCTCCCTCCTGCTCCGGGATCCCTGCCATGCCGGCCGCCCTGTGGGAGCTGCCGCGGGCCCTCGCGGCCGGGGAGGCAGGGGCAGGCCGGCGCCAGGCCTTGCTGGCTGCGGGGGCCGTAGCCCAGCTGGCCTGGGAAGCCCCTGCGGCTCCCTGCTCCAACGGGGCTGCGGGGCAGGGGTCCCCCCGGAGGGCCCTGGCCCGGTGGCCCCTGGGCATCCGACCCCTGCGGCATGGTGGCAGCCCTGTCCAGGCCTGTCGCGGGCCACGCGCTGCACACCTGGGTCCCCATCGGGCAGCTGAGCTGGGTGGCTGTGTCCTCTGCTCCCGGGCCCAGGCGTCGTCCACAGGGGTCAAGGGGCTGGGTCCCTTTCTGGGTCCCATGTTACCCAGCTGTCCCTGTAACGGCCAGCCTGAGCTCAGTCCTCGGCCCAAACCAAGCACAAGGACACTTGAGGCTGGATGGCCAGCCATGCGTGACTGGGATGGGGTGGGAGCATAGGCCACCTGCGCCCCAGGCCCCCTCCTGGAGAAACACCCCCCCCCCAGGCTCCACACCGTGGCCTCCCTTTCTCCGTGGCTGAGCAGTCTCCTTGGTGGCTTGTGGGGTGGGAGGTGCTGCATGGGGAAGGGGGGCTGGGGGCACCCCCCCCGTGGCCAGCCGTGCCTAGTGGGGTGCTGGGGCCCCAGCCCCAAGCAGGGCCTCCCCCTGCCCAGCAGCCCAAGGGGCCAAGACAAAGTAACCCCCAGCCCCGCCTCGGGCAGCCTCCCCGCACCCAAAGCCTCGCTGGGCGGGGGGTTCAGAGAGGGAGGCAGAGCAGGGAGGGCAGAGCAGCACTGTGAGGGGCTGCAGCCCCACGTGTGGGCCGGTCGGGGAGTCGGGGCCACGCTCCACGCTGCCGGCGTCCAGAAGGGCAGAGCCGACGCTTAACCGTGTTGTCAGCTGCTCCCAGAAACGGTATTGAAACAAGGTGGTTTCGAGGCTCGCATTCCTGCCCTCCTGCTCGATGTGAGGTACGAGGCCCCGACTCGCCCCTGTCTGACGTGGGCAGGCACCCTCGCAGGCCCGGGCACGAGGCAGGCAGGTGGGCGGCCCCACACACGCAGTCCCGGGAAGGCGTGCGAGAAGCAGGCGGCCCCCACCCCCGGGCGAGGTGTCTGCGCTCAGGCTGGGCCCCAGGCAGGCGCTGGGCCCCTGGAGTGGGGGTGGACGGGGTTGTCCAGTACAGCACTGACCCCAGCAGGCTCTGTCCAGACAGGAGACCGGAAGGGGGGACCCGGAGCGGGGGGGGGGCTGTTGGACAGCGAGCGGCCGGACAGCAGGCTTCACGCGCGAAGGGTGTGAAATGTGAAGACGGACAGCTCGTGGCCCCGGAGCCCGCGGAGTGTAGGCACCCCCGCGCCCGCGGGCAGCTCTGCCCTTCCCCTCGCGCTGCTTCTGTAACGACGCGGGCTCCCAGGGCCGCCACTGCCCCGCCCTCTCCTCCCGACCGGACCGTTTGGGCCCCTGCCAGGCCCCCCGCGACGCCCCTGGTCTGAGCTCTGGTCAGCCAGACGTGTCCTGCCCAGGCTGGGATCCAGGAGGAGGTCAGGGGGCTCTGGCCCTGAGGGGCGGTGGCGCCCATGGGGGAGCCCCCACGCCGGGCGCGTATTGCAATTGATTTCTTCCACCAAGTTCATCAAGGACCTGCATGGAGATGAGCAGGAAGATGTTCTTGTTCTCAGGCGCTTAAGGTTTCATGAGAGGCAATGAAGAATTACGTTTCCATGTGTTTCATATGAGATGGGGACACTCAGTCCTACAAAGAACAGACCAGAGGGAGGTGGATGGGACACTGAGTCAAGGGGGCAGGGGACTCCTTATGAAGCCCACTCAACAAAGCCCTAAAATGGGTGAGGGGTGAGCGCTCTGGGTGAACAGTACATGCCAAGGCCCTGAGGCAGGAGCTCTGGTCAGGGTCCACGTGGAGGTTGGAGGGCAGTGAGTAAGGAGGAGGGAGGGTGTGGGAAGGTGCGCCCATGACCCCAGGCTGCTGCTCACCCCCAGCTTAGCTCCCCCGGGGGCGGGGTCTTGGGGGGCACTGCGCCGAGCCTGTGAGGCCCCATCGCTGACAGGCTGGGGTGGAACAGCTCCCCGGTGGGGCGAAGGGAAGTTCAGCAAACAGCACCCACCGCCTTTCACTGCTGGAAACACTGAGCACTGGGTACAGAGAACGGATTCGAAGCGGCCGAGGCTCCTTTTTCTGAACACTGTGTCCCCAGGCTGGAAGGGACACAGCTGGGGTGACAGCCTAGAGGAAGTCCCTCGCCTGGCTCAGGCCTGGTCTGTCTGCGGTCCCTGGGCAGCCCCCCTCCCCCGCCCAGGGACCCCCAGCCCGCTGCCCTGCCCGGCTCGCCACCCCCAGCGCCAGCCCCCACAGCCCCACAGACACGGCAGGGAGGCCCCGCGGCCGCGGGCCTGGCATCGGCCTCTGCCCGGCACCTTCCACGGACTGCCCCACCTCCAGGCGAGCGCTGCCCAGCGGCTCTCATCCCCGTGAGTAATGTTTAACTTGGAAGGGCTGCCGGGGAGAAGTTAACAACAAGCTTGGATTGCAGTCTGCTTGCCAGGAGGGGCAGAGGGAGAAGGGGAGGGAGAGAGGGCGAAGTTGAGGAGGGGGGGCAGGAGGCGGGGCCCGGGGGCCGGGCTTGAAGGGCCCGGGATCCCCCCCGAGAGCTGGGCCCTGCCACCGGCTCCCACGGGAGGGGGGCTTTGAGGCCAAATGGCTGGAAGACACACACTGGGCATCAGGCGGAGCCTCTCCAGGCTCAGTTTCCCCCACAGAAAGCCCACGGTCAAAGCTCCGGGGAAGAGAGCACCAGGCGCGCGCACACCCCGCACAGGCACATGCACACGTACACTGACACATATGCAAACACAGCACGTACGTGAATGCACAGACACACATACACATAGGCAGGTGCACACACATGAACACACACTCAGGAACACAGGCTGTGGGTGGAAGGGCCCCCTGCGGTGCCAGGGCTTCAACACAAGCGAGCAAGGAGGAAGCCCCGGCGGCGGGGCCGGAGGGCGGCTCGAGCCCCGAGCTCCTGCCCCGCCAGCTCCCGGCTCCGGAGTCCACCAGCCCCACTTGGAAAGGTCGAGGGGTGCTGGGGAGGGCTCCACTCCAAATGGCCAAGGGGAGAGGCCTTCTGTTCCACCCTGAGACGGGAACAGGCCACGCTGGGCCCCCATGCGAGGCAGGAGGACCCCGTTCAGGGCCCAGCTCCATCACACCAGGCAAAGAGCCGCCCCCACCGCCCCATTCCACATCTGTGAGGCCATGGATACGCCTTCACGAAGATACATTCTCTCGGGGAAAAATGCACCTCTCTCTAACCGTGTAACTTTTCCCAATCGGCTCCATTCCCGCAGGGCCTGAACACCTGCTCTGGGGGAGAGACCTACCCTGGCTGGGTGGGTCCCCCGGCACCAGGGGGAGCAGGGGTCTCACCCTCAAGGAGTAACACCAGCTTACAGAGGATACTGGAAGGGAGCCCCTTTCCCGCCTCTGCCAGCCGGCCGGCCGCTGTTCTTTCTCTAAAGATAAACTGTTTCACTTTGAACTTCCTCCTTGAGAATTCTGAATTCATGACCCGTCTTGTGAGCTTGGCAAAGGGCCTGGACAGAGTAAGGATATTCCCGCCACAGTGTGCGTGTGATTGCCTATCAGAGCCTGGGCTTGGGGCGCCCTGCCCCCCGTGCGCATCAGAACCTGGGTCTCGGGGCTCCCCCCACCCGAGCAGCAGCGGGCAGGGCACCTGGAGCCCAGCCGGTGCTCTGCGGTCGGCGTATTTGCATCCCCTAAAATTCACATTGAAACCTAACCCCCCACCAGGGACGTGAGGACTTGGGGAGGTGGGCAGCTTACGAGGGGGAGCCCCACGATGGGATCAGTGTCCTTGCAGAAGGGACCTCGGAGAGCTCTGTCGCCCCTTCTCCCAGGTGACGACACAGCAGGCAGTGGCCGTCTGACCCAGAAGAGGGTCCTCTGCAGACCTCGACCCCGCTGGCACCCGGATCTCAGGCTTGCAGCCCCCAGAGCTGTGAGAAACACGCGTCTATCGAGCGTGAGGGCCCCCGAGTCTGCGGTAGGTGGCCTGTGAGGCAGCAGACGGACTGAGACAGCGGTGACCGCACCCCTGCCAGTGCATCCGGCTCCCAGGCCAGGCCGGAGAGGAAAGGAGAGGCTGAGGTTGGAGGAGCCCTCGTTTTCCCTGGAAGAAGGCGTCCTCGGGGCGCAGGCCCGCCCTCAGGTGGGGTGCAGAGGACCGTCAGGAGCGCCTCGCTGGAGCCTGCAGCCTCGACGTGGCAGGAAGTGGCCAGAGTGGAGACCGTGGGCTCCTGTGGCCCTGCCCGCCGGTCCACGGCGCTGCCACGACACGGGGTCCCTGAGCACTCGCTCTGTGGCTTGTTCCAGACTTCCAGCATGACCAGAGAATGTGTGACAACACCCTCATCACCTCTATGCAGGTTCCTCGTTGAAACGTGATGTTTTAGGGATGTTGGGTTCAAATGAAACGCGTTATTACAGCCGATTTCACCTACTTTCTTTCACCCTCCCGGGGGGGCTACTGTAAATTGACGGTGACCTGGGAGGAGGGGCGACAGGCGGATGGACGAAGGCCGGGAGGACAAGGGCAGGTCTGAGGACGGGCGCGTCGGGAGGCAGCTCAGGGACAGCTGAGCAGCAGAGACAGGACAGCGGGCGGAGCTGGTGTGACCCAGGTCTGTTTCCCAGGACCCCGTGCTGCGGGGTGTCGGCCGCCAGTTGAGTACAGGTCTGTCACCGGCTATCTCCAAAAGCACTGGCCCGTGGGGACAAGGACAATGGAACCCACCCCAGCTGTCACTCTGCCACGTGCCCACCAACTCCAGGGCACTCTGGGTGGTCAGGGGGCCTGGGGCTGTGGCCCTCAGGGAAGGCTGCCCAGCGGTGACAGGCATCTAAGGCCTCTCTCTGTTCCCAGGGGGCCTGTGGCCTAAAGTCCTGGCAGATCCTCCCTCCTCGTCCGTGTGGCTTGGTGGCTTTTTCTTAGTACTGCCCACTCCCCAAAACCCGATGCTCTCGTTCCGTGGGGGAGGAGATGCTGCCTCCTAGGAGGTGTGGGGGACTGGCCATCCTGGGAGGGGGCTGGCCATCCTGGGGCTGGGGGCTGGCCATCCTGGGAGGTGGGGGGCTGGCCATCCTGGGAGGTGGCCATCCACTGGCCATCCTGGGGGGCCATCCTGGGAGGGGGGCTGGCCATCCTGGGGCTGGGAGGGCTGGCCATCCTGGGAGGGGGACTGGCCATCCTGGGGGGGGCTGGCCATCCCATCCTGGGAGGGCCATCCTGGGGCTGGCCATCCTGGGAGGGGGAGAATGGCCATCCTGGGGGGGCTGGCCATCCTGGGGGGCTGGCCATCCTGGAGGGGACTGGCCACCCTGGGGGGCTGGCCATCCTGGGAGGGGCTGCCATCCTGGGAGGGGGAATGGCCATCCTGGGAGGTGGGGGGCTGGCCATCCTGGGAGGGGGAATGGCCATCCTGGGAGGGGGGAATGGCCATCCTGGGAGGCGGGGGGCTGGCCATCCTGGGAGGGGCTGGCTATCCTGGGAGGCAGAGGGGGCTGGCCATCCTGGGAGGCGGGGGGGCTGGCCATCCTGGGAGGGGTGGCTGGGCCATCCTGGGGGGGGCTGGCCATCCTGGGGGAGGGGGGCTGGCCATCCTGGGAGGCGAGGGGGCTGGCCATCCTGGGAGGCATCCTGGGGGGCTGGCCATCCTGGAGGGGGCTGGCCATCCTGGGAGGGGGCTGGCCATCCTGGGAGGCGAGGGGGCTGGCCATCCTGGGAGGCTGGCCATCCTCGGAGCGGGGTGGCTGGCCATCCTGGGAGGGGCTGGCCATCCTGGGAGGCGGGGGGCTGGCCATCCTGGGAACGGGGGCTGGCCATCCTGGGAGGCGGGGGCTGGCCATCCTGGGGAGGGGCTGGCCATCCTGGGAGGTGGGGGGGCTGGCCATCCTGGGGGGGCTGGCCATCCTGGGAGGGGGGCTGGCCATCCTGGGAGGGGGGCTGGCCATGGCCATCCTGGGAGGCCATCCTGGGAAGGGGGCTGGCCATCCTGGGAGGCGGGGCCATCCTGGGCTGGCCATCCTGGGAGGGCTGGCCATCCTGGGAGGCAGGGGGCTGGCCATCCTGGGAGGGGCTGGCCATCCTGGGAGGCGGGGGGGCTGGCCATCCTGGGAGGGGTGGCTGGCCATCCTGGGAGGGCTGGCCATCCTGGGAGGGGCTGGCCATCCTGGGAGGCGAGGGGGCTGGCCATCCTGGGAGGCAGGGGGCTGGCCATCCTGGGAGGCGGGGGCTGGCCATCCTGGGAGGGGGCTGGCCATCCTGGGAGGGGGCTGGCCATCCTGGGAGGCGGGGGCTGGCCATCCTGGGAGGCAGGGGGGCTGGCCATCCTCGGAGGCGGGGGTGGCTGGCCATCCTGGGGAGGGGCTGGCCATCCTGGGAGGCGGGGGGCTGGCCATCCTGGGAGGCGGGGGGCTGGCCATCCTGGGAGGCGGGGGGCTGGCCATCCTGGGGGGGGGGCTGGCCATCCTGGGAGGGGAGGGGGCTGGCCATCCTGGGAGGAGGGGAGGCTGGCCATCCTGGGAGGGGGCTGGCCATCCTGGGAGGGCTGGCCATCCTGGCCATCCTGGGAGCGAGGGGCCAGGGCTGGCCTCCTGGGAGGCGAGGGGGCTGGCCATCCTGGGAGGCAGGGGGCTGGCCATCCTGGGAGGCGAGGGGGGTGGCTGGCCATGGGAGGCGGGTGGCTGGCCATCCTGGGAGGCGGGGGGCTGGCCATCCTGGGAGGCGAGGGGGCTGGCCATCCTGGGAGGCCTGGGAGGGGGCATCCTGGGAGGCGGGGGGGGCTGGGGCTGGCCATCCTAGTGCGCATCCCAGCAGGGGACAGCCCCTCAAGGAGGAGACTGGGGGGAGCTCCTTACAGGGTCTTCCCCCATCGCCGATGGGAGCTGGGGCCAGGACAGGCTCAGGATGCAGCAGGAGGGGCGGCACGCTGGCACCAGGGCTGGGGGCTGGAGGAACAGCGACCCCATCTTCGGGCCGTGGGAGGCTGGCTGCGCGGAGGGGACGGCTGGGTGTGGGTGCAGAGCCGGGGGGTGGGGTGAGGGACAGTCAGCTCACCGAGAGTCTTGGGGGAAAGGCAGGCACGGCAGGGGGCCCTCCAAAGCTCAGGAGGCCCCGAACGGGAGGAGTGGGCCTCACGCTCTGCCCAGCCTTGGGCACCCGGCTCTGCACCTGGCACCATGGCCCCAACTGCTCCCACGCAAGGCCCCTGGCTGCCACTGAGTCAGCAAGACCAGGCGTCCAGGCAGCCAGTGAGGGGCACTGCATCCAAGCCCCAGCTCTGTGCTCACTGTCTCGAGGTCCAGACAAAGGGCCGGATGGGTCCTGGCCTCAGTAGGCCTATCTGTAAATGGGGCGGAATGATGGCACCTCCACTGCGGGGCTGGACGAGGGTGAGCAGGCTGGTGCTCCTGAAGCGGGAGCTCAGCCTGAGGCCCCTGGCCCCTCGGTGCGGCTGCTCACGGGGCAGGGTGTGGGAGAAGCAGCTCTTCCCCGTCCAGACCCTCTGAGAAATCGGGGAGCTGTCCCTGCCTCCACCCCAGGCGGGGCCTTGGGGCCACCATCCCCGTAGCTGGGAGGCCAGGGGCTGCTCGGGCCCCAGCTGCCCACCCACCCACTCCGCCACGAAGGGGTGGACGGAGAGAGAATGACCGTGAGGGGCCAGGCGCGTGTGACCACGTGAGCCGTCGCTGCTGGGCCGCCTGGCGGGGGCGGGGCAGCCAGCAGCAGAGACTCGCCCGGTGTTGTGCGAGCAGAGGGTGGGCCGCACGAAAGCCCCCCGCACTCCCCGTGGGAGCAAAGGGATGCGGTGTGGGAGGAGAGGGGCCTCTCTGGTGGCCCAGCTGGTTCTGCCCTCCCAGCTCCACCTGGGGGGGCAGGGACAGGACTCCACGGAGTGGGGTGCCACTCTGCCCCCCGACCCCCAACAACAATCCAAAAGGAGTCCCACGTTCCAGACTCCAGTGCCCTTCTCCCTCCCTAGCCCCCTCCCTCCCCTCTGGGTTTTTTCAACCATCGAGCACCCCCCACTTCTGAGTGGCCAGCTGGGGCTGAAGGTGCCTCAGGGACTGGGGGTGCTGGCTGTCTCCCCAGGCTGCTGCTCTAGCCAGGACCTCAGGACCCCTCCCCCCAGCATCCTGGACCGAGGGCCGTAGAGTGGCTTCCGTGTGAGGCCCCAGGGAGACAAGGTGACCCAGGCTACAGGAGGGAGGGGCACGCCCACCTCGGGGCCCCAAGGAGGCTTGGGGCAGCTGCCTGCGTGGGTTCCCCCTCCCCCACTTGGGCCCCATGCAGACGTGCGGCCAGTTCAGAGAAGCCAGTCCTCAGGCCAGCGTGCCACGGCTCCCGCTGGCCAGACAGCCCCTGCAGACCTCAAAGGGACCCTCAGGAACCAGGATTGCCCTCTGGCCGGGGTGGGGGCGCGGGGTGTTGCCAGGCCCTGGAAGGTCCAGGCAGCAGAGTCAGAGAAGCCCAGTATCCGTCTCGGAGACCCAGGCGCCAGACGGTGGGAGCGGGGAGGCCGCAGCTCCTGCACTCCCACCTCCTGAACGAGGGGTCTCAGGTCAGAGAGCCAGCCTGGCCCCTCCTGCGGGCCCCCTCCCCGGGCCGGCCAAAAACACTGCCAGATCCTGGCAGCTTCCTGCTCCAAGCCTGGCAAGTGGAGACACAGACCCTCTGCTGGAGACTCGCTGTGCTGCGGGCCGGTGACCCTGTGACCCCTGGTGGCAGCCTGGCCCTCTGGTTGGTCAAAGGGTCCCAGTAAGATTCAAAGGCTTGGGAAGGGGAGAGAGGCAGCCCCCCTGCCTGTGCCCACCAGACCTGCCCCCAAAGATGTCTACCTGTCATTGCCAGGGAGGCCAGATCACCATCCGCTGACCCCTGACCCAGCCTCTCTGCCGTCGAATGGAGGAGGGGCCAGAGGAGGAGGATCGGGGTTGGGGCAAAAGGGAAGGAGGGGGAGGGGGGAGGGGAGGAGGGGGAAAGCAGACAAGGGGGAGGAGGGGATAGAGGGGAAACAGGAGAGGGGGAGGGGGAGGGGAGCAGGGGGGAGGGGAAGAGGGAAGGCCAGGCTGAGGCCCAGCAGCCCCTCTGACAGAGAACCCCCCACCGTGGCCACAGCAGGTGGGCCGGGAGCCAGCTCAAGGACAGCTCCAGGGAGGGAATGAGAGCTTTCTGGGTCAGCGCTCTGTCACACCGTCAGGTTGGAAATTGGCCCCACAGAAACGGGGGTGACACAGCCGGGGCTCATGGTGGCTGAGGCCGGGGGGCTGGAAGGTGCACGGTCCTGCCGGCATCCCAGGAAGTCCACGCCCGGCCGGCAGAGGTGTCCTAACGAGGTGGCAGATGGGCCGAGCCGCTGCCTGCAGAGAGGCCAGGCCCACTCTGGGGAGGCCGTGGGAGGCCCCACACTCCGGGAGTGGGTCCAGCCGCCGTCGCCCATCCTGGGCCCCTCCTGGGACATAGGCGGGCTTGAGGCTGAGCTGGCCCTGCTCCGGGCCACACTCAGCGGATGGCGGCAGGGTCCCCCTCCACTCTGGGGGGTGGTCTGCAGGCCCGGAATGAGACAGGTGGGTTGGGGGTGCACAGCCGCCCCTGACTGACTGCACTGTACTGGGTGCTGACAGCAGACAGTGTCCCCACGCTGCTGCACAAATGACTGGGGGCTTAGAACCACAGAAATAGTGTGTTCTCACAGTCTGTAGACCACAGTCCACACTCAACGGTGGGCAGAGCCACACTCACTTGAAGGCCCAGAGAGAGGACCTTTCCTGCCCCTTCTGGCTTTTTCTGGGCTCCAACCCAAGAGGCTCTGGCTCCTCCCCCATGGCTCCGGCCCCGCCCCCGTGACTCCGGCCCCGCCCCCGAGGCTCGGGCTCCGCCCTCATGGCTCCGGCTCCGCCCCCGTGGCTCTGGCTCCGCCCCGCGGCTCCGGCTCCGCCCCCATGGCTCTGGCTCCGCCCCCGTGGCTCTGGCTCCTCTCCCGTGGCTCTGGCTCTGGCTCTGGCCCGTGGCTCCGGCTCCGCTCCATGACTCTGGCTCCGCCCCCGTGGCTCCGGCTCCGCCCCATGACTCTGGCTCCGCCCCGCGGCTCCGGCTCCGCCCCCGCGGCTCCTCTCCACGCGGCTAGTCGAGCTTCCCTCTTACGCACGAGGGCAGCAGTCAGAGTGCCCGCGGGCGCACCCTGACCCAGCGCGGCCTCATCGTAGTTAGATTTCATCTGCAGACACCTGGCCTCTGGGTCGGGCTATATTCACGGGTTCCCAGCAGACCTGGAGTTTGGCTCAACACCTGATACCAGGCGTGACCTCCACTCCCTGTAGAAGGGTCCACGGTGCCACCCACGCCCGGCTCAGCCTCGGGGTCGGCTGACGAGCCCAGTCTGGGGCCCTCTGGGCCAGCACCACTTGGGGCCCCGGGGACCTGGCGGGGGGCAGACGGCAGGCTGGCCCTCCCAGGAAGGTAGCAGCACCCCAGCCTCCTGCCCCACTCGAGCTGTGGGAAAAGCCAGCAGCGGCCACAGGGAGGACGCAGGGCCCGTGGAGGAGCTTCAGGCAGCTCAAGAAGGCGTCTCTGTGCGGGGAGGGGGGGTCAGCGGAGCAGGACCCAAGGGTCAGCAGGAGCCGCCACTTGCAGGGGGACCCGGTGAGGGCAGAAGCCTGAAGCGGAGACACGGGGACACAGGCAAGGCCGGTGTGGCTGCGCAGAGAGGGTGGAGGCGCGGGGCGGAGACCTCACGGCAGGGACAGGTTCTATGGGCACTGGGAGAGGGTGGCTGTCCAGGAGAGAGGTGGCAGCTGGCACGGGGGCTTGGAAACAGGGCCGCCATCTCTCCTGTGCCAAAGCCCCAGCTGTTTCTTGGCTTTGGGGCTCTTGGGGTGGGGCCTGGAGGCCGCGCCAGCCCATGGCTGCAGCCTGCTGACCGCTGCGGGGCCCCAGCCGTCCGTGGCCATCCCCTCGGTGGCCCAGAGGGGACGCCCGGAGGAGACTGCGGACGCCCTTGTTCCAGAACCGGTGTGCAGGCCCCGCACCCCCACTCTGCCACCCGACAGATCCTGCAATGTTTCCCAGGCAACTGTTTCAATCTGGCCCGTCTGCCTGGCACTCCACACGCCCACGGATGCCTCTGCCTGGTTGCGGGCACGCTTGCCCGCCTGGCACACACCGGCTGGCAGGTGTGGTCCAGGGGAGCCCGCTGCCTGGCTTCTCTGGAAGGCCGGGCTCTGGGGAGGAGGCAGCCCAGCACCCCGGGCCGTCCTCACCCAGAGAGCAGGTGCATCCGGGGCACCCTGAGTGGGAGCCCCGCTGTCCTGTCACGCGGCAAGGGAGGTGGCAGCCCCCGCTGTGAGCACGTGCCGCCCCCAGCCACTGTCACCTGGAAGACCATTCTGCTTTCTAGGGCTTTCCAGGTCGTGCCTGCCAGCTTCGGCCCCTGTTCGGCCCATCTGTGCTGTCCTGATCCCATTTGCGCGGTGGCCCGATGGGAGAACAGGGCCCCCCAAACGCCAAGGAGGGGGCAGGGAAGCTAAGTGGGGCTTAGACTACTCCAGCCGGTTCCGGCCTGGATCTGGCTAGAGGTCGTCCGTGCCTCAAGCCCCGCCTCGCAGTAGAGGCTGAGAGGGAGCTCCGGCCAGGTTCCCGGGGGCATTGGCACCTGTCGGATGCAGGCCCTGCCCCCCCAGCGGGAGTGAGGGTCCGCCCCGCCCTGGCCCTGAGAGCACCAGGAGCTGAGACCTGTGCTCCCTGGTGGCGGGAGGTGGCGGGAGGGAGGGGCCCCCGACTGCCTGGCCGCACGGGTCCGATGCTGGACCGGGCAGCCCGGGGGTGGCGGGGCTGGCCTATCCCCACGTGCCGCCCTGCCCTGTGGACGGAGCCAGGGAGAGCTCGGAGCGCGCTGCGGGGCAGGGGTCCCGCACCCCTACACGTGCTGCTCTGCCCAAGGGGCCTCTTCTCGCTGACATAGTCTCTGTAAACATGAATTCTGGCTCATACAGAACTGGTTTCCAGAGCGCAGGCATCCGCCGAAATCAGAAATTCTCTTCCGGTGAAGCTGCCCTTGCTGCCTGTCCCCGCAGCAGGCAGCTCAGACAACGTGAGCCTTTCAGTCAAGTTCAACATCCAACCTTCTCCTGTCCCAGCGCAGCTGCTGCGTCCTGCCAGTGATGCCGGAACAGTTGGGACAAGGTGGGCCCGTCGGGGACTTGGTGCTTCCACCCCAGGTCCCTGTGCGGGGAGGGGCGGGGAGGAGGGGGAGGGGCAGGCCTTCCCGACGGGCGCCAGCACCTGCGGCCCGCCTGGCGGGTGACCCCTGCTCTGTGGTCCGTGGAAGTGTCCCAGGCTGTAGGTGCCAGCGGGATGGGGGAGTTAATCCCCAGCAGCCGGATGAAACCAGAGAGGAGAAGCCCCCAGAAAGACAAGTTGTCCACATTGCTCTGGCTCCCGGAGGGCCTCTGCTCTGCCAGGCAGCGCCAGACTGGCCTGGGGTCCCGGGGTTCTCCCTCGGCAGCCGAGGGCAAACAAGGTTCCCTGGCCTGGTTCAGGCCAAGGAGAATGGGTGTCGCCCCCTTCTGGGTCATAGGCCGCAGCCAGGCTCCGTCAGGCCCTGACTGTTTCCCTGGGCTTGACCTCACCGGGTCACCTGCCCTCACCGGGTCACCTGCCCTCACTGGGGGGGTCACCTGCCCTCACTGGGGGGTCACCTGCCCTCACTGGGGGGGGTCACCTGCCCTCACCGGGGACACTGCCCTAGGCCAGGGCACGAGTCTCCCTGCCAGTGCCTTGCTCTGCCTTTCTTGGTCAGGGGCCCAGGCCGCATGGGGTCTATAGAGGAAGGGCCCGGAAGGGGCAGGAGCCGCTGGGACGCTGAAGCCGCACTGCTCAGCTCCGGGCCCAGTGTGGAGCCGTCGAGGCTCCTAGAGATGTGCCCGTGCAGCCGCCCCGCATGGGCGGACAGCTGAGCACGCACTGGCTGTGCCTTCCTCTGCCTCGGGGAGGCCTGGCGCCAGCGCCTCCGGGTGTCCCCATGGCCGGGGCTGCAGAAAAGTGCCGGCACTTCCAGCAAAGGCTTTGAAGCTGTGGCAGCTGAAGCCGGGGCGTGGGAACCCCTGACGCAGCCGTCGGGTGGCCCTGGGCCTGCGGGGCTCCTTCCGCGTCAGCGTCAGCCCCGGGAGCCTCACATCGGGGCTTCCCTATCCTGGGAGCAGACCCCGCCGCGGTCACCTCCTCCAGGGGCTCCCGGGACCACCCTGCTTGCAGCTGTGCTCGTTCATGCACGTGCGGTCTGGTTTCCGTCGGCGGGCAGGCTCTGGGGGTGAGGACCCAGCCTCATTCTCCAGGGCGCTTTAGTATCTACGACAGGCCCCACACCGGTAGGTATTCGGGCAGTATTGGTGCGAGGTCTGCCCTGGCAGCTGGACGCAGGGTGACTTGACTCAGGGATGGGGGCCCTGGGACTGGAGAGGGCAGTGGGCCTGGCGGAGGACAGGACTGTGACACGCGGACGGGACGAGGTGAGGAGGCTGACCTGAGCCATGGGACCCTGAGGAACGAGGTGCAGAGCAGAGCCCCGAAGCTGCTGGGGTCCCAGCGCTTCAAGTGTCATCTACTTGTCCATGGAGGGAGCTTCCGGCCACCCAGCCCCCTGCGCGCTCCAGCCCTGGGGGGGGGGCGGGGGGCGTCACCCAGAGGCCCATCTTGGGGCCCACGGGGCACAGGACTCTACAAGAGCAGCAGCAGCGGAGGGTGCCTGGACGTCTGCTGCCACCAAGTGGTGGACTGAGTGGTGGCTGGGTGAGAGCAACCCCCCCCCCGAGACTCAGGCTGCCCTAGAAGCCCCCTCCCCGCCTCCGCCGGCCACCTGGACTTTGTTGCTTCACTTTTTCCCCCTTAATTAAAAAAACCCAGATTCCTCCCTTTACGAGGAACACTTGATCGTCCCCATTTTCCACGTCAGCAGAGAGGGAAACTGAGGGTCTGAGCTGACCCTTGCCACGGCAGGCGGGAGAGCAGGGGCGGCCCAGGCGATGCGGCCGGTGGGCTGTGCCTGAGGGCGGCTGCCGGGGGCGGGGGGAGGGCCTGGCCTGACCGCACGCCCAGTCCTCCTCCCGGGCCTCTGAGACCCCAACCCTCCGGGGGACCGTGAGGGCTGGGTCCCCCCACGTCCTTCCGCAGCTGGAAATCCGTTCCCTCAGTCCCACCTCGGGTAGAGGAGGGGCCCGGCCTCAGTCTCCACAAGTGCTGAGGTCAGAACGCTTTCCTCCCTGACAGGGTCCCAAAGGCGACACGGCCTGCGGCCGGGGAGCGGGCGGGGGGGGAGGGGCGAGGGGCGGGGCCTGCGTCGGGGGCGGGGCCTGCGTCGGGGGCGGGGTCCCCGGCCGGCCGCTCACTTCCGCCGGACGCGCGGCTCGGGACAAATGGAGGCGGCGCGGAGGCCGCGGTTGGGGTTGCGCCGCCGGAGGCCGTCCTCGGGGGGCGGGTGAGGCCGGGGTCCGGGGGACCGGGGAAGAGGGTGCGGGGTGCTGCGGGCAGGCCAGTGCGTGTTTCCCGGAACCCGACCCGGTCCGCCGCACGCCCGCCCCCTCGGGGCTGTCACCCTCTCCCGAGCCCCCTCCAGCGCGGGGTGCACCGTCACTAGGTCTCCCCACTTTCCGGAGCCTCCTCCCCGCGGCCCCCCCCCACTGAGGTCTTCCGCTCTGCCCTCGCCCTCCCCGCGGGACCCCCGCTAAGGTCTCCCCACTCCCCACCCTCCTGAGCCCCCTCCACCGCGGGGCGCACGCTCGCTAGGTCTCCCCGCTTCACGGAGCCCTCTCCCCGCGGCCCCCCGCGCTGAGGTCTTCCCGCTCTGCGTCCGCCCCGCGCCCCCCCTCACTCCCCCTCCCGGGTGAGGTCTCCTCTATCGATCCCCCTGCCCTCCCCGCTCCGCGGAGCCCCCTCCCCCACGGGCCCCCTGCGAGGCGCCCCCCACTAAGATCTCGGCTCCCTCAGGGGCGGCGCGGGGCCCCTCCCGGGGGACGGCGGCGAGTGCGCGCTGCCGTGGGCGGAGCTGCTGCGCGCTTGCAGCGCGGATCTGAACCCCGACGGAGAGCTGCCGCCGCTGCCCGCCTTCCCGGGCCCGGTGCGTCGCGGGGACCCCCGGAGCGGTCGGGGGTGTGTGTGCGGGGGGCGGTGTCCCTGGCCGGAGAGGCGCCGGGGCGCCGCTGACGTGGCCCGACGACCCCGTTTGCAGGAGTCCGGGCAGGAGCGCGAGCGCGCCGCGTCTCCCGAGGTGTTCAGCGTGGGCCCCCACACCTTCCCCTGGACGCCCTTCCCACCGGCCCCGAGCGGAGGTGGGGGCCCGGGCTGTTCCTACAAGCTGCTCCTTGGCGCCAGGGAGCGCCCGGGGTCCCCCGCCCGGTCCCCGCAGCGACGCCTGGAGCCCGAGCCCCTGGGGACCCCGGGCGCCAGGGAGCAGCGGCAGCAGCAGCGACGGGCGGCGGCGCCGACCCTGCGGAGCTGCCCCATGTGCCAGGTCGACTTCGGCCCCGGGTGAGTGCGCCCGGCCCTGGGCCTCCCTCCCCCTCCGCGGACCCCAGCCCTGTTAGGAAGCCACAGCCGTCGTTTGGGGTAACGAGGGTGCCTGAGCTCAGCTGTGGGCCCTTCAAACGGGAGCTGGTGCGGGCGGAGTGCGCGGCGCACCGAGTGCACCCGCCGGGGGAGGGGCCGGTCTGGGGGTCCACCCGCCCTGCCCCTCGGAGGCCTGTGCACAGGCTGCCGCCTCCCCGGAGCGGACTCCCCAGCGGCAGGGCGCCCACCCTCTTCTCGCAGCTCAGCCTTTGAGCCAGTCCACCTTGAGGTAGGGGACCCGGTGGTGACTGCCAGGCTGTGGGGTCGCCAGGCAGTTTCCTGTTCAAAGAGTCCACCAATACCTTCCCAGCGGTAGGTTGGAGGTTTTATACGAGAGAGCGTCTAGAGATGTTTTTGTTCTTTAAAAACTCAATGTATACCTTTTTATTTATTTATTTGTAAGCAAAGGGAATGGCTCCAGTTTTGCTAAGATGTTAATCCTCGAAACACCTAGCTTGTGGGCCATGTGTCACAGAGCCAAGGACACAGATGTGGGGGTCACAGGGGTCGGGATTGTCAAAAGGAGCTCGGGCAGGTGAAGCGATTGGACAGCAGGTTTCAGTAAGTGGACCAGCTCCGGACCTCGGGTGGCTCGGGGGAAGGTGTTCTTAAGTCACGGGCCCCGTCCCTGGTCCCCTGGAAGCAAAACCAGCCCAGGACAGTGAAGGCGATGGAGCAAACACTGGCAAACCTTTCATCAAAATAAACAGAAAGGAATTTAGACCTGACCTTTTATTTTTATCTTTTGTTAAAAAATTTTTTAAATGTTTGTTTATTTTTGAGAGAGGAAGAAACAAAGTGAGAGTAGGGGAGGGGCAGGGAGAGAGGGAGACACAGAATCTGAAGAGGCTCCAGGCTCTGCACTGACAGCACAGAGCCCTACGGGGGGCTCGAACCCACGAACCGTGAGATCATGACCTGAACCAAAGTTTAATGCTTAACTGACTGAGGCCCCCCGGGCGCCCCTGGACCTGACCTTTTATTCACAGAGATGACATTCCATCCATGCTGTGCTATCCGGGCTCCTCCGGTCTGCGCTTTGTATCACAGCAAGCCTTTGAGAGCCTGGTGTTGGGGTGAGCCCAGCCCCCGGTGTCTATCTCCTCTCCGAGCCCGCGGTTCTGGCGAGGCCGTGGGTGAAGCCCTGGCGTGAAGCCATGTGCTGGGCGCAGAGGAGGAAGCCCAGCGGCCCACGGGACAGTCCTTGGCTCTGCGAGTGCCAGGCAGTGTGCGAAGAGGTTCCAGGCCCAGCTACTTGCTGTACTGCCTGCGTCTTGTCTGTGCTGACGCCGGGGTTCGGGGGTGAGTCGCAGAGCCTGACCGGGTGGCCTGTTCCAACACAGCAGCGAGCACGTTTAAAACGAGTGGCCTTCCTGGTTCATCCCCATTCAGAGAAACCCAGGGGCCGAGGCCCCAGAGGGAAACGGTTTCCTCGGCAGCTGCGGTGGTCAGGGTGCCCCGCTCCCTTCCCATTCCTGGGGGGCCTTTTTGTCCTCGGCACACGCGGGCGTTTCTACACGGTCTCCAAGAAGACTCTCAACGACAGAGACGTTAGAGAAGAGTTCCAGTTTTGAGCTGTTGTGAGCAGTTAATTAAGGCTCGGAGAGCACCTCAGTGTTTCCGAAGTGGGCGGCCACGCCTTGAAAATGCCTGTGGCTCCTTCTGCCACCTGACGGCAAGGGAGAGGGTCTGGGGACCAGAGCGCAGCCCTCAGCCTGTGGCAGTGACGGGGGAGCACAGACGTCCCAGGTCACTGGAAGCCAAGGCTCGCGTCCTTCGTGGGCTGCCCAGGGCAGGAGAGACACTGGCCACGGAGGGCCCGGTGTAGCACGTGGACATGGTTATTAAACCGTCAGATTGCCTTGTGACTTTTCTGGAAAAGTGGCTTTTAGTAATTATCGGGAATGTTTTTTATACGGTACATTTTATTCCAAAAATTTTTTTTTAAGTAAACTCTACACCCAACGTGGGGTCTTGAATTCATGACTCCCAAGGTCAAGAGTCACGTGCTCTACCGGCACAGCCAGCCAGGCGCCCCACTTGGGAACCTCTCCTGGAGACTGAAGCGCGCACTGCCCTCCGACAGCTGCTGAGCTGGGGCCGGTCCCCGGGGGCTACGGTCCCCTGCGCAGTTGTGGCCAAGACTGTGCGTTGGGGAGACGGTGGTGCAGGACGAAGTCACTGATGTCCTCAAAGCCTTGGCGCATTCCGGGGAACAGTTTTAGTCTCTGGTACTGGATTTGCCAAACCGGTGTGAGCCCCCGAAGACGTGCCTGCTGCTGAGCCGGGCATGTGTCCTTCCTGGTGCCTATGAGTCACACGCACGGTGGGGAGACGGCTCCCGCAGGCCAGCGCCGTGACCCTGTGGAAACCAGAAGCGGAGGTGTGTCCCGCGTGCTCGGTAAGAGCCCCGCTTGCTGGCGTCTCGCCGGCTGCGAGGCCCCTCACGCAGCTGGACTTGGAGCCCCCTCTGAGCCGGAAGCCGGCTGAGGGTCCCCTGTCCTGCAGCTGCGCCAGCTGTCCACACTCTGGGTTTCCGTGTAACAGCGGGGCAGGCCTGACCTGGGACGCGCTGAGGCAGGGACTCTGCAGAGCGGGTTTGGCCGAGACCAAGCTCTTTCACCAGGGGAGGTCCGAGGGGCCCAGGGGGTGCCCTCCTGCCTGAGGGTACCTCCCGGGAACCCCAGGCAAGGTGACCGGGTGCAGGCCTTAGAATCCTCTGGCAGCCTTGAAGAGAGCCTGCAGGGGCCCCAGGGCCTTGGGAGCACACCGAGCCGCCCACAGGGTCTGAGACGGCGGCCAGCACGGGCGTGGGCGCCCAGAGCAGCAGTGCGAGCCAGGGTGGTGCTCCGGGGAAGGGCCTTTGCGCTCTGGCTGGTGAACTTGGCCCTGACAGGATGGCCTGAGATATAGGCAGAGGGAGGGGCCATCTTGGGAGGTCTCAGAGTTGGGAGAAGCCATCTGGGCAGATCACCTCGGAGGCCCTGTCCCACTGGTGTCTCCAGAAAGTCCCACAGGACTCAGGAGGCTGTATGAGGCGGCCGTTGCCAGCCGATGAGACTCAGGGACCCCGACGGGGGAAGCCGTTGGGCCAGACCCGTGTCTCCATAAGGCGCAGGTGGGGCCCCGGCCGCCATGACACATGCCCGGTCCGGGGCAGAGGTTGCGGGTGACGTTCGAGTCCCAACGGGAGGGGTCGTCACCCAGGCTGCCGAGCCCAGGGAGATGTAGGAGGCCGGGCCATGCGGAGTGTGAGGAGGGCTGTGTGAGGCGGGCCTGGTCCGGCTGCGGCCCACAGCAGGGGGCCCAGAGCTGCGGGCAGGCCGGCCACCCGGTGGAGCCCACCCTGCCCTGGACACGGGCGCTGCTTGCGGTCGGGGCTCAGCCCTCCCAGGGCGTGGGCACGAGGAAGGGCCGCCCTTGACCGTGGGGCCAGCGGCTGGCAGTCCTTGCCGAGTCCCTCTCCTGCAGACGGGCATTCAGGCTCCAGCCCGAGCAGTTCGCTGGGAGCCGTGAGGTCCCCAAGCTGAGTCGGGGCCAGAAGCCCCGGGGAGGGGACCTGGGGACACAGGGCTCCCCTGCCCCCCAGCCTCAGCCGTAGGACCTGCGTCACCCTCGAGAACGTGCCTGATGGACCCCCTGACACCCCGTGGCAGATGCACTGAGCGCCTGGCCCAGAGAAGCTTCCCTGAGGGACGGGACTGGGGAGAGGCCTTTTCTGGCCGGTGCGCCAGCCCCTCCCGCTCCCCGGGTTCTGACCGGCTACGGAGACCGGGTTGGGCAGGAAGGTGTGTGCTGGGCACCCTTCCTGCTGCGCGAGTGACGTCTCCTCCCTCTTGCAGGCTGGCCCAGCTGGACGTCGACAGCCACCTGGCTCAGTGCCTGGCAGAGAGTGCAGAGGACGTGGTGTGGTGAACCGATGGCCGCGTGGGCCCGGCCGGCTGTGGCTCCACGTGCCCGAACTGTGTCCTCTCTGCTCTGAAAGCTGCAGATTAAAAAACGTTTTCTCGTGGACTGATGCTGTAAGTCTGTTTGTATCGAAGTCGAAACACGGGATCTTTTCTCGTTCCCACTTCGTGGAGCGGGGCGCTTTCCTGCCGACAGAGGTGGGCGGAGCCCCCCACAAGCAAACTGGGCGCGTCCCGAAGTCGGCCACGGCCAGATGGATGGGGGGGCCCGCGCGCTCGTCCGCCCCTGTGGACTCCACTCACGCTGTGTTCCGATTCCCCGGGCGAACTTGTTCCTTACGCGGCGCAGGACCTCTGCAGGCTGAAGACAGTCACTGCGAGGCACCCTGGACCCCGCTGACCCTGCTGTCCCCTCCGGCAGTAGGCAGGCCTGTCTGCTGGAATGTTCCGCCTCAGCCCTGTGTTGTTCGGGCTTCCAGGACAAGTGGAAGATGGGGCACAAGACTGTCTGTAGGTAGTTTTCCTTCCATTGCTGGCAGCCCGCAGATTCTGGAAAAGCCGGGCTCCGGTGACACCCTCATCCCCACCACAGCCACGTGGCTGCAGAGCCTGGCAGCGGGAACGGATCCCACAAGCCGTGCGAGGACCTTGGAGGGACCAGGCGACCGACGCCCCCCTGGAAAGACTACGCGCTGCAGCGCCCCCAGCTGCAGGCGCTTCTGGGAAGGGCAAATCTAGAGGCGGTAAGAGGTCACAGGTGGTGGGGCACGGGGGAGGGGCAGGGACCGGGCCCGGCCCGAGGGCGACGGCGCCGTCCGCGGGAGGGAGGCAGCCGGCCACGCAGCTCGCTAACTGCCCAGACCACACGCGGCGGCCCTGGTTTCCACGGAGCAGCAGGACGCCCGCCGCACGGGGACCAGAGCCGTCGGCAAACGTGAGGATGGTGGTCTCTGACCCCTGCTGCGACCCGTCCTGCGCCTTGGGCTGTGATTCGGCCACAAGCAGGACGCTGCACGCATCTGCACGTGAGCAACCACACTCGTCCCCGGGATGCGGGCCGTAAAGCGGAACGAATCCAGGACCCCTGCAGACGCTGTCCTTGTGCCCAGTGTGGCAAAGGGCCCCCGTCAGGGCGAAGGGGGCGCTCGAGACGTTGCTGCCTTCCTGGGCACGCGGGGGCTCTCGCCCTCCCCGGGTGACATCCGCTCGTCCCTGAGCGCTGCTCACCGCTCACAAGTGACCGCATGGCGCTCCAGCGGGAGCTGTGCGATGACGTCACCGCCAGCCGTGACAGACCGAGAAGGTGGCTCCCGGGTCTGCTCCGTGGTCCCAGATTTCGGTCTTCCCAGTTGCAGTCGAGGTGCTGGTTGAGGCACGTCTCGGTGTCCTGTGAGGGCTGCTCTGCCGCAGGGGTGGGGGTGGGGGGAGCTGAGGGTCGGCAGTGCCCGGCCCCGAGCGTGCAGCTGGCCCATCCGGCTGGGGTGAGGGCAGCGCCACGCAGGCGCCCCTTCGTTTCCACCACATCTCCTGCCCGAGATGCGAGCCTGGCCCGCAGGGGTGCGGCGTCGGTGATGGAAGCAGCAGAGACCTGCGGCGCGTCCCGCGGGTGGACGAGGAGCCTCCCGCGCTCTGCCTGAGCCACAGAATGCGTTAGAGGTGATTTGCGTCCTTTTAGAAAACCTTCCGTTGCGCGTTCACCCGAGGAGGGGAAGGGCGGCGATGCCACCGGGCCAGCGAGGGAGCAGGAAGTGGCTGTGTCGGGAGTGCGCAGAGCAGCGTTCCGCAGGGGTGGCCGCTCGCACACAGATCTGTTCAAACTTCCTACTTCTGAGCATGACTGTTACCCATACGCACAGTTTATCGAAAATGCAACAGGACATCACGTGGGTGCTGCTTAGTGTTTCCAGGAGTATCTCGTACAGGCTCAGTTTGATTCTCTCTCTTTCCCGTGGTCTCTGGAGCTTCGGGGAGCGGCGCTGGAGCGCAGGCCCCTGGCCCCTGGCCGGCCGACGCCCCGCTCGGGCTCGCCGTAAGCCTGCATGTGGAAATACAGGTAGAGGGGCGCCTGGGGGGCTCAGGTCAGGATCTCGCCGCTGGAGGGTTCCGGCCCTGCGTGGGGCTGTGCCCGGAGCTGCTTCCGATCCTGTGCCGCCCTCTCTCTGTGCCCCTCCCCCACTCTCTCAAAAGTAAACGTTAAAAAAAAAAGTTAAAGAAACTACGTGTTACGTGTTAGTGGCAGGAGCTTACCGGGATGTCGCGCCCCTGCTGGCGCCCCCACCCGCCCGCCCGTGCGGTATCACCCGCCAGGCTGGACAGGCGCCCCTCGCAGGAAAAAAGGCACCCAAGGCAGGCTTCGACATCATGGGCACATTTTATTCCTCAGGACGTTACAGGCTAACTCTCCCGGTGGAGCAGGTCAGTTCTGTTTCTGTGGAAAGTGTGCACCTTCGAAATTGTGGGGCAGTTTGTCCCTCGGACACGGTCACCGCGGCTCCTCCGCGGCGCAGGCACAAGAAGCAGGTTCCTCCAGCACGAAGCCGGCCGCGCGGGCCCAGACGCGAGACCCGTCCGCCCCTGTCCGCGGCCTTGGCGGCGAGGGCCCCTCGCTGGCCGCGCCCGGAGCCCCGCGCCCAGCCTGGCATGCATGCGCTGTGGTTAAGGATAGAGTGAAGGGGTCATTCACAGACGTGTCCATGACACAGAAGACGGCCTCACACGGACTCCTCGGTGGACAGCAGTAACGGGTTGATGTACTCGAAACCTTCAAACTCCGACTGGTCGATCCTCTTTATGACGTCCCTGCGGGCAGAGCCGGGGGGGGTCAGTCCTGCCCCCGCCCCCCCCCGCAGCACCCCCCTCAGGCCCCGCCCCCTTACTCGTCATCCGGGGTCAGCTGCACCGGCTCGCTGGTGAACTGGGTGTCAAAGTTGTCCAGACCGTACTCGTCGGTTATCTGGGGCTGGAACGGCGGCAGCGCCTGCTTCTTCTCCAACTGGGAAGGACAAGGCGAGGGGCCAGGGCTGTGAACTGTGCGCCTGGTCTCTCCCGGATTTGGGTTTTCGCAGGGACTTCAGTCACAGAATGGAACAGGAAGACACCCAGGGCTTAAACTCGTCCTGTATCTGCCTGCCGGCTCTCCCTTCCCTTGAACACAAGTTCCGGGAAAAAGTATCTGAAGCCAGCAAAGTCCTGACCCGCGTGAAAAACGTGCTGGCGGAACCCGGGATTGAGTCTGGTCTTGGGCGGTTTTTGTTTCTTACATCTCGGAACCCTGGTCATAAAGGAGCTGGGACCTGGCGGGTGCCCGTGCCGGCGGGGCCTTCCTCCCCTCTAATCACAGGGGGCGCTCGTCAGGCAGGAAGCAGGGCTATCAGGATCCAGCTCCCCACATACGGGGCTGGGACACACCTGTGCCACAGGGCAGAGTGCCCGGGGCAGGCGCCACTCGGCGGCGTGTCCCCCGGGCGAGGGTGCGGAGGGCCTGCTCGCTCAGTCCCTCGGCTACGCGCCCAGCCTCCGCCCCGCCCCCCCAGGGGTGTGCCCTGCACCTGCCCGTGCTGGGCCAGGCGCGTTCCCAAGAACACTCAGCTACAGGCGAGGGAGGAGGGTCCCTGCTCCGGGGATCTATCGTGTCCCCTCCCTCCCGCGAGGCCGCACGTGGAGCCAGCCCTGTGCGGGCTCAGTTCCCCCGGCACGCTGCCCGGGCCTGGAGGGCCCCTGGCAGGGCTGAGCCCAGGACCCGCCTGCGGGGCCTCCGCTTATCCCTGCGCAAGCCGTGGGACCGTCCCAGGCACAGCACAGAGCGGGCACGGAACGTGGGAAGCACGGGCACCCCCTCAGCTCGTGAAGGTCTCGAGGGTGTCGCAGACTGAAGTCCTTCCCGACCCCCCGGGCTTCCCTCCACTGTTTTTCCTATTCAGTGACAACGGCACCCCCCAGGCACTGAGGGGCCCCGGGCCCTGCACCCCGCGTTCCTCTCCACACAGAGCACGGCCTCTGCTGAGGCAGATGTGCACCCGAGAGCAACAGCGGCTGCCCACCAGGCTGGCACTCACTCGGCGGAGCCAAGCTGGGCCCACGTGCCCCCACGTCCCCTAGGGGATCACCCACAGCGGCCTCGGCCCACTGGGGTCTGACTGCATGGACTCTGCTCTTAAAAGAGTAACCTCCTCATTTCCATGCCACCGACCCTCTCCCTCTGATCTTGGGAGAAACATTAAGGGCTGGAGAGGAGACCTGGGCCGCACTGGAGATGGCATGGGATGGGGTTTTCGGCAAGGACACACGGACCAGAAGTGACCAGATGCCGCCTTCAGGGGCCAAGGCTGGTGGTCTGGCTGGAGCCCCACGGCGGGGTGGGGGGAGGTTTCCACGAAGGCCTTCCCTAGTTCGGCGGGTCGGTGCCTACCTGGAGCTGGGGCTGCACTTCGTGCCACCTCAGTCAGGAGGGCACTGGGCACCGCCACGGGCTCAGCTAGCCGGCATGTGGGCCACTGACACAGTGTGGTCTCCAGGGGTTCTATGGGCGCAGGGGTGGGGGTGGGGAGGCCGGCCTGAGAGCGGGAAGGTGCCATCCCTAACTGTAGCCTGGTGGCGGCTCGCTCCTCTAGTGTGTCCCAGGCTGGACAGATAATAGGGACCAGCCCGAATGGAGACACACACCCCCCTGCCGTGCCGCTGAAGCAATCAAAGGCAGTTTCCTTTTTTAAGTAACCTCTATGCCCAACGTGGGGCTTGAACTCACAACCCTGAGATCAAGAGTCGCTCGCTCCACTGACTGAGCCGGCCAGGCACCCCTCAAAGTCAGCTTCCTGGTTAAAAAGTGCGCGTGCTCTGAATATTGTTCTAAGTATTTGTGTCTAATGACACCGAGGCAGAGGGGGCTGGATTCTGTTTTGAAGCAGCCCAGCCTGGACAGGGCTGCGTGTGGCAGGCGGCGTCCTGGGAATGGGGTTGGCCCTTCTCCCCACAAAGGCACAGACGGCCGTCCTCTGGGTGGAAGGTGACAGTGACCAGGTGAAGCGGATGGGAGCTGCTCTGCCCACAGGGGTGGGCACCATCCTCGGTGCCGGCCGCGGGGCCACCACCACAGCAGGGCGCTGGGGGGCATGACACCACCCCAGAGCAGGGCTTCCACCTGATCGAGTTCAAGCTCAGGTTCAAGCTCAATTTCAACATGCACTTAATTAGTGAGCTAATCTCCTTTTCCTCAGAGGAACATATTTTAAAAGGTTACATTTCAGTAACTTGCAACCATATATGTATTTCAAAACCAAACTGGCTCAATTTCCCTTTAGTACCGGGAACCCCGGCACAGAGCTGGGCAGGGCCTGCTCTGCTGCTAGCAGCACCCCAGGATGGGGACACGAAGGGCAGCCCCCCAGAGCCAACTACGAGAGCGGAGAAGACGCCCTCTCTGGGCTGGCTCCCACCACTGCATTTAGCACAGAATTGACCAGGCGCTGTGGTCACGGATCAACGACGTCCCCAACTGGACCCCAGGCGGTACAGCGTGTGCTAGGGGACTCCCAGGCGGGGCTTCTCCCAGAACTACCTAGGACCACTGTCATCAGGGGCTTATCATGGCCCCACACGGCCCCTGTCAATCATAGGTGAACAGGTGAGTTTCCGAATCACTTCCGGGGCCCAGAGCCTGATGACACACAGCATGCCCTTCACCTCCATCCCTGCCTTGGGGGTGAGGTGGGGTGGGAAAGGGTCTTTTATGCTTTACCAGGTCCCAGTCGATGCTGCGGAAGAACGCGTGAGACTTGATATCGGAAAATCCGGTCTGTGGCCGGCAGCCGAGCCTCTCTTTGGGATCCTAGGGGTCAGAGTTCAAATAAGGACATATCAGCACGCGGCAAAGAAGCCCCAGGTCACAGCAGGAGGAAAGCCGGCTTTCCTTCCCTCCGTGATAGCCAGAGCTTCCTCGAATCATCTCCAGGCAGTCTTAACCAGCCAGGTGATGAGCAGACATTCCCTTCACTCAAAATTCTCCCCCCATGTAGGCTTCATTAAATTTCTCTCTGGTATAATTTCTCATCCTTATGTCTTGGCAAGCAGGACTAAAAACTGATGATTCACGGGACAGAGATCAAATAAGGAGGTGGAAGGAGGTGAAGATTCCCCCCCCACCACGTGTCCCACAGCTGACCCTGGAAACAAATGCCTGCGGGGCCCCGTCAGCCCAGCCGGGATGGGACGTCAGGGCGGCCACAGTGTACCTTGTTTAAAAATCCTTTCAAGACGTGGGAGGCTTTCACCGAGAGGAATCGGGGGATCCGGATGGGCTTCTCCAGGATTACTGCAACGATTGGGGCCCCGGTGAGGAGTCTGGGCCCTTCCAGACACTCCGCACTGTGTTTGCTCTGCCCAGCCACCCGGGAGCTGGGTGGTCTGCAGGGCTCTCCAAACCCGTTCAGAGCAAGAATGTCCAGGGCGCTCTTAGGGCCCTGGCCCCTCTTCCCTCCATCCAGCAGGGTCTCTCGCCCACAGAGGGTCCCCTCCCCCCCACCATGCTCACATAGTCACACACGCTCAGGATCACACAGCACCCCAAGAGCATCATCACAAACGTGGGCGCCTCTGCATGTGGCCACCAGAGGGCGCTGTGGGGACCCATCCCAAGGGCAGGTGTTCTGCACTCTGGATGCCCCCTGGCTGGGACCCTAACCGGGCCGGCCCACCCAGGCCTCCAGGGCGCACACTGCACACAGGGCAGGGGCAGGGAGGAGTCTGGGCTAAAGCAGGGCAGGCTGTGTTTCCTGGTGGTGCTCCCGCTTCCCACCCCAGCCTCTGCCTCCCTGAGAGCCAGTCGGCAAGGAAGTGTCTTGCGTGGCACTGCAGGCACCAGCTGGGACCCTTCCATCCATAACCCCCCAAAGCGGAAACACCTGCTCGGGGAGGCGGGGACAGACCCGCACGCACGGCCTGGGGGAGGCACCTGAACTGAACCCTGGGGAGACGGCCAGCGGCCACATACCTTGAAAAAGGTAGTCCTCTGTGTTCATGTCGGGGTTGTCGGTGATGATGTCAAAGGGGGAGCGCCCGGCCATCATTTCAAACATCAGGACGCCCAGTGCCCACCAGTCCACGCTGAACCCTGCAGGCACGGCAGAGGCCCGGCTGCAGGCTGGGTGTGCTCCAGCCGCAACTTCTCACCGGAGGCCTGGCCTCACCTCTGCCCACCGTCGTGGGGTCCCTGTCTCTTTTTCTTCCCCCTTAATTAGTTACAAAGCTGTTTTCATATCAGGGCCATTAACTCTATACCTCCACTTCGCTGGTTTTCCAGATTGTCATTTGGCCCTTTAATCCTGCGTGTGGCCCCTTCGATCACAACAGACACGTAAAACTGAGTGTGCCTGATGGGCAAACGTCCTTTTCATTCTCCTTCGGTTCACCTGAGCTTGAAAAATTCCTTTCTCTGAGACTGCAAAACTTGGGGGCACCTGGGTGGTTCAGTCATTTAAGTGTCTCATTCCTGAGCTCAGGTCCTGATCTCACAGTTTGTGAGTTCAAGCCCCACATAGGGCTCTGTGCTGACAGTGGGAAGCCTATCTGGGATTCTTTCTCAAAAAAACAAAAAACACCCGTTTCCCACATTTTTCTATATTCACAGTTTCAGTTAATCTGTCAGGGTTAACGAGTTTACTGCACAGGATGGCGGGAGTGGGGGAGCCCGGCTTCAGTTGTGCCCGCAGCCCCTGCACTGCCCGGACAGCAGCCCCCATCCCGTCCAGGATCCCGTCCCGGGCCAGCTTCAGACTCTCCAACCTGGTCCGTCCATCTGCTGGCTCTCCTTCCCCGTCGTCTGGCTACTCAGAGCTTCAGTTATAGCAGTCTCCTGGGCACCTCCTACCCCAGAGCACAAGTGACCTACCCACCCAGCCAGCCCCAATTCTCACGGCAAAGAAAATGTTTAAAAATACTCGATGGGGCGCCTGGGTGGCTCAGTCGGTTAAGCGTCCGACTTCAGCTCAGGTCATGATCTCGCGGTTCGTAGGTTCAAACCCCGCGTCGGGCTCTGTGCTGACAGCTCAGAGCCCAGAGCTGCTTCGGATTCTGTGTCTCCCTCTCTCTGACCCTCCCCTGCTCACGCTGTCGATCTCTCTCAGAAATAAAACATTTAAAAAAATGTAAAAATACTTGATGATGTATTTGTGAGACGCTCCACTGGAAACACTAGGATAAAGAGTGTGGCTGTGCACATGCGTGCAAACATGCACCAACACACCACACACAAACATGCACCACACGTCCCAATGCGCACACACACACAGGCGCACACACACACACACAGGTGCACACGGTGTCAGCTCATTTTCATCTCAAGCCCAGAGAGGAAGAGACAGACGGCCTTCTGCTGACGGCAGGGGCTACTGGGTAACCCGCACCCGCTGGCTCCCCTAACGCCTGTGCCCCCCGCTGACGGCGGGCAGGACACCAGCCGGGGCCCCAGACCCAGGGTCGTGTTGGCTTCATGGGGCTTTTCCTCCTTCCCAACCCCTTGGGGCTCCTTGACAAAAAGGAATCCCATGCAGAGTCCTCCACCAGGGACACCTGAGTGGACACCAGGACACGCAGGGGCCACGCAGGTTCACGTGAGGGCAGAGGCCAGACGCTGACAGGCCGGGACGAAGTGGGGGCTGTGCTTTAGATGTAATTTGGTCAGAAAAGCTCTCCTTGGCTGCGGGGTCGGTAGTTAGGACCCTTGGCAGCGTCAGCCCCAGCAGGCCCGCCTGGCCCTCCGCATCGTGCCTGCATCCCGCACCCCGAAGGCTCTGGGGTCCCTTGCAGGGGCGGGGGACAGGGCTCGTCCACGCCCACCAGCTGAGTGCCCGTGACCAGCGCCTCCCCCACCGCCCGCAAGCCTTGCCCCGGGGCCCCGCCCCACAACCAGTAGCCCCGCCCCAGGCCCCGCCCCCACCGCCGTGCCCCGGAGCCCCGCCCCACAACCAGTAGCCCCGCCCCCACCGCCGTGCCCCGGAGCCCCGCCCCACAACCAGTAGCCCCGCCCCAGAGGCCCCGCCCCCACCGCCGTGCCCCGGAGCCCCGCCCCACAGTCGGGCTCACCATACTCCTCTCCCCCTCCCGGGCGATGTAGTTCGGGGTTCCGCAGAACGTGCTGGTGGTGTCGCCAGGCCCAGGCCTTCCTGTGGGGACACAGTCCGTTACCAGAGAGGAAGAAAAGCGTCTGAGGTTGGTTAGAGAAGGAGGCGCTCGCCTGGGCCCCTGTGGCTGCAGTGACCCCAGGGTCAGCACCTCTGACCCTGCGGGCGTGAGACGGTCAAGGTGCTGCCGACCGTGAACCCCGGGTCAGGCGGGGCGGCCTGGGGGTCAGGTGCTCGCCTTGCACATGCCGTAGTCCGTTAACTTGATGTGGCCGTCCGCGCCGAGGAGGACGTTGTCCAGCTTCAGGTCCCGGTAGATGATCCTCTCTCGTGCAGAAGTTGAGCGCAATACAGATCTCAGCGGCGTAGAATCTGGGGAGAGCAAACTCAACAAGGCGCGGGGCGAGAGGCCCGTGTGCAGACAGCAGGAGCTGGGGGACCCGGCCGCCTGGCGCCCTCGTGCTCACCAGCACGTGGGGCCAGTGAGACCCAGAGGCGCTCAGCGTCCCAGAGGTCAGGGAGAGCAAGTCAGGCCCACGGCACCCACGCCGGACGGCTCTCAGAGACACAGACAGAAGGTAAGCAATGTTGGCGAGGATGTGAGAGTGGACTGCGTGAACGCGGCTGGTGGGAATGTAAACTGGCCGGAGCAGCACGGAGGGTCCTCAGTAGGTTCAACAATGAAACACCGTGCAGGGTCCCAAAGGGCTATCTGCACACCTCCGTTCATAACTGCATTACTCGCCGTAGCCAAAGGTGGAAGCAGTGTCGGACAGGTGGGTAAGCAAAACGCCCCTCCATCCACGGGGACGTTTGTGAGCCTGCTACGATAATAATGAAGCCTGAGGCCATCAGCCAGGCCTCAAAGGACACATGCCAGGATTCCATTCACAGGGTCCCTCGGGGGACTGGGCGAGGACTGGGGGCAGCGTTTCCCAAGGCAGAGCATCAGTTTGGGAAGACGGAAAGTTCCAGAGACGATGGTGAAGATGACCGCCTGAGTGTGTGAATGTGCTAATGCCCCTGGGCTGTGCACTTACAATGGCTAGAATAGTGACTTTTAAGTTACATACCTTTCACAACTAAAGAAAGAAAACATGAGGTGCCTGGGTGGCTCAGTAGGTTAAGCATCTGATTCGATCTCTGCTCAGGTCCTGATCTCATGGTTTGTGAGTTCAAGCCCCATGTCAGGCTCTGCACTGACAGCACAGAACCTGCTTGGGATTCTCTCTCTCTCTCTCTCTCTCTCTCTCTCTCTGCCCCTCCCCTACTCTCAAAATAGATAAATAAACTTTAAGAAAATAAAAAAGAAAATACTACTGTGTGAGGAGTGTGATTCCTGATTTAGTACCTGCCTTTCTCCGGAAAGGATGTGAGGTGACTCAAAACACTGCCTGAACTGATTTGAGAGAGGCAGTGAGGAGCAGGGGAACATGGAAAACAGGAAGGAGGTGGAAAGGAAATTCACACTTGAGGCCAAGGCTGCAGAGGGCCGGGGGAGGGGACTGGTGGCCCTGAGAGTCACTGTCACTTGACAGAAACGGGTTATTATCCTCCGAGAGCCAACACCCTGCATCTGTGAACCAGAACCAGAGGCAGCAGCCACGACGCCCACTCGGGTGAGTTCACAGCAAGAGCGTGGCCACCCCACCCATTTTGGAAACAAGGAAAATGGAAAACCGTGGCGCCCGCCGCCCAGGAAGCCCACCTCTCTGGGTGACGTGCTGGCCTGCTGTGGAGCCTGACGCTCGCAGGGGACGTGACGCCTTCTTTGCCGTGCCCCCAGCTCCCTTCCGGCCGGCCCGCACCCCCAACCCTCCAATTACCTGGCGTGCTCCTCTGGAAGTTTCCTCTGTCTCTGCATGTGGAACATGAGGTCCCCGCCATTGACATACTCTATGACCAGGAACAGCCTGAAGGGACACGGAGGGTGGTTGGGATTGAGACCTCCGTGGGACCGTGCGGACCTAACTAGGGGGTTCAGTGTGGGGAGGCCCCATCACCAGGGACGGCTGAGCCTGCCCAGGGCACGGGGCCCAGGGAGGGAGGCCCGGGGTCGCCTGGCCCCTCCCGGGCCGGGGAGGAATGAGGCTCAGAATGAAGAGTTGGGCTCTGAGCCTGGGTCACTGGGCACCATCCGGGGGGATGTCCAGGACCCTGCCTGTGGGCAGGTGTTCTCAGTTCCAGTCCTGACATGGGAAAAGTGCCAGAGAGCACCGTGACAATCCCATTCAGCCGCTGGGATGGCCGGGATGTCCCCCAGCACAGGAGCAGAGCTCTCCCTCACGGAGCCAGCCTTCAGGTAAAGGAGGTGAAAACATGGCCGGGGCAGGTGTCCCCAGAGAGCAGAGGCAGGACATGGAGGCAGAGGGCACCAGGAGAGCAGGTGTGTGCACGGGCCAGGGGAGGGGGTGACGACTTCTGGTGAGTGACTGCTGTGGCCAGAGTCTGGGTGGACCCCAGGGAGGCACAAGCCGGTGCCCCGTTGCCGGGCGGGAGCCCAGGAGGTTGGGATGGGGGCCGGTGGTGAGCAGGCACCGAGGACAGGGGGTGAGGTTGCTGGGGGCTGGACACTGACTGACAGACCCCTGTCTGTCACACCTGCAGGGGTGACTTGGGGGCAAGGAGAAGGCCTGGGGCAGGGAGCTGGGCCAGGGAGGCTGGTGTGGCCCTAAGACCACACGCTGTCCCATCTCCAGACCATCTCCCAAGTGGTTCCTTCTGTGTGCCATCGTTCTTCAGCTCATGAAGATGCCATTTTTTAAATGAAATTCATGCACAGTCTTCGAGAAACACCGTGTTGAGGACAGCTCATGGCTCCGCGGGTGGGGGGTGGGGGTGCTGCGCCCACGCGGCGGGAGAAGACAGGCTTCAGGCCCCCTACGGTGCTGGTTCTGAGACGCGTTTACACGAGCCACAGCCCGAAATCTTTAAACCCGCAGATGGAAAAGGGCCTGGACGAGCAGCCGCAGCCCACCAGCCAGTGGGGAGCAAGCCTTCAGCCCTTGCTCTGCTCCCCAGCCTCCAAAAGAAGCATCTGGAAGGGTGCAGAGAAACCCTGGCCTCCCCAGGGGAGACTGTGAAGCTCCGCCCACCCAGCACAAAGCCACGCCCACTCACATGTGTCTTGTGGCGTTCAGGTCACAGCAGAGAGAGACCGTTTACCATCTGGCTCTAACAGTTTGCACACACAGGCCACCAGGAAGGAAGTGTGGCAAAGGTCACCGTGGGAAGAGACCTCGGACCTCTAACCCCGGGGGTGACTTCAAAGCGGCAGACGGAGATTTTCCACAGCGACCAGGAATCACGTCCCCAGGCTCCCTTGCAGGGATGCTCACCCCAGCGCGGTGCTCACCTGAAACACTGTTCCGGCCCGGGCCACCTACCTGCCCAGCATCAGGTGATGCTGCCTTCCCGTAACGGGGACAAGCCAGCACCACAACCAGAGAGAACAGTACACTCATTCTGGGAAAGTATCAGAGCCTTAAGGAGCCCAGAGATGAAGGGGACATTTGAAAACGTAGAAGTGGAAGCAAAGGTAGTTTCCTTTCTCCATCCAGAGGAAAGTCGTGGGCTCTGAGGGCACGTGGAGCCAGGCCGGGCTGTCTGTGGCCACCACCTGCAGTCTGTGGTCAGGGGGTAATTCCCGGATCAAGGGACTGTTTCAGTTTGCCAAACCCGATCAAGCCCCAGTCGCAGTGGAAGAGGATCTCGGCTTTCTCTGTGGAGGCAGTGGCAGACCTATGGTTTTGGGGTATTTTTCCCCTTTTTTGGTCTCCAGATAACCCATAAGCCTGCTTTTGACGTTTCCTCAGAGCAAAGCTGCACCAGATACATGGCACCAATTCCCCCTGATGGTGAGGCCCCGTTGACTCGGAGCCGGCTGCCACGGCCGAGTGCCACAGGTGAACAGAGGCACGGATGAGGTGCGGCCTCCTGTCTACAGACGTCCTAACTGCATGTCTGAAAACGCAGGAGAGCTACCTCCCGGCTCACGAAGCACCGAGAGCAAAGCTTACGCGGGAGCCATGCGTGCGGCCGGCCAGACCTTGCACGGGAACGAGAGATGAGCTCAGGACAAACATTCGGCCAGGGACTGACGATACCGCGCGGAGAAAACTTCACCCACGTCAAAAAGTAAACGACAAAAAGGAAAAAATAAGCAGTGACAGTGTGACGACGATAATCCAGGGCGCTGGGTGTCCGCCAGGTTGTCTCCCTCTGGGCGCGTGTCTGCATTTTTAAGATTGCAAGGGGGTGCCTGGCGGGCTCAGTCAGGAGAGCTCTTGATCTCGGTCGTGAGCTCGAGCCCCACGTGGAGACTGCTTTAAATAACTAACTTTAGAAATAAAAACGCATAAAGCTCCTAAAAAGCTATTCTCTGTGCCTTCTGAGGTCGCAGTTCAGGTCTGTGCTGACAGTTTCCTGGACACATGGAGCCCTGGGATCGTCTGAGCCCGAGTGAGGCCTGTCCTGGGCGATGATGACATGGCAGCGTGCCCACCCTCATCTGCTTCGGGTCCCCAGCTCCTAAGGGGACAGTCCCAGGATGCCGTGGAGCATGGCCCGCACCCCAGAGGGGTAACGCGCCTATGCCCACCTTGTTCCACCCGCAGATGGAAAAGGGCCTGGAGGAGCAGCCGCAGCCCACCGGCCAGTGGGGAGCAAGCCTTCAGCCCTTGCTCTGCTCCCCAGCCTCCAAACCTGGCCCCAGGTCGCTTCTGGATGAAGACACAGCCACCCGCTTGCATCAAGAGTGGTGTGAGGTCCCTGGCGGCCGGAGGGCTTGGCCCCAAGGGCCCCTCGCCGCCCAGGGCTTTTTTTCTTTTATTTATTTTTTATTTTTTTAATGTTTTTTTTTTTTTTAAATTTATTTCTAGGAGAGAGAGAGAGAGAGAGAGACAACGTGAGCAGGGGAGGGTCAGAGAGAGAGGGAGTCACAGACTGAAATAGGCTCCAGGCTCTGAGCTGGCAGTCAGCACAGAGCCCGATGCGGGGCTTGAACCCACGAGTCGCGAGATCATGACCTAAGTGAAAGTCGGACGCTTAACCGACTGAGCCCCTCAGGCGCCCCCGCCCAGGGCTTTGACATGACCTACTGACGCCGTCCGCGACCAGCGCTGTCCCCCCACCCCCGGCTTGTGGAGGTAAAGCGGAGCCCCCAAGACGGAGGGACCCTCTCTCCCCACGGCGGCCGCCTGCTGCTGGTCCACGGCCCTGGCGGCACTGCCCTGCGAGCTGAAGGGCCCGGAACACGCACCCCGCCACGTGGCGCCCGCTCCCTGTGTCCTAGGCTCACATTAAATCACGACTCTGACAAATGTGCTGTATTTTGAATGTGCAGTGACTCATGTGCTGACAGGGGGGTGCCCGTGCTGCAGCCATGCTCTCGGCCTCCCTCTGCTAAGCACAGGCCCCAGCCCGCCCGGTCCCCCCACCCCCAGCCCGCCCGGCTCTGCCTCTGCTCAGCCGCCTCTCAGCCCGCCCACCCCCCCGGCCCCACCGTGCGCCCTACCGCCCACCGCACGTGCGTTCACTGCCACCCCCAGAGCCCCCAGCGGCCCCCGGCTCCCTGCGCCCCCAGCGGCCCCCGGCTCCCTGCGCCCCCAGCGCCCCCCGGCTCCCTGCGCCCCCAGCGGCCCCCCGGCTCCGAGCCCCCCGGCTCCCTGCGCAGACCTTCACTTCCACCGCCAGAAGCTCCACCTCGGGGCTGCTTGCGGATTCTGCCTGCACCGGGCAGCCTGCTCCATCCTCAGCTCGGCTCTGAGGCTTCCTTCCAGGCCTCGGCGGGCCCAGAGGGTCGTTGCCCATGCCCTGACCCCACGCTGCTAACCCCCCCAGGGGCTGGGTGTCAGGTTTCCCCAGCAGAACGCCACCCTGCTGAGATCTGCCATGGCCTCAGTTTCCCCGGGGCCAAAACGGTGTGGACGGCTTCGGGACGGCGCCTCACATCTCCCAGTCTCTTTCTGCTCCTTCCTGCCAGCACCTCGCCTGGGACACGTCCCCGCTGCCTGTCCCACATGAGGGGCTGGGGCTGAGGTACGGCCCCTCCTCGCCCTTGCTCTCAGGCCTTCCCGGCCGGCACCCGTACACCGCGATCCCTCCTTGCGCCAGGGCCACTACAGAGTCCCAGCTGATGTCTATCAGAGCTGCAGGCAACTCTTCGAGTGCAATTTATAAAGAAGACACAGAACAGCACTGGCTAAGTGGCATTTAATATCTACACACCACTTTGAACCAAGAGCAATTCATTCGAGGGTCTAAGTCGGCAGAGAGCGCGAGGCTCTTTCGTAAACAAACAAGGCTATTTTCCAGCGAGCGCACCTTCTACAAGGAGTGAGGGTGTGGCGATAAACCGAGGCACAGGGAACAGCGAGTTAACTGCAAGTAGTTCAATGGCAGCTTGCTCATCTGAGACCTGAGATAATGTGAAGTGAGAAGAATGTCCCCAAATTACAACTAAATGGGGGGGGTTTACTAAAAATAGTCACTTTAGCCCATTTTTCCTGGAACAGCTCAAACAGAAGCAGTTCCTGTTGAGGCAATTTTGCAGTTAATTTTGCCGCTGTCAGGAAGATGGGCCGTCTACGCAGCCCCGAGTATGGTCGCTCCACGACGCAGGTGTTCATTCTGTATTAAAACACCACCGTGCTTGCTTCGTGCATGCGCGGTGATATAAACGCCGAGCTGTAAACCTCGGGGCCCGCGCAGCCGCGAGCAGCCGTGGCCGGCCAGAGCGGGCCCAGGATTTGAGGGGGGAAAAGAAACCCTTCTGTCTCCCCATCCCGAGACCCTGCAAGCGGCTGCCCCAGGCGCCAGCCACTGCTCTGGCGGCTCGTCGGCCCGCGGTGTCTGCGGGCACTGCTGTCCCCAAGGGTCCTGTCCCCGCGGCCGCCCCCACCCTGCGTGTGGCCACAGTCCTGCTGGTGGGAGGGTTTGTGGGTGCAGTGCTAACAGCCACCCGACCACGATGGGGACGCTGCTGGTCCCTCGGGGACCCAACACGCCGGCGGTGCTTCTGTTCAGACACGGCGCCCATATGGCAAGAGGCCGTCCCAGTGGCCCACGTCCACGCACAGGCGGCCACGAGCTGGGCCTGTGTCAACGGTGCAACGTCTTACTAATCCCGCAGCAGCCCTGTTCCCAAAGGACCCTGGGGCACAGGGAGGTGACCTGTGCGAGGCGATAGCGGAGCTGTGCTCCGGGCCTCGGGCACGCAGCCGTCAGGAAACCCCAGGGCCCCGTGCACACGTCCTCGCAGGCTTTCTGGCCCCCTGGGTCTTGCGGTGTCTCGAAGTGACTTCCCAGCTCTGTCAGCGGCTTCGTCAACGCAGACCTGGGAGGAAGCCCGTCTGCCGGAAGGCACCCCCGGCCCTCAGTGAGTCACATCTCCACCGTGCAGGACCTTGAGCTCTCCTCCGAGCTGGCTGCGACATCTGTAACCCTCACTGATGTGTGAGTCGCGTGAAGTGTGACACACGTTCACTTGATCCTTACACCGAGGACTTGATTGTACCCTTAAAAAATAGGCTTTACACTCCACACCTGCCTGTGAGGTGTCAGGTATTAACCGAGTGCTCAGGGTACAAAACCACCCAGCACCCGTACTCTCCCGGAGCCCACAGCCAGTCAGGAGACAGGCGCATAACACGGCCCAGGGCAGATGGCCAGGACGGCCGGCCAGGTGTTTGGTGCTTCCAGACAGACTAACAGATCCTGTGAAAATGAGAGACGAACTCGCCGTGCACGTTAATTATTCCTGCGATCTGCCCGCCCCGCCTCGTGAACACTGTAAACAGATCTTCTAAATGTCAGTTTGAAAAGCGCTGCTGCAGTGGTGGTGTCACAGGGTCACAGAGAGACACCGAGCAGACCAGCGGCACACCTGGGCACGTGACCCCCAGGCCACCACCGGGGGCCGAGAGGGCTGCGCTCCAGGCAACAAAGCTGGGAGTGAAGCTGCAAGTCTGGCTCCCCCCCCACCCCCGGGGTTCATACAGTGAAAGCGACCAAAACACAAGTATTCTGGAATCGCGCCCTTCAGGAAGGATACGTTTGGGATGGGCTGTCTGCCCCGGGGCGTATTCCGTAATTCCCAGAGCCAGGGCGCAATGGAAGCATGGAGAGAATGTACCAGAACACAACCCAGGGAATCTGTGACAGCCAGGCTTTTCAGGAAGCTCTGGGGCAGGCGGGACAGGGCGGAGCCCGCGCCGCACGGCAGAAGCGACTGGGAAAGTGCCCACGGGGCTTCGAAGCAGGAGAAAGACACTGGATCTGCGCCTGCACAACACGGCTGAGCTGTGACGTGGGGGAACAGAGGCCGGGGGCCCCGGGGCCGCGGCCAGGGAGGAATCTGGGACACACTGAGGAGGTGGGATCAGTGAGGCCCAGGGAGGGAACAAGGCCAGATTTGGGGGCCAGGTCACTTATTCCAGGTGCCTCGGACACACTGGTGGCAGCCAGTACGGGTGGGCAGGGGACTGAGGGTCAGGAGGGAGGTGCGGGGGGACGTGGGGCCGTACACGTCACTGGCCTGATTTACAGCCGGGCGAGTCCCCGCGAGCAGGACGCTGCTGTCCTCAGAAAGGCCTGCTGGCAAGGCTGGCCCTCGGCGGAGGGCGCCCTCCCCACCCGGCCCTGCTGTGCGTCCACGCCGTGCTCTCTGCTCAGGACCTGCGCGGGCTCCGCGCAGGCGGGGGTGCCCACGGGTCAGCCCCCAGTACAAACCCCAAGCCGCCGCAGCTCCTTGCTGGACGGCGTGTGTCCTCTGTGACTCGCTCTTGGAGTCTCCCGCCTGCTCTTCTCCCGACTGGGCCCCAGACGTCTCTCTCCTTTGCCACTTTTGCTTTATACCTTTCACAGCAAGAAACCCCCACCTCGAGTCCTACTATGTGCTGGTCCCATGAGCTCTCCTGCTAAATCACTGAACCTGGGGGTGGTCTTGAAGACCCTGACACAAAACGTAGCCAATGATTTTTCAAATAAACAAACAGGGTGAGTTCAAGTCAAGTGGCTGAAAATAATTCTAAATATATACTATCCTAGACCAGTAGTTTTCAAGTCTTTTATTAATTTTTTTTTCTTTTGAGAGCGAGTGAGCACGAGCAGGGTAGGGGCAGAGGGAGAGGGAGAATCTTAAGCAGGCTCCAAGCCCAGCGTGGAGCCCAATGCAGGGCTCGATCTCATGACCGTGAGATCATGACCAGAGCTGAAATCAAGAGTCAGATACTCAACCAACTGAGCCACCTAGACCTTTTAAAACAGTACGACTCTTATAAGTATGTAAGTTTATAAGTGGCATTTATTTATTTATTCTGCTTATCAGTAAGATCTAGAAGCACAGAAACCCACCTCCTGCCCACAGTGGCATCCCAATGCCTGACCCAGCGCCTATACTCCGGGACTCAACTCAGTGGGAAGTTTTCATTAAATGTTTCATAAGTGCAATGAAATAATTCAGATTAAAATACATGAAAATTACTTAATATGACACCAGCTAATGGGAATAACAAAGCTAGTTTGGTGAGCGGAAGAAAAGACCCCATACTTGCACTTGTGAGAGAGGTACCCCCACGTACGACAGTGGAAACCTAATGCCACCTCCGTTTCCACGCGGTTCCATCAGAAAGCAGCAAACTCTAGAAACATGCTGTTTCCCTTACCGACTTGTTGTCTGGAAGCAGGAGTGTAAGCCGACCAGGAAAGGGTTGCTGGACGCCTGCTCGAACACGTGCTTCTCTGTCTGTACCCAGTCAATATCCTGAAATAGAAACCAGGGCGTGTTAATGAGGCTCCCGAACCCTCTTCATCCTGGAGAAGGGGAGGCAAGAGAGAAATGTCTCTCACCTCTACTTGTAAGAAGACAGTGCACACAGGAAAGGAAAATGCCCATTATGAAATATATCACCCCACCACCCCCATCTCCGCCACCACCATCACCACCACCATCCCCATCACCACCCCCACCATCACCACCACCATCACCATCACCACCCCAATCTCCGCCACCACCATCACCACCACCACCACCATCACCACCACCATCACCACCATCACCATCTCTACCACCCCCCAGCTCTGTGCGGTCTGTGGGCCACAGGCTCTTCAAGAACAGCCTCATGTGCTCCCCATGGCAGCCTTGGGAAGAGGGTACTGTCTCCACTTAAGACACGGGGAGACAGAGGATGGATGCTGAAGGAGATTCCCCAGCATCTCATCCTGTCTTTCACACTAGCTCCTGCCACAGGGCTGGCTTCCTCCCAATCCACGCTGGAACTGGGGGGAAAGCTGCAAAGTCAAGTTACTCCAGAGTCACAGTGATGCCACAGCTCTGATTGCGTTCCAATCCTGGAAGCAGAGCTGGATGAGGTTCCCAAACTCCCAGGCTAACCCTCCCCTCCTAGGGGCTGAGACAGCGAGAGGGAAAGGGATGTCCAGAGCAGCACCGCCGGCCCCTGAAGGTTTTGGAAATAACGGAGCACACTCTCAGCGAGCACTCCTCAGTGGGCCCACGCCATGTCGGGTTCATCCTCCCTGGGCTCAGCCCAGAGCCCCTCTCTCCCCCAGACGCCCCCCTGGGCGCACTGGCTTCAGACCTAAACTCCATGCACAGCACTCCCAGCCTCGCCTCCCCCGGACCTCCAGACCCGCCCGGGCGGTGGGCGTCGGGTAGCAGAGGCCCTTCTACAGGGCCTGACCAGCCCCCACCACCTGTGCTCCAAAGGGGAGAAAACCCTGGTGGGTGGCCAAGAGCCCCCTCCTTTCCCCTCCCGCAGAGTCCAGCCGCCAGGGTCTCCCGCTGCACTGCCACCAGGCTCCCGTGGCTGCTGCAACAAAGCACCATGGACCCGGGGCCTGGAAACTTCCACACTCGTCTCTCTGTTCTAAGCCTGAAGCCTGACATCGGGGTGAAGCAAGGGGAGAATTCCTGCCTCTTCTGTGCCTCCATCAGCACATCGGTTTCCCTGGGTGTCTGCGCTGCCTTCTGTCTGTCTGTCTCCTCTTTCTCTAGAAGGACACCTCTCACTGGATGCAGGGCCCACCCACATACTCCAGGACGACCTGCCCAAGATCCTTAACCTAATTACACTGGCCAGGACCCTATTTCCAAGTAAGTTCAGATTCACAGGCTCCAGGGATCAGGATCAGGACATATCTTTTCGGGGGCCACCATCCCTCCCCGTGCAGTGCCCCTATGCCTGATGTCCACGGCCAGACTCACAGTCAGACACCAGGGTCTCTCACAGATGCAGACACGCAGACACACACACAGGCAGACATGTAGACATGCATGCCACACATGAAGTCTCACGCACACGGGACACACATGATACATGCAGACACACACCGACATGCATGTGGCACACGTGGGCACGCACATGGGCACACACACGCACATTCGCTGACTCCCAGTTATGCTCTTCTCATGGACCACCTGGAAGTCCCACCCTCCACACCTCGGGCCACAGGGGACGATTTGAAGATGCCGAGAATGAACCCTAGCAGTAAGTCTCCCCTGAATGCCTTTCCTTCCAATTCTACAAACTTGACCTCACACATCCCACTAACTTTCCAGTTGGCCAGAGTGCCGGGAGGGGGTGTCTGGAATCATCCTGGCCAGCAGTGAGGATGTTTGCAAGCCACTGCTTCTCCTGGCCGTGGCCTCCTCCCCTGTGGGCTTAGCACTCAGGGGCCAGCTGGGCAAGTAAAGGCTCCAGTTCAGCCCCACCTTTTCCCTCCAACCAGGAGCCAGGCCAGGGCAGGGCACGCTCCTGCAGTCCGCTGGTCCCTCGCACACCAAGCTGCCTTTTGTGCTCTGGGGCCTGGGGAGTCACAGCCGGACTGCCTTAGGCAGCCTGTGAGCCTAAGACAGAGGATCTGCACTCAAGCGTGAGAGAAAAAGATCAGACGTCGTGAAGCCAGGAGACCCACAAAAGATGCCAGTGATCACAGAATGCAAATCACACCATGAGGGACGCCCCCCACCCGCCAGGACAGCGGATATCCGGAAACGGAAAAGGGCAATTCCTGGGAAGGATGTGCAGACGCTTGGCCCTCGCACACGCCTGGGGGGATGGAGAGGGTGCGTCTGCTGCAGGACAGCTCGGCGACTCCGCAAACAGCTCAGCAAGTAACCCTATGACCTGGTCATTCCTCTCCTGGGAAAACCTCCAAAGACCCGAGAACAGGGCTGGAACAGACGCCTGCACGGGAGCACTCGGTGGCATGGGTCACAGCAACCGATGCGACAGGAGAGCAGGTGAAGAGTGTGGCCTGTTCATACGATGGAGTCGTATTCAGGCACAGAAAGCAATGTGGTTCTGACGGAAGGACCTCGAAAATGCGACACTTGGCGCAAGAAGCTGGACACAAAAGGCCACACGGTGTATGACCCTCTCTACACGAAATGTAGCCCAGGCGGTGGCTGGGGCTGGGCGTGGGGGCCGGGGGTTGCGGCTGATGGGCGTGGGGCTTCCCTCTGGGGGTGGAAACGGCCTGGACCGAGATGGCGGGGGCGGAGGCACCAGGCGCCCACAGTGCAGTCGTGAAAATGGCTGAAACGGTGAATCTGTTATGTGCCTCCTGCTCCCCTTGTAAGGGTAAACAGCATGGACGATCCCACGGAGAAGGCGCGCCCGCACCAGGCCTCACCTCATCGTCGTGGACCAGCTCCTTCTTCACCACTTTCATGGCGTACATCTGGTCATTCTTCTTCAGCCGCACCAGGAGCACCTTGGCATAGCTCCCGCGCCCGATGACCCTAATCAGGTCGAAGTCCTGCAGGCCGAGCCCCTGAGATATTTTGATTCCATCCATCCCGTCGATAACCGGCTTGAGGTCCTGAGGAGAGAGGGTGCGGGGAAGTACGGACCCCTCCCTGCTGAGGCTCACAGGTCCCGTGCGTGGCCTGGAGCTCAGGGTGCAATTCTGCTCACAGACCCCGGCTCTGCGCCCCAAGGACCACCGCAGACCCGCCGCCCTGAGAGCCAGTCATTTCCACAGACTGTGGCCCAGTGGCCAGCCACAGGCGGCCCCTTCGTAAGCACGGGGGTGCCCGGGACCGGCCTCCCCAGAACAGGCTCCCCCTGCGGCTCCCCTGGGGGCTACAGAGCAGAACTGGCTGCAGTCTGCAGAGCCCTGACCAAGGACGCCTGGAAATACATAAAAGAGGGTGGTGATCCGATTAAGAACAGTAGCTTCCCTCCTACAATTACTTCTGGCGGGGGTATGTGTGGGGAAGCAGGAGGTGAGTGTCCTGTCTCATCCCAGACAGGGAATCACCAGGAAGGCAAATCAAGAAGTCCGGGCGCCAAGTACTCTGGGAAAGCTGTGGCCCTGGTCAGGCAGAGCTGTCCTGAGGTTTTGGGGACAGAGACTGCAAACTATAGTTTGTGTGACATCTCCTCGCTCACCGGAACCATCTGATGCCCGGTTTATCACCCAGAGCTGCCACACACGAGGCCAAGCTGGAACTGTCAGTCCAAACCCAGGGAAGAACACAGAAGGGCAGCAGAGGGCTTCCCAGGGCAGAAGGAGCAAATCATGATTCTGGGATTTGTACTAACATACGGTGGGTCTTAGCCCCGTTCCTGGCACAGAGTTCCCGAAATCGCTGGAATTCCCTACCCAACAGAAAAGGCATCTTTTGTTATGTTAATGGGACAACCTGTGAGAAACCCAGGTCACCTAAAGATGGGGGTGATTACCAACGCTGTTTATTGCAGAGGGTCCAAACTCAGCCCGACCCCTGACCTCCGGGGAGGGGAGAGGGGCTGGGGGTTGAGCCCAGTGTCCAATGGCCAAGGACTTCATCAGCCATGCCCCCGTTATGAGGTCTCCACACAAACCCAAAAGGACGGGGTCTGGAGCGCTCCTGGCCAGTGAACGCGGGGAGCTGGGCCTGGACGAGCATGGACACTGTGCCTTCCCCCCCCGCCCCCCCCAATCCGGCTGTTCCTGTGTGATCTCCCGGAAACCAGCCGCCTGGGAAGGCAAATATTTCCCTGAGTTCTGTGAGCCACTTTAGCAAATTACTTGAGCCCAGGGAAAGGGTCATGGGAACCCCATTTCCAGCGGGCTGGTCAGAAGCACAGGTGAACACTTAAGATGTGTGGGTGGGACCTGAGTCCTTCCCAGCGGCGTCTGACGCTAGCCCCAGGAAGAGGGGGTTTGGAATTAAGTGACCTTGTAGGATGCCTGCTCAGTGTCCCCCACGACGTGGAGAGCTGCTCAGTGATGCGGAAAAAGTACAACAGGCAACTCAAGGAAGGGTTTGATGCAAATAACAACTGACAAAACTCGCAGCCCAGGAGCAAGCCCTGGGCCCACTCCGTCATCTGGAAAGAGATGGGGCACCGGGGGACCGAACCTGCACCCCAAAGAGCCCTGGGGACCTTCATAAAGGATGTGCCCCCGGCCAGACCGAGCTGACAGGCCAGCAGCCGTGTTTCCGAGCCAGGTCCTGGGCTGGTGTGCGCCTGCTCCTGGCTGCCCCCAACAGACCGACTCCTCCGCACTGCACAGCCCGCTCCCCAGAGCCGAGGCCCCGTGCCCCACGCGGGCACTGCCCATGGGTGCCGACATCCTGCTGCTTCTTGAGGCACCAATCTCCCAGGCACGGGAACGCCTGTCCTGTGACAGGAGCCGGGAGACTGCTGTAGAAAACGCAGTATTTGAACCTTAGGTGTGAGGGAGAGCCAAGCTACTAGCAAATTCGCAACAATCTATCAATCTACCTCTGACCCTGACCCGCCCAGCCAGAAACACGCCCGAAACAGGACAAAGGGCAAGACCAATCCAGGGTGGACCAATCCAGGGGTCCGTGGACCCCGCGGACCCTGCAGACTGAGTTCTAGGAAGACCAGTAAAAGCTAGCGACCCCACCCGCTAGGGGCCAGCTCTCCCACCTTTCCTCAAAGCCTAATAGCCCGGGGTCTACTGTGCAGAGATGGTGCGTGGCCCACTGCTGTGGCCTGCACCACCCCGGACTGATGGGGAAGCAGCCCTACCCCCGATCGGTGTCGTGGAAAGCTTCCGGTGTGCACGGTGTGGCAGTTCACCCTACCAAAAAGGTGTGGTCATTATCCCAACTTGACAAGAAAGGATTCTGAGATCAGAGTCCCCTGACCCAGGCTCAGACAGGCCTGCCACCCGGGCTCGCAGGGACACGGCCCCCAGTCCCACATCGCCTGCAGATTGTGCGGGGAAGGCCGCCCCATGTCTGAGTCTCTACAGTGGCTCCTGTCTGCCGCACACGCTAGCTTCCTGTCCACCTAAGGATTCGGAGGTTCCTTCTGCACTAAATACTGGTGACTCTGTGGGACTCCACCCTGAGCCCCTTCGTGTGCATCACCCTAGGTGTCTGCAGACCAGGCCCTCACTTATGGTGAGGTTAGACAGGTGAGTATTCCCAAACCTGTCTAGTTCATATTTAAGTTTCCATAATTGCCCCAGAAACTAGCTAATGAATTTACAAAAAAAAAAAAAGAAACAACTTGAAACACCAATGAACCATTTTATATACTCACCTCAGAATCATCTTTAATGTTGTCATGTTTCCGGGTTGAAGAAATATAAGCAACTAGTGAAGAGAGAAAGAAAAAACACGACAGTCTAGGCACTGTCAGGAATGCAGCCTGACACACAGGGGCTCCCAGGGCCCCTCGATCTTCTGCAGACACCAACGGCCCAGGCCAAGCCCACTGAGCAGCCACACCTGACTACACAGGTGTAAGAAAACGCAGCTTCCTGGCCCCACCCAGACCTTCTGACTCTACACCTCTGGGGGTAAAGCCTGGGAACCTGCATTTGTGACACGTCTTCTCCGCTATTCATCTGGAAGTAATTATTCAGCAGGACTGTGGTATTAAGCCTTCCAGATATTGTTCATAGAGTATCCAAATGGATAGGTAGGTGAGTGGGTGAGCAGAAGAAGGGATGATGGAAAGATGGGTGGATGGATGGATGGATGGATGGATGGATGGATGGATGGATGGACAAACCGAAGGAGATTAGCTGGGTAGGTAGATAGGTGAGTGTGTGGGTGGATGGACAGATGGCTGGATGGCTGGATGGTTGGATGGATGGGTGGGTGAATGAATGGATGGACAGATGAGTGGATGGACGGATGGATGGATGGATGAATGGATGGATGGACGGACGGACAGACAGATGGGAGGCTGGGTGGATGGATGGGCGGCTGGGTGGATGGATAGATAAATGGATGGATGGGTAGGTAGGTAGGTGGATGGTTGGGTGGGTGAATGGATGGATGGACAGATGAGTGGATGGGTGGATGGATGGATGGGTAGGGAGGTGGGTGCGTGGGTGGGTGGGTGGATGAGTGGGTTGTTGTCTCCTCCATCTGAGGTGCTGTGCTAAATACTTTATGTTCTGTGGTCTCATTTCACCCTTCAAGGGCTCTCAGGGAGCAGGGCTCACACCCAGCACTCGAGGGCAAGGGCCCTTCCAAGCCCTGGTAATAACCCACAGACTTTGGGAGCTCAGAGCTAGGCTATCAGTCCAACCAGTACTCAAAACCAGTCTCTGAATGCTTCTTTTCATTAAAAAAGAGCCTCTCCCATGAAATCCCACAGAAACTCCAGAACCAACTTGACAGCAGACGTTTCCATGAGACCAGCTCTGTGCAGCAGCCTGCCCATGGTGGGCACCACAGTAAGCACCTTCTAGAACTCCCAAAGTCAGTGCCGAGGGAAAACGCCCACCCCGACTCATACGGCAGCCGCTCACAGAGGTGTTTGCCCAGAGGGGGCCACCCCACCCTGCTGTCTCTGCCCAGGGATGAGGGAAGGCGCCGGGGACGCCCCAGCCCAGCCCCCACCAGGGGAAGAAAGCAGCCCTACTTCCATCGGTGTTCTCAGGAGGAAGGTCCACGTCGTCCTTGTCATCTACTGCGGGTTCTTGGGAAGGCATGACAGAATCCTGCAAAGGTACGAGCGCCGAAAGTGACCAGTCAGGTGTCACAGTGTAGCTTCGGGAGACAGTGTGACCTTCTAATCCCCTATATGCACATCGTGGCTGTGTCACCATACGCAGGTGTGCCTGTGACACTGCTGCCTGGAGCCAGAAGGCCCCACAGGAAACCTCCTGATCCAACAGGCAGGGTGCTCCCTCCGCACCCAGCGTGACCTGTCCAGCAGGAGCTTGTCAGAGCAGCGCACCTGCCCCCACCGCTGCCTCAGAGCCCCAGGAGGCGATGTCACCCTGCCACGGCCCCTGCTGGCAGACACTAGGCTCCAGGCGTCGGTCCTTCGGCCCCTGACGGACTACGTCTTTGGGGGCGGCCCCGCTTCTCAGGCTGACGGGGATCTATGGGGCCAAGGGTGTGTGCACCTTCCTGTTTGTGGCCAGCCGTGCCTGGAAGGGCTCTGTCCAGCCCCCAGGCCACGGAGGGCCCCACTTCCCCGTGCTGAGCAGCTACCGGGTGGGACAAGGTCTGGACTCTGTTCCTGTCCCGTCAGGGGTGACGGCCAGAGGCCCAGGAGCACGACCGAGCCTGGACGCTCAGTAAGGAAGCCATCAGTACGTGGGAGGGCAGGGAGCTCCAAGTCCAGGGTGGGGGCTGGTGGCCAGGGGCCCCTGGGGCCGCGTCCTGGCTGCTTCACACCTGGGGCACACACAGGCACCCGCTGCCCCCCGCACCTTCATGACAGAGGCAGAGGGCACGGGAGGGTCCCCCATGAGTGCCAGGGGCCCCCAGGGCTGGGGAAGAGGGGCCCCGTCCCTCCCCCGCTCTGCGGCCACATGCGCCCCCCTCTCGCCTCACTGGCGGCACTAGAGGGACGAGGGCCTCCACGGTCAGCGTGGGCAGTGGGCTCGAGGCTCCCCGCCCGCAGGCCCCCGGGCCCAGTCGGGCTCCCACTCACCATATGCCTGTTGCAGGTCAGCGGGACGAGCACGTGGCAGCGTTTATGGACCAGCAGCCTGCAGTTGATGCACCTGAAGCCCTGCCCCGCGAGGCCCCATATCCTCTCGCTGCACCGGCCGCAGTACGCTCTCTGCAAGGACAGCGGCCGTCAAGCCGGAGGCCCGGGCACCCCTGCAGCCCGCAACACGCTTCCCTGCAACTTCCCTGATTTCCCCAAAAGACGATGGGGAGCTAGGACGAGAGGTGGCCCAAGCTGCTGGTCACGTTGGGGCACCAGGCTCCACCCCAAGGCTGGGGGAACCACGGGGCCCGCTCTGGCAGGGGTGACGAGACCGGAGGGGTCCCGCAGCCCTCACCGGGCTGCGCGCTGAACAGTGTGGCGTCCCGTCTGGGTGCAGTGACCCCAGCTGAGGGGCGTGCGGGGCGCCCACACACCTCCCCCGGACGGCCTCGGAGAGGGCAACGCGGCCTGGCGTCACGTGTCCTGTGTTGCACCACTAGGGACAGACTGCAACTATCTTGGGTTTTTTGGGTACTTTTCAAGATTTTTAAGTGGTCAATATTTGTTCTTCAAGTTTTCAATATTTAAAATTAATGGTAAGCATCAGCTTGGTTGACGATGTTCTCCTAGTCTTCGGCTGTGGGAACCGCACGAAGACGAAGGCGTCAGAAACCTGGTCACATGTGTGTCAGGTGGTGCGTCTGCCAGGTTCCCAGGCCCATCTTTTCCTATAGCTCGAACTCATTTGCAGATTTCAGCTCTCTTCTGCTATTTTTAACAATTTACCTTCTTTTGAGACACTCTCTACTCCTGGAGAGCACCGCGAAGGCCCACAACGGTACTCGCAGTCGCAACGGGGTTCATTTACCATGGCTGACGGCCTCCTTGCGCAGGGACAGGGCCGTGGTGGCGCAGACGGACTGTGTGCCGAGCTCAGGGCCACGGGCACCAAGAAGCTGGCTCCTCACCAGTGAAACATCGAGCTCAGAAACCAGCGCCTGAGGGGGCGCGTCCCCTGCACATTACTTCAGGTCTCCATGATGGCTCTGTGGCCAGTGCCCCAGCCGGTCCCAGATCACAGGCACCCAATACACATTCACTAACACACACACACACACACACACACACACACACACACACTCACACACCCTCGTCACTTTTAACTTTGGAAAGAGTAAAGAGAAGAATTTATTCCAAGCCCTCCGTGTTGTCTGAAGCGCCCGTCCCACGAGCTGGCAGACGCAGGGAACAGCCTGGAGCGCAGCGGACGGCAGCGAGGGCCCGCAGGGGGCTGGCCGCAGGGGCCACAGTTTCATGCAGGATAAATGTCCAACTTTCAATTCAAAGGAGGAGATTCATGTATGAAGACTGACATTCACTCTCATCTCGTGTGTCTCTGTCAAACACCGTTTATGAAGCCATCTGAAAACTTGCACCTTTCGTACATAATACGCTAATGTGCTAGTTTTCCCACAGCCACCACTGAACAACTTAATCTGCAGTGCTTGGGTGGCAGTTAGGGGCAAATTCACAGGCATGTGGTGCCTTTCCAAGTTAACACAGTCCTTCCCAGAGCTGAGCAGGGGCCGGGCCGGGCTGAGTGATGACCCACAGTGTGCTCGCCTGGCATCCACGCCGAGGACGTGGAGCCCACATGGCCCAGCTTCTCTGGAGAGACTGCCACACGCTGTCACACGCTCTTTATCTCAGACCCGGGTTTGACTTGTTAACACTTCAGGACACGTGTCACTAAGAAATAAAATAAGGGGCGCCTGGGGGCTCAGTCGGCTAAGCATCTGACTTCGACTCAGGTCATGATCTCACGGTTCATGGGTTCGAGCTCTGTGTTGGGCTCTGTGCTGACAGCTCGGAGCCTGTCTTTGAGTTCTGTGTCTCCCTCTCTCTCTGCCCCTCCCCTGATCATGCTCTCTCTCTCTCTCTCTCTAAAAAATAAAACACTAAAAATTTTAAAAATTAAAAAAAAAACAAAAAAAAAGAACTGACGTTCTTGCCGATTCCTGTAGAACCAAGCGAGAGGCTCTGCAAACATCCTTTCAAGGGACAGGTCAAGGTGAAGTGCACAGCCCTGGGATTAACACGGTGAACGGCACAGTCAGCCTCCAGGGTCCAGGCAAGACACGGGACACCGAGCCAAGGGCAGTCAGGTGGGAAATCAAAATTGGCAACGTATTTTGCCCACATGTGCCTCCTCATTCTGTGAACAAGCGAATGATCTGGGTCGAGGGTCTCTGGACGGGCCCCTTCCCCCTCCCTGTGGGTGGGAAAACCCACTCTGGTGCTCTGGGGACAGCTGAACACGTATGACAGGGTGGGAATGGGGAGGAAAACCGGTCTCACTGGTTTTGGGGAGAGGGCAGCAGCGTCAGGGTCTGCACCCTGCAGTCAGAAATGGGGTTTTCTCCTAAAACCTGCAGGGGGAGAAGGGGATGAGCCAGGCCTCTCTGCTGCCCCGCCTGGCTGAGACGCCTCTCTGTCCACAAGCAGGCCTGTGCCCAGACATGCAGAAGAGAAGCCTCCTGGCCGCAGAGCTGGCTGGTAAGATAAACACGGGGAGGGGGCGGCAGGGGCCCCGGGGCCTGGGCGGTGGACGTTCCCAGGTCTTCATGGTGTCGGCAGCCAGGTTTCATCCTGTCTGGTGGCTGACCGCGGCACACCCCCCACACCCCGCCAGTCCAGCCTGGGATGTGACAAGGTCCATTATTCACACAGCCTCGCCTCTGTCCTCAGGGACTGCTCACTCGCTAGGTGACGCCTGACCTCCCCAGGCATCCGCCACCCACCCTGCTTCCCAGCGTCTTTCTCGTTCCTGACAGACACGCCCCATTCTTTCCTGGTCCCTACAGGGTCTCCCCGGAGCGGTCTCCCCGGCCGGCTTTCCTCCGGTCATTAACGATAGCAAACAGCAAACCTGTGTGCAGAGTCCCTGTGACCAGAGCACAGGACCCCGTGGGGGGCGGCAGGCGCGTGTGCGGTGGGGACACGGAGCGAGGGCTGCAGGGACAGTCCTCTGAGCCGAGACAGAAGGCAAAGCAGAGCATGCGCTCTGGGCACGGGGCGGGGTGCCGGGCGCAGCGCTCAGCACGTGCAAAGGCCCTCAGGAGCGCACGTGTGGGGCTGCTGCGGTGGGTTGGATGGGGTCTCCCGAATTCACGTCCACTCAGAGCCTCCAAATGCGGCTTCATTAGGAAAAATAATTTTTGTAGAGGTACTTAGTTAAAATGAAGCCATGCTGCAGCGTGAAGGCGCTGACCCGGACGGACGTCCTCATGTGACAAGAGAGGCCGCGTGCCAGGACGGCACAGCCCCCAGGAGCTGGAAAGAGGACAGAAGGACGCGCCCCTCCAGCCCGCAAAGGGGGCACAGCCCTGCTCACGCCTCGGCTGGGGGCCTGTGGCTCCACCACTGGGAGAGAAGGACTTTCTGCACTAGGCCCCGTCTGTGGTGCCTGGTTCCAGGGGCCCCGGGTGCACCTGCGGGCACCCCCCTTCCACTGTGAAGTGGACCGGCCACAAAGCCACACAAGCCACACATCATTCCTGGAGAGTACGACAGCGTCCTGAGGAGAAACGATGGGAAGGAAGGCCGGGCCGTGGGGCCGCGTGGATGGCAGACACAGGCGGTGTGGCGTGGGGGTCCCGGGACGCACAGGAGGCCCTCGCAGCCGAGCACACGGCGTGGCCGGTGTCACCCCGGCAGCGCGACACCAAGACGCACAGACTGCATCCGTCCACCAGCCACCACGTGCAGAGCAGGCCTGCCCGGAGCCTCCCCGTGGCTGCTCTGGAGCCGGCTGGGCGGCCTCTGTGGCCCGGGCCGCTCTCTGCAGGGAATGTCCCGCTCAGGCCGGGCCCGCGGGCAGGGGGCCGAGGCGGCGGCACTCACCCTGTTAAAGCGCTTGGCCTGGAAGAGATGGCCGTTGGCGCGGTACAGCTTCCTCCATCTTCTGGCTCCGCGGCGGTAGATGGATTCTAGGGAGGACAGGAGGGAGGTGAGCAAACAGCCCGCCGCCCACGAGCCCACCCACACGAGTGCCCGCGGGAATGGCCGCTCCGTCCGGGGCTGAGGCGACGGGGTGCCCGGCGGCCACCCTGGCGGGAGCACAGCAGCCAAACGGCCCCTGGGAGGGTCAGCGGAGAACAACCCGCTTCCAAGCCCTCCTCCTTGTTTTCCTTTCCACCCCCCTTCCTCCGGGGGCGGAAACCAGGCCCCCTTTTCCACACTGGGATGCAGTTCAGACGGGCCGTGAGCTCACGCATTACCATCCACGGAGGGGCCGCGGCTGCCGCATGGAGTCCACGGTCACCCGGAGACACAGTGTTCAGCCGGGCGAACCGCCCACCCGGACACACGAGACCCCCGCCCGGTGTCCCCAGGCCGACAGATCTCAGGGCAGAGGTGGGGCAGACAGGCTGGGCACTCGTGCTGAGTCGAGCGTTACCCAACACGTCACTTTCAACAAACACAATCAATGATCCAAACTTGTAAGAAGGACACCACTAATCAAAAGTGCTGGAGCCGGTCCTGTGACGAGAACTGTTGGTTTTATTCTTCCCTAAAAATGCTCATAACTCGCTCCTTCCGAAAACCCTGAAGCAAACGCTGCTACAAACAGAACACTCAGGATACAGCAGGAAGCTTTGTGCTTTTATAAAGTTCTGCAGTGAAAGCCACTTTCATGAGCTGTGGAAGTGCCACGAATATACACCAATGTGGAAACTGTAACAGAATGTTTTTAAAACAAGCAAATTACCAGCTCTGGCTGGACGGTGCCGAAATCAGCCCAGAGTCACTGTGGAGCCTGCTCCCCCCCTTCAAGCGAGAGTCCTGAGCAACAAGAAGTTGGATTCCTCTGGAGCAGGAGCCCCACAGCGGCCGGGCAGCTGGGGCTTTGGCAGAGGCCCACGCGCTGCCAGGGACCCCCGCAGAGGTTTCCTGCCACAGGCTCTCAGCAACTCCCAGAAAAGAGCAGGGCCAGGCAGGAGGTGGCACCAGCCTTTGCCCTCCCGCTTCCCCACTACAAGTTCTCACTTGGGCTTCAGGCCTGGGGTCCACAGAGGGCAAGTACCACCCTCAATCTATCTGTCCCTTGGCCCTAAGGAGTCCCCAGTGACCCCCACGGGCTTTACCCAGCTGACAGGGTATGTCCTGCCACACCCAGCCCTTTCAGGCCACCCGGCTTGATTTGGGGGATGCCTGCCTGGCGGCGGGTCCGTGCTGACATCCACAGGACTGGCTGCCCCCTCATGGCAGTCACACCCCCTGACATTGCATGTAGTGTTCATAACCCCCAGGTGTCCTGCAGAGAGAAGGTGCCGAGGGACAGACCCAGACCGGGGGTGGGGTGGGGGTGGGGGCGGGGCACACAGAGACCCAGAGGGAACTGAGCTGGCCCAAAGGAGACACACCAGTACCGGCACCAGCACTCTGGCTTTCTTGTTCCGGCACACTTGCCACACAGAAGTCTAAAAATACGCCCAACTGGATATCCTTCAAATTTGGTTAAAGCCACATGAAATAAGACACACAAAGATGTCCTAGCAGAGGCCAAGGAGCATTAGGGAGTGTACAGTGGGCAGGCACACTCACCGAGGGGCTGTATATGGCCCCCACAGGCCTTACTCCACATGCAGCTGTCCCCCAGAAAACTGGAGCTTACACATGAGGAGCAAATGACAACAAATTCTATAAGGAAATGTAGAAGTTCTTACTAATATGAAGGCGAGAAAAACTCTGAAAACACAAAAGGCAGTAGAAAAAGGAGAAAGTGCACCTGAGGGCATCAAAACAAGCATGTGTGTCCACCCAGAGGCCACCATGGAAGCAAAAGACAATCGGTCTATAGCATCAGCACATACACATGGTGAGGCTTCACGACTCAGGACGCACACACAAGTTCCATAAGTTAACAAAGGAAAAGCATGAACAAAAGACAAGAACAGGCATTTCATAGAAGACAGTGAATGAAAATGACCAGAAGCCTCACCTCGTAAGTAGTCGGAAACACAAATGCACCTCAGTCATCCTTGATGCCTGAGCAGTGGGCCCAGGTTAATCTCCAACAACCCCAAACGTACAGCAACCTAGAAGCTGCTTATTCTCTGAGAGGGGGGCTAACTTAGCACCAAAAGTATTTGCGGGGAGGAACATTTGCTTCCCCCATGACCTAGCAATTGCCCACTCCTTGTTCAAAGCCCACGAGGAACTGTGGCACGCGGGCTGGGGGACATTCAAGGATGTCTAAAGACTCCCAGGGCCACAGACCAGAGGATGGAAAATGGACACACTGAGTGTGTGGCTGCACCACAGAGAACCGACCGGCAGTAACATCCGACTTGAGCCACCCTCAGCATGACAGATACATCTTCAAAAATCAAACTACCTAAAAAGTCAATATAAAATGATATATTAATACATATAAAGTGGGCTGTAGGAAATGGTCCCACTCTTGTACAGCTACAAAACAAGCAAAGTCAATAATGAATTGTTTCAGGATCTGCAATCATGCGATGAAATTGTTCTAGTAAGTGAAAGACCAATGCCAAGTTCAGGACAGTGTGGCCTCCAGGAGACAGGACACTGGAGTGGGTGCGCATTAAGCTCTATCCCGGCTGGAGGCTATGGGCACACATGTCCACTACACTGTACACTGAAGTGTGTGATCTACCTGTTCCTGAGGTGCCTGGATGTCACATTACACCAAGAACAAGATGTAAAAACAGAGGGAGCAGCCAGAGTGGCAACAATATGGTTACAAACTATTTTCAGATACTTCCCTCAGACTCATCTTGAAATAATTCTATCATTTTTTCCTTTAAGGACTTATTTTAATTACTTTGGGGAGGGGGGGACAGGTGCTTAATTTCATTTTAAATAAAGCACATCAAATTTAAAAGGAGAAACAGGGGCGCCTGGGTGGCTCAGTCGGCTAAGCGTCCGACTTTGGCTCAGGTCATGATCTCGTGGTTTGTGGGTTCGAGCCCCGCGTCGGGCTCTGTGCTGACAGCTCAGAGCCTGGAGCCTGTTTCAGAGTCTGTGACTCCCTCTCTCTCTGACCCTCCCCTGCTCACGCTGTCTCGCTCTCTCTCTCCTAGAAATAAATAAAAATATTAAAAAATAAATAAATAAATAATAAAAAATAAAAGGAGAAACAAAGCTCTGCGTAGGCAGACAGGCCCTGTTCTGGCTGCCAGTCCTGCCCAGAGGCGGCCCCTCCCCCCTCCTGGCTCCCGGACAGAAGTGGCCCCTGGAGGTACACCCCAGGCTGTGCCCCTCCCCGCCCTCCCCGCCCACCACCGCCCACCGGCCCACCTGCCAGGTATGTGAGACAACATGTTGCTATTGTTTGTAACTCAAGATTATGTTTTCAGGAACATGTATGGGTGCCTCTTGGCAGGGGGTAGGATATGATGGTTCATTTTGTACTCAGCGGGGCCGGGCCATGGCGCCCAGATACGCAGTCAGACACTGTTCGGGATGTTTCCATGAGGGTGTTTTTGGATGAGACTGACATTTAAATCAGTGGAATGTGAATGAAGCAGACTGGCCTGCAATGTGTGACGGGCCTCATTCAATCAGTTGAAGGCCTGAAGACAAAGAAAGACTGGTGTCTTCTGAGCAACAGGGGATTCTGCAGCAGCCGGACTTTGGACCTGCACTGAAGCACAGGCTCCTCTCGGGGCTCTGTCTGCCTCTGCTGCAGATTTTGGACTTGGCCACATACCAAGCCAATTCCTTACAACAAAGCTCTTTTTCTCTTTATACACACATCCCATTGGTCTGATTCTCTGGAACTCGGACTCCCCAGGTCTCTCGGGTGGTATTTCTCATCACCCACCCTACGCAGAGACAGGAAGGTGTCTTCAGAGACCCTGGCACTGCAGACCCCGCAAGGCCCAATGTCCATGGCCTGACCTCAGGCAAAGGAGGGGAGCCCCCCGGGGGTTCTGATCCACGCGCAGGTCGCGAGCTGGAAATCAGTGGTCGGGCGAGTTATAAAGGACCACAGGGGACAGCGGGACACCCTTCACTTCGGAATGTATACACATTTCTACTTCTTATCTCAAGGTAAGTTCGCAGGAACTGAGAGTTCCCACATACCCTGCCCACGGCTCCCCTCACATTAACACCTGACTGACCTCAGGTTCATAAGACTGAGGTGAGAGTGTAACCTCCCGCCTCCGCCAGCTTCCCCTGCAACTTCCTTTTTAACACACTCAATGCTTTACTTCGATCTACAGTTTCGGACTTGGGAGGAGCGGTGCAGACCGCAGGCACGCAGGCCCCGCTCCCCTCTGGTTCACATCGTACGTGGGGCTGGGGCCTTCCGTACAGCCAACGAACTGACACTGACGCGTGGCCAACTAAGGCACAGGCTCTGCTCCGCTGGCTTAGCTGTTCCCTGACGGGCTGGTTCTGGCCCAGGTGACACCCTCAATCCCGCACGGCATGTCGACCCTCCTCGAATCCGCTGCTGGTGGTGGCTTCTCAGACGGTGGTTTTGATGACCTTGCTGGCCTCAGGGTCAGACACCATGTCACAGGCCCCTCTGGGGGTCTCTGGGGCTTCTCTCAGGACTGGGTGAGGATTAGCACCTCCTTAACCTCTGCACCAACCGAGCGCCTTTTCTGAAAAGCCCACATTCCCACAATGGCAAACACCAAAGCCCCCAAAGCTTTCGAAGCTCAGAGTCTTTACTGGAAGGTTCCCGAAATGCAGGGCTGGATGGAGCCCACTCTGCCTTCCTGGGCCCCTGAGCTCAGAGGTGACAATGGAGGCCCTGGGGGCCCGGCGGTTCCCTCCCCTCGCAGGCCACTGGCTCAGACAACGGTCACATTCGCAGAGTCTGGGTTTCCGCCTGGAAAGTCACAGCCTTTATTCCTGATCCGAAGTGACAGGCACGGCTTACAAAAGAAGAAAAGAGCACGTGTCATCAGAGAACACGTGCATGCGGAGCGGCGGCTGCTCTGGGAACAGCACCGGCCCCGCACCCCCGCCGTGTGTCCACCTCATCCCCGCCGATCGCAGTGCCCATGGAGCTCGGCCCACAGGCGAGGGGCCCGCATGCCGGATGCGGAGTCCGCCCACAGTCCTGGAGGCTCACAGGGTTCTGTCACGGCTGCGCGGTCAGGGCCGAGCTCCGAGGTCGGGGTGTGCCCGCCGGGGCTCTTCCCGGGCACGGGTGCCGCGGCCGTGGACTCGTGGCGAAGCCGGGCCAGCTCCGGCCGGTGCTGGGTGCACGTGGGCTGCCCTCCCCCACCCTCCAACTCCAACCCTTGGAAGAAACTCCCCGTTTGTCTTCGAGATTGTAGAATGAGGAGGCTGCAGGGATCTTAACGAGCTCTGTTTCCATGGCAATCGAGCATCTCGAGGGCGCCGAGAGAGCGGAGCACAGAGTGGAGCAGCCGCGCCCGACACGGGGCCACTCACGGGTTGTGCCCGGCGCCCGGGCCCCTCTCGTTCACAGGCAGTGGACCACGGCCCGGGTGACCGGCTCAGCCCTGTGAGGCGCCTCGCAGAACCAGGCGCGAGTGCCCCCATGATGTGGCACACGCCAGGGCATGGTGACGGCACGGCCCAATGCCCCCAGGGAGAGGGTCCCACGTTGGTGACATGGCCCCAAGCGAGGCCACAGGGTGGGAGCGCCGTGCAGCCGACACCAGGGCTCAGGGCAGAGCGGGCATTGCTTCCTCGGGGAAAGTGACCCCCTTCTGACTCTGTGCCCCGCAGGGCGGGGACCGCCTGGCTCCTTCTGTGACACAGAACCGTACTGACAGAGTGCATTTCTGGCTAAGACGTCTGTGATGTCCTGGTCACTCGTCATCCAGGACCGTGTGCAGAGCTGACGTGAGGGGACAGAGGTGGGGGCCGGTGGCCCTCAGGGCTGTTCTCTGTGCCACCATCACCCTGCCAGCGTCTGTGCTCCCCCCAGGTCCCCCTGCTCTCCCACCGAGAGGCTCCTACCACGTGCCATGTGACCTTCTGCAAACAGCAGCCTGGTTTTGGGCGGGACGCCAGCCCGGCTGCGGGAAAAGTAACTGGGGCTGCCGCGCAGTCTGGCGGGTCCTGAGGAACAAGTATACCGTCGCCGTGCCAGGGCCTCGGGGAGGGACACGCACAGGACACACTGCCTCTCAGCAGGGTGCTCCCAGCTGGAGGTGAGGGCCCGAGGGTGCTGAGCTGGGGAAGGTGGGTGAAGAGCTAAAGGAGGGAGCCACTCGGCGGGGGAGGTGGGTGGCCTTCACGAGCCACGTGGGCCACGGCCCTTGTCAGCCTGGGAAGTGTCCCGGAGCCAGAGATGCCCCTGCGAGGGCAGCAGCAGCCCCGACCGTGAGAACGGGCCCTGCGCACGCCGCATCTGCCTCCAGAACAAAGCGCGGCAGCAGGAAAACAGCCACGGGGACGCGCCGGGGCCTCACAGGCAGACGCGTGCGCAGGAGACAAGATGCCAGGAGGAGGGGTGCTCCCCCGGGGCCACCTTGTGTCCGCAGGTTGTTTTGCTTATTGTTTGTTTATTTATTTTGAGAGAGAGAGCGTGGGCATGCGAGCGTACGGGGATGGCCGGAGAGAGAGACAGGGAGAGAGGGAGAGCATCCCAAGCAGCCTCCATGCTGTCAGTGTGGGGCTCGAACCCATGAACAGTGAGATTACAGCTCAAATCCAGAGTCCTACACTTAACCGACCGAGCCCCCAGGGCGCCCCCATCAGGCGGTTTTGTGTCTCTGGAGGCATCCACCCAGAGATAGAAACTGGGCCTCTGTGTCTCCAGGGAAACCCAAGCCTAAGGAAAGGCCTCAGCCAGCCTGGACCACTGTGACACAACACCAGGGATGGGGGGCCGTGGGGAGTGGGGAGCAGCCAAAGGTCATTCTCAGGGCCCGGAGGCTGGAGGTCTGGGCAGGACTGGGGCGCAGGTGCGGCCGGCTCTGGCCGGAAGACGCAGAGACACCTGTCCCGCTCTTAGACGGACACTGATCCCACCATGAGCGCCCCGCCCCGTGACCTCAACTATCACCTCCCCGAGACCTCGTTTCCAAACACCATCACGTGAGGTGTTAGGGCTTCCATAGAGGAGTCTGGCAGGCACACATTCAGTCCCTAACACTCTGCCCCCGTCCCCCCAAATCCATGTCCTTCTCACATGCAGAGCACACATTCCACCTGACCAGCCCCCAAAGTCTAAACCATCCCAGCGTCAGCCCTGCCGCCCAGTCTCGTCTACACCGGGCGCAGATGAGATTCTAGGCATGATTCACCCAGAGACAGAATTCCTGCCCAGCTGGGAACCTGTGACGCCAAACAAGGTATGTGTTTCCACAACACAATGCTGGGACAGGCCGGGATGGCCATTCCTGCTCCGAAAGGGAGAGACAGGAAGGAAGCAAAAGGTGCTGGGTCCTGAGCGCGCCCACAATGGAGCAAAGCAAATCCTATTGGATCTTAAGGCTGGAGGATAAACCCCATTGGGCTGATGCGCTGCCCTCGGGCCCACTGGGGCGGCATCGTTACCCTGGCCTGTGAGGCTCCCTCGAGACCCCGTAAAAGAGGGATCCGTGGAGAAGAGAACCTGCAGCCTGGCCTGTGGTCGCCCTTCGAGGCATCCACTGGATGCTGAGCTGCACATGTTCAAGGCCAGAGGCCAATAAGCCAAGCAAAGAGCAGCTGCAGAAAGGAAAATAAAACCCCAAAGACAGCCCTGGGAGAGATGCTGGCTGCTCCTGGTGCTGGGGAGACAAGGGCTGGAGCCTGGGGTCCGGCTGACCCCCAGACCTGCGGGGTTAACGTTACTGAACGACACACATGGGGATGGGCAAGGGGCCAGCCTGAGCTGAATCAAGGCGGTATGTCCACACTCCGTCTGCCAAAATAAAATTAAATCACCTCATGAGGAACACAACATCATTCAGAGTGCCTGAAGTTTTTCAAACACAATATCTAATATTCAATCAAAAATTACCAGGCAGGCCAAGATATAGAAGCCTATTGGATAGTCTACAGAAATGGACTCAGGTGATTCAGACTTTCAAATGTATTTAAAAAGATTAGATGAAAGAATTTCACCATTGAACTAGACCCAGAGAAAAAGAAGCCCTAAAAAAAAAAATCCGAGGATTTCAGAAATTTAAAAAGCAAAAAAGTAATTGAAGTTAATAATTCAGGAGAAAGATTTAAAAGCAGAGGAGACCAAATAAGACACATCAGTAGAAAATATCCAGATGGAGGCACAGAAGGTAAAGAAAATCAGGATGGAAAAAAAATACAGAAAAGAGCATAAGAGACGTATGGGACCTGGTCCAAAACCGCGGGTCCGGAGCCCGGAGGGAAGGAGGCAGAGGGAACAGGGCTGTGGTGGGAAGGGTACTGGCTGACATTTTCCAAAAAAGACAAGAGATATTACGCCCTAGATCCAGAAAGCTCTATAACCTCAGGTGGGATAAATTCAATACTTCCCTCTCTTTCACAGGGCTGCTGAAACGGGAGAACAGAGACCACTTTAAAAGCAGCCAGAAGAGAAGGGGGTGGGGGGAAGCATCACCCTCAAGGAACAACGAGAATGACAGGTGACTTTTGACAGAAACAACAGAGGCCAGAGAACAGTGAAGTCGAAGCGCTGGCGGAACGATCCTGTCTGTCTACACTAGCGCACCCGGTGGAAAACATCCCTCAGAAATGAATGCAAAACACACTTTCACGCAAACAAAACCAATTAATTATCAGCGATTCTCTGCCAACAGAAATACTAAAGGGAGTATTTCTAACAGAAGAAAAATGGCCTCGGACATAAGCATGATCACACAGGAAGCAATGAAGACCTCAGGTTACATCAACAGCTAAGTCTGAATGAGCATCGTTTAAAACTATTATAAATGATGATTTGTGGGGTTTAAAATATGTGAAATCCACGTGCACGACAATGACAGCATAGAAATTGACAGGCGTTAAATGTGACTCAGTGCTCTAAGGTTCTTGCCTTCCCTGGGAAACAATACAAGTATTTAAGGTACATTCCACAAACATCTCTTTGTTATTTCTAAGGCGGCCAGAATATTTTGAAAACTATATTTTTAAAAGTATTTAACAAAGCTAATAAGGGAAGTGTGTGTGGAATAATGACACTGCCCCTAAAGCAGGTGAGAAAGGAAGGCAGAAAGTCTCTAAAACAACCGGGGGCTGAGGCCCCACACCCCTCACACCACACCCCGCCTCGGGGCAGGGGAGAGGGGCCCGTGGCCAAGGGTTCCATCATCACAGCTTTGTGGTGAAACTTCCGTGAACGTCCACCGCTGGCGTGGGCCTGGGGAGGCCACGGGCGTCTGCGGGCCCGGCCCCCACCTCACCCTCTGCAGCTTCCCAGTCAGGCTGGCCGAGTCGTACCCCTGACGATAAGCTAGACACTCGGTGTCCTCCTGAGTCCTGTGAGCCGTTCCGGCACATTCCCGAACCTGACAGGGGGTCTGGGGACACGTGACTTCCGTGGGTAGGTCCGGAGCATAGCAAGACCGGGACGGTGTCCGAGGTTGGGGTTGAGTCTTGTGGCCTCAACCGGCGGGGCCTGCACCAACTCGGGCAGACAGTGTCAGAACGCAGCGAAACGGCAGGACACTCGGTTGGTGTCACGACTGCTCACTGGTTGTGTCCACACGACAGATGTCCGGAACCAGGGCAGAGCGTGACCCGGCGTGGCCACTTCAGGAAAGGTGGCAGATCAGGCCCAGACCCTGAGGCTCGGCGCTCATCCACCACCCGGATGCACGGACGCGCACAGCAGCTGAAAGCTGGCCCCTCCCTGGGCACACCGGAGAAGCCGCAGTGAGTTCACACGGGGAGACCCGGAGGGCAAGGGGCTGCTGAACCAGGGCCGCAGGGCACTCGGGGGACTCACACTCACAGGACGCTGGCTGAGACCCTGTGGGATTCCACGACAGGAAGTTCGAAAACAAGCAAGACTATCTGGTGGGGGGGGGGGGATGGTGCCCGGGGGGGCATCCCCTGTAGAAACTCTTTCCATGAACGCTCTCAACTTCACAGTTGCTGGAATGCTTTGTTCTGGTTAAAAATAAAGGGAGGCAGGGGCGCCTGGGTGGCTTAGTCGGTTAAGCGTCCAACTTTCGCTCAGGTCATGATCTCGTTCGTGGGTTCGAGCCCCGCGTCGGGCTCTGTGCTGACTGCCAGCTCGGAGCCTGGAGCCTGTTTCAGTCTGTGACTCCCTCTCTCTCTGACCCTCCCCTGCTCACGCTGTCTCTCTCTCTCTCTATCCTAGAAATAAATAAAAATATTTTTAAGAAATAAAATAAAAATAAAGGGAGGCGCCGGGCCATTTTCTTCCATGGAGAAAAGTGCAGGCTTAAGAGGGGACCCAGGACTGCGTTCTTAACTTTGTTTTTGGCTTTTTATAACCTGCTCTCTAAGATGAACTTTTTGGAACCCATGCCCAAACTGTAACCTGTTATTTGGTTACCTCCGTAAGTGGTGTCACATAAAAGCACCTCTAAAAAGAACAAACGTCGACCGTATTCTCTCCATGAGATGAAAGGGGCATCTCTTGTCCCAAAGGCGCCTTCACTCACCAGACAGCGCGCCGACGTCACTGCGATTAGCACAGACACCCAGGAAGCACACCCTCGGCACGCGCACAGAAACCTGCTCCCGGGTCCCCGAGGGGCCTCAGCGTGCCCTCCTGTCCTCACCACAGGTGGGGAGGAGGTTCTCTGCCTGATGTCCCTGACTCCCCAACGCGACCGCGTCCTGCAGCGCCTGGGTCACGTGCTCACACCACCCGCAAACCGCCTCTTCCCCCAAAGCCAGCCTCGCGGGGCCCTTGACCCGGCGCCCACCTCCCAGGGCCGTGGATGGGGGGTGGGCTGCCCCTCGGCCACTCCCTGCCCCTCCTGCCGGTGACAACACCATGGTCTCCCCACGCTCAAACATCTGGGCACCGGGGCACCTTCCAGCTCAACACCAATGGCCTTGACCGTCCTCCTCCGGGTCCACCTCACAGGCCGTCTGTCAGAATCGCCTCCAGGGACTGGAGCCCAAGTACCTCTGTGCCTCACTCCACGCCCACACCCGGGCCTCCTCCCGCCCAGATGCCAGCCCAGCCCCTCGACATTCTGCGTCCAATCTAAGAGGCCAAAGCTAGAAACGCCGTATCGTGCCCCGAGGAACACAGGGACCTGCGAGACGCGCCGTGGCCTCAGCGATGCCCGGAAGTCCTGGGGCTGCGGGAACACAGGAGGGGTCAGCTCCCGGCTCATCTCCGAGGAAACCACCCTCCCCTCCCCTCCCAGGCCGACATCTGCAATCCTCGAGGGAGAGATGGCTGGATGGAGGCCGAATGCACCCAGGAGCCACATTTTTGTAAATTTCGTGTCTGAGGATCAAATCGTAAGGAAGAAAGGTCTTGGGGAAAGGATCTAAAGCCCCCGGGACAGGAGCTCGGAGAGGGTGTGGCAAGGGCGAGCTAAGTCCCAGGCAGAGCCGAGGTCTACACAGGGACTTAAGGGAGTCCAGGGCTGAAGCGTGAGTGCCCCAAAACCCAGGTGGCGGTGACTGGGCCTAGGGGAGTGGCTCTCTGCATAGACCTGCCCCAAGGAGCCGATCTGAAAGCAGGGATAGAAGCGGTGGGGGAAGGGGCTCCTGATGCGCAGGGACCCCCCCAGCAGACCTCCTGCCTGCGAGCTCTGGCCACACCCTCCGTAAACCCAGCCCCTCATCGCCTCAGGCACCCCCCAACCGCCGACCGGCAGGCGGGTGCCCGGGTGCCCGGTGCTGCTGCGGGGAGGAGGGGGCAGCTGCTGAGCGGCTGCCCAGGGCTGTGAGCGCCACGCAGCAACAGAAAGGAGCTGGCACAGAGGGCATGCCACTTCCCAGGCGCCAGCCCCAGAGGACCACAAGCGGAGCCTATGGCACGCACCAAACACCAAATTATGGAGAGAACGGGTCTGCAGCTGGCAGGGCTCAGGGAGGGTGGGGGCAGGGAGGGGCCCAGACCAGCCTGGGCGGGGGGACCCTGGTGCGGATGCAACGTTACACACCGCGGGGCGCTGGGCAGAGGGTACACGGACGTCTACTGTTCTCGCAGCTTCCGACTGCGAGGCGCGGGCCTTATAGATTACAGGTCTGATTCAAGAGCGAGCCCACTTTTAAGAAACTGAGGTGGTTTAGGAAATGGGAATAGTAGTTTCAGTTTGGCAAGATTAGAACATGACGATAGATGCTTTCTCGTGGCAGTGAACGCGCTACGATGCGATGCCTGTGTTGTGGAGACTGTGGCTGGAACGTTTCTCTGAGGATGCTGGGCCGCCAGGATTTGGGCCGGGGAAGGCGGGCTCTGGCTGCCAGAAGCTACCGGTGGAGCGGGAGAAGGTCTTCGGTACACAACTCTACTCTTGTGGATGTTTGGAATTTTTCATAACAATTTTCTTGAAAAGACAAACAAGAAACTCATTTCCACTTTCTGTCTCTGGCGTCCCCTCTGGGCTGGAGCCCCCGTCTCTCCAGAGCCAGCCCTTGGGGGTGAGGGCTCTGCGGTCACAAGAAATGAGAATCAGAGGTCAGTGGGGCGGGGGGCTGGGGCCCCCAGAACAAGTCAGGTGCAAACGAGGCCACGGAGGTCCCAGCCCCCCATCCACCCTGGAGGGACTTGTCCCACGACTACTGAACACCTGAAAGACAGGCGCCCGAAGTCACCTGATCACAGCTCCCGGAGCAGCACCCAGACAGGCCTGGGGGGGGGGTGTCATCTCCTCTTTGAAGCTCTCAGCCACGGGACTGCCTCACCCCAGATCCATTTTGCCTGCGCGTGTGCGAGACCTCACGTGACACACGTGACACCAGGCCAGCTTGCTGTTCTCACTTCACTCTCACCAGCCGGAGGGAAACCAGCCTGTTGTGAGCAGTGAGCCGCCCACACTCACGACCGCCTCCCCTACACGTCACATACCGAGAACAGGAATTACACTCACACCTCCATTTTCACCATGGGCCTAAGTAGCATTCAGACCACGGCAGCGGACTCTCCACTATTTATACCTCGCCTTGTCCTAAAAGTGACCCAAGAAAGCCAACCATAGCTCTACCCACTGAGAAAGGCTTGTAATTGCTACAATATTAAAAATTTATTTATCACATTGACGTGACTCGAAATCAAGAGGCGGTTAAGACAGGGTGCTGGGGGCAGTGAGGCCTGGGTTAGGGAGGCGGCTGTGTGCGCAAGGTGCCCTGGCACACAGGGGGGTGGCCAGGGGGCTCAGGAAAGTTCCCGCAGGCACCTCCTTCACACCTCGTCTTCAAGAGAAGCTCTGTGCCTCCCCAGAGAAGAAAAAGCGGGGGGTCCCGTGATCCCTTGATGGGCCACTTCTGGGCTAACTGCTCCCCCGGCTGGCCATTACATTTGCTTCTGGACCCCCCCAGTGAGGGGGCTGTATTTTTATACTTCTCTTCTACAAAGTTGAAATAAAGAAAAAAAAGACATGAAGTTTCTAAGAGTCTATGGTTGACCCAAACAAACAAAAACAGAATGAAAAATCTGCAAGCAGGACTTGCAAAGCTCGCAAGACTCGGGGGGGAGGGGTGGGGGGTGGGTAGGATACAAATAATTAAAAAAAAATCTCGGGCAGAGCCAAGGGGTGGGTCCGGGCAGGGCTGGAGGCAGGGTGGTGGCGAGGACAGGATCCAGGGCCCCGCAGAAGTTACGTCCCCACCTGCCGGGACAGGAAGAGTGAAAAGAAGAAAAGGAAACAGCACAGCTTCTCCAGCCCGTTACCCACAACCCCTTCTGGTGTGAAGGACCCTGGAAGCGTTCCTGGTTCTGCATCAGGCGTTGGGCCTCTGTGTTTACCAGGCACCTGTCACAGGTGCGGTTCTGCGGCAGACCCACCGCCCAGGTGACCCTTGAGCCACACCTGGTTGGGGGTGCTGACCGCCCCCCCCAACAAAAACCCATGTAGAGTATGAGGAGCTCACTACTGACCAGGAGGCCTCACGGAGAACACGTTTCTGTGGCCGCAGCGACACAGGGTGGCGTCACTACGTGCGACGCGCCGTATTCTGAGAATGGAGGACGTGAGGGGAAAGAAAATCAGGAGGAACACACGTGCGGCACTGCACCGTGCGGGCACGACAACGCTAAGCGGGCCCGTGCGGCTCACGCCCGTGCGGCAGCTGCTATGTCTACTCCACACACACGTCCTGCGTCGCGTGTCCTTCCGCCTCACGTCGCCGCTCTCGACGCACACCTGCGGCGAAGCCACCGTGTCAGCGGCGCTGCCCTGTGCCCGTCCCGTATCCACCACACGCCCGTCTCGTCCGGGCCAGGCGCCTGCTGAGCCAGCCGCACGTCTGCCGGGGTCTGCTCTGCGCCACAGCGGCTCACGTCCCGGGTTTCCCAGGCAGGGCTGCAGGGCCGGCCAGAGCCTGGCGCTGCCTCGACTCCGGTCACTTCTGCGTTTCTAAAGCCTGCCTGGTCCTTAACCTCCAAGTAACAGCGACAGACCTGGGGCCACACGGCCGGCAGGAACGCGCATGCACGCGCGCGTGTGCACGTGCACACGTCCAGGGGGCTGGCTGAGGCTGCGACGCGCACCCTGAGCACTCCTCTCCCTTCCTGGGGCTGTCCTAGCAGGCGAGCGACGACGAGCGACTGCTGCCAGCACAGAGCACAGTGTGCCCAACGGGCAGGCAGTCCTACCAAGAGGGAGAAACTGAGGCACCAGGAACCTGAAGTCCTTTGCTCTGGGTCCCACACTCAGTGGCCGAGAGGCCAAGTGCACCTGAATTGCCTGCCTGTGGTCACAACAGCTTGGCTTGAATGAATGAGTGAAACAAAGGAACACAAACTAAAAAGAGAACAAGTAAATTAGCGTCGGAGCCCCCCCGCCCCCAAGGTCATCCCTGGGCTTTTATCACAAGGTCAAAGAGAGAAAGGGGCCGGGGGCATGAGCAACTGCACGGGGAATCCAGGGCCTGGGGGGGGGCGGGGCCCAGCCTCCCCCGCTAGGGGACTTGGCTGGTGCGGTTTTTTAGATTCTTAAATTCTGCAGGAGATTCAAAACGGGCTTTAGTAATTAGGCACAAAAAAGGGGCCTGTTTCTCCTAGAAATTAAGCCTTTTGAAAGGCTTTAAGGCTTTACTGAGGGAAAGCCCAGAGCTGTCCAAACTAAAATCAGAAGGGGGCACACGCAGAATTCCATACTGTCAGAGGGACAGCAGGGACAGAAAGACCCCCCCCCGGCAAGGGGCTGGGCCAGTCCCACAGGGGCCCTGCAAGATCCCTTTACAAAGAATCATTTTAACAGAAGTATTCCCTCAACGACCTGCTTACTTTAGAAAACCAGCCATGAGGAAGCAAGGCAAACTCATGAGCACCTGCCCTCGAGGTGAGAGCAGCACATGGGAGCCTCCACGCCCCTCCCAAGTCCTGGAAGCGCCCCTGCCTCCCCCTGGGAGTGCGAGATCGTGTATCAATAATGACAAAGTAAAAGTGTGACCCTTACCTAATAAATTCTAGCAAGGCCGACACCTCCAAGTAAGTGTCCCTGCCACGGGGCCTCTGCGGACCCCACCTGCCCTCATTGAGGCCGGCCTCGACGGCCCCCAACGGCCACCGCCCCGTGTGGCCGTGTCTGTGTGCAGCGAAGTGCTAGCCTGTCTGTGCATCAGCTCATCTGAGCTGCTGGAGTCCCCACCCCCGTGCAGGTCACACCAGACCAGGAAACTGAGGCAAAGAAATGCCACGTAACCCCAGCGGGCCTCTGATGGGGGAGTGCCTGGAGAGAGGCCATCCACCCAGGGCCCCCTGGGACCCCTCCTTATCGGGGAGGAGTCTGACCAGGGCACCTGCCTCTTGGGTGCGGCCCCAGTTTCCCTTGGGGTGAGTGGAGGCAGTGGGGGGCACGAGAGGTCAGCTGGGTGTGCCCTCAACACCCACGCGGGACAGCCGGCCCCCAGGGCAGCAGCGGAGAGGGCAGTGCTAAGGGGGACCTCCGGTGTGTCTGTTCCTCGTTCATCCCGACAATCACCCCAGGGGGCCATCTGGGCTGCTGAGCCAGGAGAAGGTCCAAACACCACGCCCTCCAAGTGGAGGAAGCCCACCTCGCAAACTGGCTGCGAGTTTCCGGAACTGGCGTCCGGGGGACATCGTCCTCAGAGAGGGAGGGATGTGGTGTTTAGATCCAGAGACAGAACCCTGGGGGCAAAACCCAGACCTCGGGGGTGAGGACGGGGCAGAGACGGAGGAGAGGTCCCGGCTGGCACCTGGTCACTGCCAGGTGAGCAGGGGACGAGACGAGACACGCCAGCACAAAAATCGCTGCCTCCGTGGAATCCTCACTACTGCAGATGGCTTCCCCTGATGCGCACGGTCATCCACGTGGCACATTTAGAAATAATTTTAGCAAAACCACCTCTGCCACCACAAAATGAACTTGGACCGAGGGGAGGCTGCACCGTAGGTCACAGGGAGGAGACGGCAGTCGGCCGGGGGCAGAGAGTGTCTGCCCTTGGCCTCTGGGCTGGGCTGTGAAGACTGACCGGCTGTGTGGAGCAGACACGGGGACGGTTAATATTCTACAAGGCCCAGGGGCTGCTTCAACGAGCGGGCTCAAGGCCAGGGCTCCTGCCACCCCGGGACAGGGCCCTTCGGCACCGGGCGCTCGACGCTGCGCTGTCTTCTCCCACGACAGGGCATCCCCGTCTTACTATCGTTACCTTGAAAATGCATTTCAAGATTTTTCTGCTCCGTGCAAGTCCGTTTTAGCCAGACACGGACAACAGATGCTGAACCCAATAGGAACAGGAAGTAGGTCAAACCCAAGCTGCAGGTTTGTTGCGTTAACTCCTTGCGGGCTCGTGAAATGCAGCAGGAACGGACGACCAGAGACCCCGTGCAGCCCCCCACCTCGCCTCTCACGGCCGCTCTGCCCTGCGGCTTCTCCCAACAGGGCCTTTGCACACGCTGCGCCCGCACAGCTGCAGGCGGCCCCTTGCTCCCTCCCCGGCGCGTCCCCGCAGGGGCCAGGCTTCTGCGGACCAGCCAGCCCCACCCAGTGTCTCTGTATTGGCTCCCGCTGGGGCGGCCACTTACACTAACTGTAACTCAGAACTTCAAATGACCTGTTGGTGTATGTTTGCTCATTAGCGAGGGGGGATCAGGAGTGCATCATCCCGGTCAGTGCTCTCCCCGCGTCCAGCCAGCACCTCCCCAGCCCCGGGACCACCACTGATGGGCACAGAAAGTACACGCGAATCCAGCACTGAATGGATGAACGAGTGAAGGAAGGAAGGAAGGAATGACGAGGCTCTGGGACGGAGGCTCTCCAGAAGGCCGCGCTGAGGGCAATCTTAGGGTGAAAAGAGTGTAAACTCATCTCCTGATGCACGATCCCAGCAGTTCAGGGGGAGGGGCGCCCCCCCCGGGACGTAACGGGGACCAGGAGGTTTCCACCGACACAGAGCTGTGTGGCCGCAGGGACAGATGTCTCCCACAAAGCCCCAAGGCACAGCGCACACGAAGGTGGCTGTGCTACCAGGTTGCGAGCAGTAAAAGCCCTGTTATCTGGCCCGCGAGTGGCAGCGTGGAGGCCGAGAGGCACTGGCCGTGGTTCTCTGTCACCGGCCTCGAAACTGGCCGTCCACTTCCGCTCGCACGGTGCACAGTCGAAAACCTACCAGCAGCAGACCCGCCAGAAGCTTCAAGGGCGGCAGTGGGGAGCTGGTTTCCCAGCTGGTCACCCATCCCTCCCAGCTTGTCCTCAGAGAGGTTCCGAAGTAGCTGGGCTCCCCAAGTCGTGGTCACCGCCTCCAGGAGCCACGGCCCCGCCCCCACCCAGGGGCAGGTAGCCCAGCGTGTAGAGAAGGGCCCCAACCGCTGTTCAGAGGCAGCATCACAGCCCTTGTTGAAAGTCAGCTGCCTCTGTTCACTCCTTCCCGGACGCATCTCTGTAGCTGAAGTATCTAAGTGTGGGCAGACGGTCTGAAGGCCTGCACACCCCAGGGCCGCGTCCTAGTGAGAAGCTGCTCCCTGGACACCCCAGGGTCTCCCAAAACCCGCCAGTGAAGTGGTCTGTACATGTGGGACCTCCTCTCCCAGGGACCCCTGCTGCGGGGGGGTCATGCCTCCCACATCCTCCAACAGCCCAGCTCTCCAGGCGTCTCCCAAGCCCCACAGAGGGGCCAGAGGCGCTCGGTTGCTCGAGGACCCCATCACACCACGACGAGAGACAACCAGCCCTTCCTGCAGCCATGTGCCCGGAACACGGTGTACACGCAGGCTACCCGAGTCTCCACAGTCCTGAGAAACAGGAACCTCGGCCCTCCCAGAAGTGAACGGGGTCCAGGGCCACAGGGCAAGCACTTTCCCCAAAACCACTAGCTCCTCGAGGACGAGGGTCCACAGGCTGTGGCAGCCAGCCTCCGCCACCTCTCCCCACCGTCCAGCTGACAGCCTTCCCCCCCGAGCAGCTATGGCACTGGGGTGCCAGGACGGGTCCCCTTCCACCGCAGACCCAGGCCAGTCAGGACAAGGAGCCTGAGGCCCAGAGAGAGCTTAGGATCTCAGAGGAGTAACAGATGTCAGGGCGGAGCTCGGGATCTTTGTCAAAATGGAAGGAGAGCAACTGGCTTTCTCCCCCGGAGGGAACAGGGATGGATGAGCAGGCCACAGCCCCCTGGCGCGTCTGCAGCCTCCTAATCGACCTTGGCTGGGCCCTGAGCCCCCACTCCTCACCAGCCCCGCTGACAGGCAGTCGAGGGGCTGGGGGTCCTGAGCCTCCTCAGTGCGTGGGCACCTTGTCTGGCAGGATGCCCCGGAGTGATGTCAAAGGATGTGCCTGGTGACAAGTGCTGTTAGGAGCCACCTTTGTTATGAGGACTTACACAAACCAGTTCTGCACGCGCACTAGCTAATTAAGCTTTCTGAGTGTTCTTTCTGCCAAACGTGGCAAAATACAAGTGTAAGTAATGGCTTTCAGCATTGAAGGCTCCTTCCGAGGTGGGCAAACACCAGGTTCCCGGGTGCGCGCGCCCGTGTGTGCGTGCGTGTGTGTGTGTCAGGGCACTCAGGCTGAGGTCAAGGTGGGCCCTCCCCACAGCGCCCTGAGTCTCTGCTACAGGGAAGCCGGGAGCTGACAAAGGTTTGTGAGTTGGGGAGCAAGCCTGGCCGTCTGCTGGAGACGCTCAGATCTGCTTCCCCAGACTCATGGCCTCCAGCCCAGGACCATCCGCCCCTCTCACAGCGATGGCCCCTGACCCTCATGGTGACGGCTGCGGGAGCTGCCGTGCGCCCCCTCCTGAAGCCCCACCTGCCCTCAGGGAAACACATGACCAACGCCGCGGGGACAGCCTCCGCCTCTGAGCACCCGCAGAAGGTCACAGAAGGTCAGCCCGGCCCTGAGGGTCCTTCTACGTCCCCACATCCAATCCTCTCAAAATTGTGGAGTAAGTTCTTAGTGTCCCCATCTGCCATGTGCGGAAACTGAGGCCTGGAGGGGAGAGGCGATGCGCCCGGATGAGAGCAGGAAGCGGGGTCTGGCAGACACTGCTGCCCATGCTGAGCCTCCTGGCAGCCGGGTCTCTGGGCCGTGGCTGCCCTGGAGGCTGGTGCGGCCTGCGGCGCGGCCCCTGCGCTCGGTGCCCGGAGGCCCCGGCAGGAACCGCCTCAGTCACAGGCTCGGGAGGAAGCGCGGCGGCGGCATCTTCGCCACCGCCACCCCCACCACCCCACCAAGGAGTCAGACGCGGGCGGAACAGGCGCCATGCCGCTCAGCCCCGCCGGGGGCCTCCGTCCGCCTGACCGCCGAGTGCCTCCCTGGGAACAAGGGCCTGGGCCGCCCAGACAGCCCGGGAGATGGAGTGGCTCCTGTGTCCACTTACCACCAGGGCCCCTGGACACACGCTGCCCACGGGGGCGCCGGCGAGAAGGGAGGCTGGGGCGGGGGGCTCACGGGGCTGGAGGCTGGACGCCACCTCGAGCGCCGACAGCGGGCAGGGGCCCCAGACGGCGCGTCCCGAGAGGGAATGCGCACACCACGCACTGCCCTTTTCCTCCTCAGAATCTCGTGAGCAACCTGGAAACCAACCCGGCCACAGCTGAGGGGCGCGCTTTCTTTGTCCCTCCGTGAGGGGCCTCGCTCCGCACACCCGCGGTGGGAACCAGGTCCCCGAGCAGCACGCCGCGGGCACCTCCTCCTCCTGCACCAACGTGCACCGCTCACAGGCGCGGAGAGCGCGGGGCCTGCCGCTGTGGCCACCAAAACGCAGACGGACCGTCCCCGCCTAGAGCTGCCCACACGCCGGCCAGGGGCTCCCACCAGGAGAGCAGGAAGAGGCCAGCAGGGCAGCCGAGTCCCGACGCGCGGGACCCAGAGCTGGACCATCACAGAACCAGGCTCTGGAAGGCGAGCCGGGGAGCATCACATACTGCGCCCAACAGGCGCCCCCGGGACAGTGTGGCCAGGGGCCAGGCTGAGGTGGCCTGCAATCTGGGGATGATGTGCACGGACCCCTGGGTGGCCAACACACCCAGCAGCCCACCGGGCGCCGCGGGCCGGGGCACATGACCGGAGCCGCACCAGTGCTCAGGCAGGGGTGCGGGGACATCACACTGAAGTGTGGGGAATGCAGGGGAAGGGGCACAGAGCCTTACACGGGCAGGAGACAGAAGGCGATCACTGTCGGGCTCTCAGGAACACGGTTGGGGGTGGGGGGCGGTGGCAGGAGTGAATTCGAGGCAGCGAGCGGAGCCGGGGGACGCGAAGGGCAGGACCGAGGCCGCAGCAGCAGCAGCCTAGGAAAAGATGACACACTGCGACTCTGCCACAGCGCCCGCCACACCCCCACGTGGCTGGCTGGCCCCCGCGTGATGCTCTCACGCGGAAGGGGCCCCGGGCCCCACCGCCTAGCGTAGCTAGGCTCTCTCGCCAGAGATGGGGTCCAGAGAGGGGCTGCTGCTCCAGAGGGGGTAGGGGGTGATGGCAAAGGAAGTGCCCCAAAACCACATCGGGGGAAATGTTCCGAGGACCCACGGCTTCCTGTGGGAGGGGGCTGCACAGGCCATAGGGGGCGCGGGGGCGTCCAGAAAGAGACCTGGCAATAAACACAGGGACCAGGGCACCCCATCCGCCCCTGGCGCCCTGGTACAGGCCTACACTCCGGAGTCCCCCACAGAGCAGGCTGGGGTCCCACACCCACAGCCACGCAGTCTGACCTGCCCAGGGACCTGAGGACCCAGGAGAGGAGAGGGTGCTGAGGCAGCAAGGGGCATGGGGGGAGGCAGGAGGCAGCCGAGTCGGCTCGTCTACACCTGTCTACACTGTCCACCCCTGTCCACACCGCCTCCATATACACCCACACCTGCCCGCCCTTACCCACAGGGCATCGGCACCTGTGCACACCTGTCCACACCTGTGTACACAGCGCCGTGCCCATCCGTGCCCGCTGCCCGAGGAGAAGCCAGGCGTCCTGCGCTCCGGGTGCCAGCCTCTCTCACAGCGAGATCCACCCCCCACCTCCGCTCCGGCAGGAGCTGCATTTTCTCTTGTGCTTTGGTTAAAATAACCCATCACGCATTTCTGTGCCAAACTGGGTCTCCAGACGCCGGCCTGTCGCTGCAGCAGCAGGGCGGTGCCTGGGCCCCCAGCCCGAGGGGAGCGTGGCCGTGTTTCCCACGCGCGCCGGGAAGGCAAGTGGGGGAGGGCACGCGTCCCAGGTCCCCGGGGTTAAGATGTCAGATCTGCTTAAGGTCCTGGCTGCAGCTGAAACTCAGACGCCCCCCCGACTCCCACGCATCAGCCCACCCCCAGCTCCTCACGGTCTGAGCACCTTGAAAATCAGGGCCTCGGCTTCCTCAGATGAACCATCCTTTAATGTTAAAAAATAATTAAATTTAAAAGCTCCCTTTGTACAAAACCAGATCAGCTAAAATCCATGAATAAATTATATCTATTTTGTCTGCTTGCGGGAACATCGATGCGGCACTCCGGAAGGCTTCTGCAGGACTTCCAGGCCCCCGGACCCCGTGGCTTCCTTACAATCCAAAAGCCAGGGAAGCTAAGCCGGTTTTCATTTACCTGCGACCGAAGCTTGCAGGGGCCCAGCAAGTGCTGTCAGAAAGGAGGCGGGGGCAGGCTGAAGACCAGCCATTCATGCTCTGTTCAGGGTGCGGCGTCTGGCTGGGGTGTTGGGGCCTCCTCCCCCAGGCAGGACCCATGGCTGCCTCCCCTTCTTCATGCTGAACTGGGTCTTCCCGTGCGTGGCATTACCCTAGGAAGCACTGAGGACTGTCACTGCTCTCCTCACACAGAGGGGGCCAGAGTCCCCGGCTGGGCTGGGCTCTTCTAGCTCTTCCTGTTCTCATAGGGATTCACTTCGTGCAGGAAAATGTGCTGGGCGGGGGGTGGCTAAAATGACTGAGCTCGTTGGGGGGGCTGGGCACAGGCCCAGTGACAGGCTACCAGGGCAGCTGCTACAGGCTGGAGCCTCACCAGTGTCCAGCGGCGAACTGAAATGAGGGCCCACAGCTCACTGCACTGTTGGTGGTGAGGAGGGGATTAGGCCACTACCTCCCTCAGCTCCTTTCTCATACAATAGTTTCTCTACACAAGCCTTTTTCCTTCGGAGTTTTTCCACTACAAAAATAATCTGATTAAAGATCTGAACATCAAGGGGCACCTGGATGGCTCAGTCCAGTTAACTGTCCGACTTCAGCTCAGGTCATGATCTCACAGTTCGTGGGTTCGAGCCGCCTGGCGTTGGGCTCTGTGCTGACAGCCAGCTCAGAGCCTGGAGCCTGCTTCGGATTCTGTGACTCCCTCCCTCTCTCTCTGACCCTCCCTTGCTCAACGCTGTGTGTGTGTGTGTGTGTCTCTCTCTCTCTCTCTCAGAAATAAATAAAAACAGTAAAAAAAGAAAAAAAGATCCAAACATCAAAAGAAAGTAGAAGAGGAAAACCAGTCACCCACGCTCAACGCCAACACCACGGATGCTCACATGTTCCCCACCCCGGAGGACAATGCCTTCGGAGGTTTCCTGCTTCTCACTGTGGTAAGAGCAGTAAGAGGGATCCAACAGAAAAGCAAAGATCAACATGCAAGGCGTGCGGTCTGTCACTGACCCCAACCAGGACAATTCAACAATAAAAAAGGAAACACCTGATTAAAAAACGGGCGAAGGACTAGAATAGACATTTCTCCGAAGAAGATATATATATACACAGCCGATACATGTAAGATGCTTGATATTACTAATTATTAGGGAAATGCAAACCAAAACACAAGTGCCTACCTTATCCCCATTATAGCTACTACTATAAAAACAGCAAATAACTATGTATTCATGAAAATATGAAGAACCCAGAACCCTGAACACTGTGGGTGAGTGTACAAGACAGTGTAGCCTCTGGGGAAAAGAGTTCAGCAGTTCCTCAAAAACTTAAAAAAACAGACTTACTGGCGCACTTGGATAGCTCAGTCTGTTGAGCGTTTGACTCTTGATTTCTACTCAGGTCACGACCTCCTGGCTCATGAGATGGAGCCCCACGTCCGGCTCTGTACTGGGCATGCTGCCTGCTTGGGACTCTCTGTCCTCTGTCTCTCTCAAAATAAATAAACTTTTATAAAAAAAAATAATAAAAACATATAATTCCCACGATCCAGCAATGCCACTTCTGGGCATGTCCCCCAAACAACAGAGAGCAGGGTCTCAAGGGGACATTTGTACCCGTGTTCTCAGCAGCACGGTTCACAATGGCCAACAGGTAAGGGCGTCCCATTGAATGAACAGATAAATAAAACGTGGCATTTTGTTCAGCCTTAAAAAGGAAGGGAATCGGGGCACCTGGGTGGCTCAGTCAGTTAAGCGTCCAACTGCGGCTCAGGTCATGATCTCAGTTTGTGAGCTCGAGCCCCGCATCGGACTCTGCGCTGATAGCCTGGAGCTGCTTCAGATTCTGTGTCTCCCCCTGTCTCTGCCCCTCCCCTGCTCATGCTCTGTCTCTTTCAATGATAAACATTTAAAATTTTTTTAAAAAAAGGAATGGAATCTGGCACCTGCTACAGTATCAAGGAGTCTTGCAAACACGACATGGAGTGAGGTAAGCCAGCCACAAAAGGACGAATACTGTGTGACTCCACTCCAGTGAGGTTCTGTAGAGTCGGCAAATCCAGGAGACAGGCGGGGGGGGGGGAGGGGGGGCATGTGAGGTGTGTTGGGGGGAGGAAGTGTTTAATGGGGACAGAGTTTCAGTTTGGGAAGATGGAAAGTTCTAGACATGGATGGTGGGGGTTGGGTGCACAATGGGAATGCGAACTTTAACTACTGAACCTCACGTACACTTAAAAATAGTTAAAATGGTATGTTTTACATTGTGTATTTTACTACAAACAAACCAAGAAACAATGGTGGGCCACAGTTCTCTGTCGGCCACTGAAATGTATCCACATCAAGGTACCTGGTGACTCAGTCGGTTAAGTATCCAACTTGGTTTTGGCTCAAGTCATGATCTCACGGTTTATGGGTTTGAGGCCCACATAGGGCTCTGCACTGACAGTGCAGAGCCTGCTTGACATTCTCTCTTTCCCTCTCTCTGGGCCTCCCCACTCATGCTTTCTCTCCCTCTCTCAAATAAATAAACTTTAAAAAAGAAAATATCCATATCATAGTACATTTGGCAGGTTTTAAACATGGTATTCACAAAGTGTATTTAATAACATCTCAGATCACAAGATCAAAAAAATGAGGTTCTCCAAATTGTACAGAAAGTTAAATTAATATGGTTAAAATATTTGTAAGGAGGGGCGCCTGGGTGGCTTAGTCAGTTAAGCGTCTGACTTTCGCATAGGTCATGATCTCGCGGTTCGTGGGTTCGAGCCCCGCGTCGGGCCCTGTGCTGACTGCCAGCTCAGAGCCTGGAGCCTGTTTCAGTCTGTGACTCCCTCTCTCTCTGACCCTCCCCTGCTCACGCTGTCTCTCTCTCCTAGAAATAAATAAAACATTAAAAAAAAAAATTAAAAAAAAAATATTTGTAAGGAAAAAGTCCAAAAACAAGCTAAATGTTAAGGCAAAAAGGAAAGCCCCTCCCCACAGGCCCCTCCACCCCACCTGGAGTCATGGCTGGGTCAGAACCACAGACGTGCAAGGAGATGAGCACCTAGAGCCTTGCTTCTCCGTGTGAAGGGGCCTCCCTGAGAAGCACTGTGTGCCAAGTCCTTTCTTTCTGCCAACACGGCCACTGGCGGTCACCGCTGTCCCTCTGGAGACAGTCCCTCCTGGGGGGGATACAGTGATGGCTCCCAGACAGCTGAGCCCTCACGCGACCCCAGGGTGCCCAGGACTCCCGCAGCCTGACCCAGAGAGCGGAGGTGACATCCCACCTAGGCAGCAGGCAGTGCTGACGGAGCACAGCCCTGACCAGTCCCCGGACACGGGGACCCTTGGGAACACCCTCGATGGGAGCAGTGGGCTTAAGTCAGGAGACCCATCACCGCACTGAGGGGCGTCTTCACTGAAACCTGTTTAGCAAATGCCTGTGGAGGCCACAAGGGGTGGGGACGGGGTGAGCTTTCATGTAGGGGGAGGCCTTTGAAGAGACTGGGGAGGGAAGGATGTTGCCGAAGGGGGGTGGGTAGAAGAGGACGGGGTGGGGAGGGGGGAGGGGGAGGGTTGGAGAAAGGGAGGGGGAGGGGGGAAGGATGGAGGAAGGGGGGGCGGGCGCGCACGGGGAGAGCACAGGGAACGGGGGAGGCAGGCAGGTGCTGAGCTGTCCCGGCAGAGGGAGGCGGCGCCTGGGTCAGGTGGACAGGAAAACAGCGAAGGGCCTTCCCCAGCTCACACGGGGCGAAGCAGAACCTGGACGGCATCTACGGCGGAGCCCCCACCCGGGGTGGGCAGAGAAAGCGGCTATTCAGAACCAGCCCTGCTCCAGCCCGAACAAAGGACGCCTTCACACCAAGTGTCCAGGCGGCCAGCACGTGCCAGTCACCAGGCAGCCTGCCCCTCACGCCTGTCCCTGGGCCCCACCTCGAGGCGGGATGGGGCCCCGCGCCCTGTGCCCGGGCCGGAGTGTGGGAGCCCTCGAGCTGGCCACCTACAGGAGAAAGCCCCTCCGATTTTTTTCCAGTCCCGATGAAGCTCTTTGAGGACATAATACACGTACTGCTCAGATACCTTGTTTCATTCCTTGGGAGACACAACATCAAAATCACCTACTCGATGGGCTAAGACCCAAATAGGTCCTGCAGAAATGAGGGTGCCAGCAACATCCCCGCGAGTGGAGAGCTCCTCAGAGGCGCCTCGGCCATGAGGCCACCCGGCATGAGGGCACCGTCCGCAGGCGGTCCCGCTCTGTCTGTCCCTGCGGCTGGGCTCTCCCCAGCTGTCCGCGAGGTGACTGGTGACAAAGCCCCGGCCCCGCCCGCCAGGAGGCTCCGAACCCACAGGGCTCCCGCAGGCTGCCGAACAGAATGCGCTCTAGGTCTGTCGTGCAGGCAGCCAACGCCTCTGAACCGCGTACTAAAATGGCTAAGACGTACCCATGAGAATGTCCAAAAGTCCAGAGCTCTCACACCAAAAGCTGGAAACACGAGGAGCCAAAGAAGCGTCACTGCCTGTGGGAACGCAATGGCGGCAGCGGCTCTAGGGACCAGTTTTGCAGTTTCGTAGAACGGTAGACATGGGGGCGCCTGGGGGCTCAGTCGGTTAAGTGCCCGACTTCAGCTCAGGTTATGATCTCACGGTTCGTGAGTTCGAGCCCTGAGTCAGGATCTGTGCTGACAGCCTGGCGCTGCTTCCGATTCTGTGTTTCCCTCTCCCCTACCCTCCCCTGCTCCCGCTCTGTCTCTGTCTCTCCCCAAAATAAATAAACATTAACAAAGCTGGACATGCTCTTTCCATGTGGTCCAGCGTTCATGCCTCAGTATTTAGCCAAAAGAACTGAGCACTTGGGTGCACACGGAACCCGGCACACGGAGGCCTACTTGGAACCACCACGCCTTCCAGCAGGTGATGGGTACGCGACGGCGGCACAGGCGGACAACGGGTATTATTCAGCGCTCACAACAAACGAGCTCTCAAGCCATGAAAACACAGAGGAGCCTTGAATGCATGTCGCTAAGTGAAAGGAGCCAATCTGAAGGCTACACACTGTAGGATTCCAACCACATGACGTTCTGGGAAAGGAAAACCACGGAGGCGGTAAAGAGACCAGTGGTGCCCAGGGAGGGGGGAGGAGGGGTGTGCAGGTGGAGGGCTTCAGGGCAGCGAGGCCCCTCTGTGAGACACGACGGTGCTTGCACGTCGTCACACACTGTCTGAACCCACGCACCGTGCGACCCCGGAGTGGCCCCAATGCTAACTGTGGGCCCGGTGACGATGGCGTGTCTCTGCAGGCTCATGGACGGTCACAGATGTGCGGGTAGCGGGGCAGCTGTGCGTGTGCGGGGGCTGGGAACACACGGGAGACATGTGCACCCTCCTCTCGGTTGCTCTGCAAACCGCAATAGCTCTAAAATAAAAGCTTCATCCAAAGAATCATTTAAAAATGCCTAAGTGAGGGGCGTCTGGGGGCTCAGTCGGTTAAGCGAATGACTCTTCATCTTGGCTCTGGTCTTGATCTCAGGGTTGTGAGTTCAAGCTCTGCGTCGGGCTCTTAGTTGTTTGTTTGTTATTAAGAACAAACAAACAATAACTAATAAGAAAGGTTAAGCGGTAAATCTTACATCATGTGAGTTTTGAAAACTACAAATCAATCACCAGAGGACACGGGAGGTGGAGGGTAGGTGGAGGTGGGCATCGTGCCGTCTGCCCGGCCAATGATGCCAATCACCTGCTTCCTGGTCCGAAGCAGAAGTAGTTACTTTTTTATTTTTTATTTTTTTAATTTCTAGGAGAGAGAGAGCGTGAGCAGGGGAGGGTCAGAGAGAGAGGGAGACACAGACTCTGAAACAGGTTCCAGGCTCTGAGCTGACAGCACAGAGCCCGACGCGGGGCTCGAACCCATGAACCGCGAGATCATGACCTAAGCGAAAGTCGGACGCTCAACCGACCAAGCCACCCAGGCACCCCAGAAGTAGTTACTTTTGAAGACAAAGGACAGTGAATGATGACAGCCCGCGGCGTACCTTGAGCGTGGGCACAGCACGGCCCACGGTGGCCCTCCAGCTCAGGACGGCGGGCGGCCCCGCGTGGCCAGGCTGCACATCTCATGCATGTCTAGGACTTTACAACCTGGATGCAGAGGACGTAAAACTCGCACAGTGGGTGCCTCTAACAAGGGCTCTGACGACAAAACAATGCAGCGATCTCACCCCAAAGAGCAGTGAGACCAGCCCCCCGCAAGGGGACCCGAGCTCTCTGAAGCCTGCCCCACCTCACATGGAAGCAATGGCCTGGGATTCTCCCCAAATTTCAAAACAGTCCTCAACATTAATGCGGCATAACCAGTACTGATTGGTAGCTGGAAAAAACAGATTTTCCAAGTGGCTGAAAAGTAAAATTCTGTCAACCAAAGAACAGGAAACGTGGAGGAAACTGTCACTGGCCACAGGGGAAGGCTGAGTGCTCACACCTGAAGATACTGCCAAGAACCTGTTCTAGAAGCATGCCCAGCAGGTGTTTACTGCAGACTGTCATTTGCGTCATTTTTCTGGATTTGGGGGTGCTCGTGCTGCTCACCGGTATTTAGTACATCATTTACTTTGATATCTATTCTCGTCCTAAAGACACACACACGTTCCTGTTACTACAAACGTGGCTGAGCGTCACGCACTAACAAGGCGCATCACGTGGAAACCCTGCGTACCAGGACCCACACGCAGGCGCCTGTGTTTACGAGGACACACGCAGGAGGGACGGAGCGGCCTGATGGGATTAAGCAAGCTTTTCACGTAGCTTTTACTTCTGAATCAGGTTAATGGTTGACTCAACCCACATGGAGAAACGAGGATGGTGGAAATGCCCTAAAACCACATAAACAGGGAGACATAAACCCAAGTGCCGGCTAGTGACACCCCACCAGGCTAACCCCCAGGTGGGGGACAGAGTGCACAGAAGCCCCGCCCCGCGCACAGAGGCCTCGGCTCTGGCCACCAGGTCTAGACCCGCCGCGCACAGGGGAGCAGGGCTGGGGGCTTCCTGAGGAACAGTCGTTCCTGAGGAACGGGCTGGCCCAGAGGGCGCAGGGGTCCCGGAGGCAACTGGGCCTCCAGGAAGCGGCAAAATGGTCAAAAACGCGAGGGAAACGTCAGAGCCCGCGGAGCCCACAGACACCGCGGTGGATGTGGGAGCCTGATCATCAAGAACGTCACAAGTGGAGTTTCATGCACTCGAGCGTTAGGAAGCCCTCCAGCCGTGCGTGTGCTGCACGTGTTTCTGCAGACAGGCTGGGGCGGAGGCCCCCCCAGCACAATGCCGGCCTGCGCGGGGAAGGGTCCCCCCGCGCCCGAGTCTGGCAAAGCCACCAATCGATGCCGAACGTCTGCGAGGCACTCGTGCTTGAACGGAAATCCCTGGTGCATCGGCCTGGAGCTCTTCAGATACCAAAGGATTTTCAAAAAAGTACAATAAACAAAAACTTGGTTCGGCAGAGTGTGGGTTTTGGCTCCCCACCGCTGGCCGGCTGCAGGGCCACAAGGAACACCCACAGGACGGCCACCGCGGAACCCAGTTCTGAAGGTCTGGGGACACATCTGGCAAAATCCCACCGCAAATGCACCCAGCTCCAACGACCTGGGCTTTGGTGTGCGTGTCCCCGGCTTCGCCCGGGGCCCCAGGGGGTGGCTAATGGCGAGGCGTGCCTAAGACCTTCAGGAGCTGTGAGGACACAGGCCTGCTCCAAGTCCTCGTTCTCCCTTCAAATATGCAAAAACGAAACAAAAACAAAAACAAACTCATCTTTTGTTAGAAAAAACACCATCCGGGGCACCTGGGTGGCTTAGTTGGTTAACCGTCTGACTTTCGCTTGGGTCATGATCTCGCGGTTCGTGGGTTCGAGCCCCGCGTCAGGCTCTGTGCTGACTGCCAGCTCAGAGCCTGGAGCCTGTTTCAGTCTGTGACTTTCTCTCTCTCTGACCCTCCCCTGCTCACGCTGTCTCTCTCTCTCCTAGAAATAAATAAAACATTAAAAAAAAAATAAAGAAAAAGAAAAAACACCATCCAAGGAAGTGCAATTTAACGACAAAACTAACGCAGCAAGGCCAGCTGGAGGGACTTGCAGCAGACCCGGACCTGCCTCTTCTGGGGGCTCAGTCGCTTGAGCGCCCGACTTCGGCTCAGGTCACGATCCTGCGGTCTGTGGGTTCGAGCCCCGCGTCGGGCTCTGTGCTGACAGCTCAGAGCCTGGAGCCTGCTTCACATTCTGTGTCTCCCTCTCTCTCTGACCCTCCCCTGCTCACGCTGTCTCTGTCTCTCAGAAATAAATAAAAAAACATTTTAAAAAACTATTAAATAAACCAAAAGGACCCTGCTGCGGCGCCACCTGAGCTGGTTCAGACACCCCGGGAGAACCTGCGTGCACTCACCTCGCTCCCTCACCCCCTGCCCAGCGCAGAGCGGGGGACGGAGCAATCCCCACCCCGCGGAATCACAGGGCGGGGGGGGACCCGCAGCGGGCTCCGGCCGGTCACTGTGGAGTGCAAACAGCACACCTGTGCAACACCCCGCCTCCGGCGCCTGGCCCCGCGTCCGACCTCACCTGGGGCGGCAGCCATGCGGGCCCAGGTGTGGGCGGCCTGACCGGCAGGGCACCCAGGGTAGTGCCCCTGCAGGCCACACGTGTCCTGCCGTGCGCGGCGAGGGCGGGGCTGAAGCCTGGGCACAGATCCCGGGGTCCTGGGAGCCCCCGCTGGAGAGGCCCCGGGTACAAGCCATCCCCACAGTCAGACTGTCTCTGCCTCCTTCAGGCTCCCAAGGGCTGGAGGGCAGCTCCCTGAGCCTCTCTGCGCGAGCTGCACGATCGCGAGGTGTTCCAGAGGAGCAGTGAGTGGGTCACAAAACTCGCTTGGGAAATGAACATGCTCGAGTCAAGACAAAGAATTTAACCTAAGACACGGTTTCCGGTTCCGCGCGGCAAAATAACCCATAAAACCCTCCACGCTGTTCGACACGTAACTTTCCCAAACATGTCAACCACGCGGGAGGCGGGGCTGCTGGAGAGACAATGGGCGCGTCCTGCACTCCCTTGCGCCTGACATCACCGGGGACAGCGGCGGCGAGGCCACCCTCACACTCGAGGTGCTTTTTTGAAGAGAAGTTATTTTTCATTAAAATTAAATTGAAATTTTTTCATTAACGTTACTCACGTTAACATAGACATAAAACATTTGAATTAATATTTCCCATTTTAAGTTTCAAATGGAGTCAATGCAGTTAAGGCCACATTTCCAAAAGGTCTCTGAGATCCTCAGATTTTCCCAGTGTGAGGAGGATCCTGGGGCAGCTGACCAGGGCGGCAGGCGGGCCAACGGGGCCGGAGGCTGGACTCAGAACGGAGGGGACAGAGCTGTGCCGGACTCGGGCAGCCAGGCACCCCCTCCCTCAAGGCAACACATTTTCCCTGAGTCCTGTCTCTCCAGGGGCCTGGGCCAGAGTCCAGTCCAAGACCCAGACGCTTCCAGGAGTGACCCAGGACAGAAGCATGCAAAACCGGTGCCAACAGTGTGACACCCTTCGATGTCCCTCACCTGCAGCCCTAGAGCCAGGAGGGGACGGAGAAGCCGCCCGGGGGGCAGTGTGCTGTCCCTCCACCTGTTGCCTGCAGGGCGCGCTGCTGTCACCCGGCTGCTGTCACCCGGCTGCTGTCACCCGGCTGCTGTCCCCCGGCTCACCTGCTCACGACCACACGTTCTGGGCGCTGCTCTGAAAGGGGACAGCCCAGGGCCAATCGGAAAGGTGTCCTTTTCAGAGCTGCGGCGACCAGCTGGACAGGACCTGGTCACCTGTCGCCTCCCTGACCTCCTTCTCGACGGGGGAAGCCCCTCTTCAGGGGACCGGCAGGGCCACGTCCAGCTCTCCGGAGCCAGTGGTGCCTTCAGGGAGGTCCTGGTAGTAGCCTGGAATCCATCCAGGTGGGAGTGTCTACACCGGGGCAATGGCGAAAGAGACAAACCCGGTCGGCCCCGTGCTTCCCCAGAGAGCCGGCCGTTGAACGTCTCCAGCACACACGGCCTCTGTCACAGGATCAGCTAATCTCAGATTCATGAAATGATCAGCCGTGGCCTCCGTGCCAGCTCCTCCTCCTTCCTGGCTGAGGTAAGCAAAGCGTTACCAGTTCTGCATATGGTCAGACGGATGCTTGGAAGATGCCTGTTCCCAAGTCTGCCCTGAGTGGCCGCCCGGGGAGCCCCCCAGGCCCCAGCGTGCACGCCTCACGACGGGCAGCGCTGGGTCCCTGTCCCCGGAGCGGGAGCGGGGCGCCCGGGAGCCACCAGCAGGCTCGCACCAGGAGACAGAAGCAGTCTGTGGCCATGGCCACCAGGGGAGCGGTAAGCACACGCTTGGGCACTTTCCTGCTGCCACGATGCAGGGTCCAGTTGGGAGTTCAGCTGGAAACATCACAATCTTGATCAAGCCTGACTTAATGGCACCGTTGAACGGAAGTAAAAAACGGAGGAGACATGAACAGGCTTCCCAGGCAGAAGCCTCCCCATCGAAGGTGGCTGCTCAGTCCAGGACTGAACTACTGTGGGGACTGATCAGGGCACCGCCTCTGTCTCTGCAGACCGAGCAAACAGTGCCGTGTGTCCCAGAGAAGCTCCAGGGGTAAAGGGACATGAGGGAGAGCCTGTGTCCGGGGCCAGGCGGCTGGACAGCGCATCCGGCTGTGGGTCCAGGCCTGGCTCCTCCTCCTTCCTGGCTGGAAGGGGGCAGAGATCCCCCTCCTTGCCTTCCCCACTGGGGGCCAGAGGCCCACCCTCCCAGGCCCTCATCGCTCCCCAGGGCCAACCTGCAGCAATGCGAGCAAGGCCAAGTGTGAGATTAACATCCGTGAGTCCACATCATCCACATCGATAAACAACGTTGGCACAGAAATAAATGTAGCAAAGGGTCAACCCCCAACCCCGTGCCGAGCCCCAGGTAATTCATGCAGACGCCCCTTGGAGAGGGGGTGTGAGCTTCCCTCACCTCACGTGTCAGCTGTGCAGTGACATCCTTCCCAAGAGGGCAGCAGAGTCAGCAGCAGACACTGCCCAGCGGGTGATCAAGGCCACCTGACCACAGTGACCGGCCACGTTAGGAGTGGGGACCAGTGATGGGATGCAGTGAGAGGACGCTCCGCCTCCGGCGCTGCCTCCTGAAACCCGCACCCTGGTCTGACCCGGAGGAAAACAGCAGAGGAACCCAAGTCAAGGGACGCAGTACAGAACACCTGACCGGCACCCCTCAGACCCGCCACGGTCATCTGAAAGAAGCAAAGTCCAAGAGACAGGGTCACAGCCCAGAGGACCCCACAGGGACATGGGCACTAAAATGCCTGTCACACGGGGTCAGAAAGAGGACATCAGGGGAAACGAGAAAATCTGGAGGACGTGTGGACTTTAGCTAATAGTAACCTACTGAAATTGTTCACTGTAACATACACACTAACGGAGGCGTAGGTAACGGGGGAACTGCGGTATCCTGTGCCATCTTCCCAAGTTCGCTGAAAATCCAAAACTGTTGTAAAAAGTAGGGGCGCCTGGATGGCTTAGTCAGTTAAGCGTCCGACTTTCGCTTAGGTCATGATCTCGCAGTTCGTGGGTTCGAGCCCAGCGTCGGGCTCCGTGCTGACTGCCAGCTCAGAGCCTGGAGCCTATTTCGGAGTCTGTGATTCCCTCTCTCTCTGACCCTCCCCTGCTCACGCTGTCTCTCTCTCTCTCTCCTAGAAATCAATAAAACATTAAAAAAAAAAAAAAAAAGTAAAGTCACACACGTGCGCACGCGCACACACACACACCCCTACACCCGGACCACCTGTGTCCTCCCGGCTCTACCTTCTCGAACTCACTCCGGGGTGTAGAGTCACCATCGGCAGACAAAGGAAAATGAGTCACAGCCGGTCCTGGAAGGTCCTGCCCTTGTCCTGGTCCTGTGGTGACTCAGGGCCCTGGGGACGTGCTGATGCAGTGTCCACGCACGCCCACGCAACCGTGAAGCCCTCTCTTGTCCCCGTTCTCCTGCGTAATTTAGCCTCAGGATGGTATAATCTAGATGGTGTCCAGGTAAACACAGCAGCAGGGACACAACTATTTACTCATATTCCCTCCCCCAAGACCAGAGTCAGAGGGAGGGAAACTCTGATAAAAAGAGCAGCAGAGGAGGGAGCGGCCCTGCGTGGGGACCTGGAAAGCAGGCGGCCCGGCGGTCAGCAGCGGACCAGGCAGAACGGAACCCCAAGAGGCCTGAGAGTCAGAAGCTCCACATGCCAGGGAGTGGGGTGCCCACAGCGCAGGCTCCCAACCTCTAAAGGGGGAGGCCCCATCTTCACCCAGCGCAGCAGGCAGACCACGGGATCAGCACAGGGGAAGGCGGCGTCCCCTCACCCAGGGTGGGGCACCTCGGCCCCTGCCCAGGCAAAATGGTCCCCCAGCTCTGCGGTAGCCACATGTCAACACAGGCAGACGACCAGAAGTCACCCCGGGGCTGTGGAAAACTTTCCAGTCCAAAACAAACGGAAAAAGAGAACATGTCAGGGGCCAAATGGAACATGAAAGAAGAGACTTCACCACTCATTCAACCACTCACCTGTCACGAATGTGTCCCTTTGTCCATTCGTCACCACTCCAAGCTCACGTTGCGCAGCCCTGACTCCCCCAATCTTCAGGGTGATGATGGGGGGTGGTCCCAGGCTCTGGACCACAGGGTGGACGGGGCTGTGACCTCAGTCACATGGCTGGCAAGTGGCAGCGTGGGCCCTTGCACTGCAGCAAAGAGCATAAGCTCAGGCCGGCCATGGGGGATGAGTCTCAGCTCTGCGTGACTGTGATTTGGGAAAATCACTCACCCTCTCTCCACCTCAGGATGGAGACAACAGGGTGGCCTTTACGGGCTGTGATGAAGGCAGCTCCAGCTCATTCGTGGGAGCTCTGAACCTGCAGTGCTCAAGAACTTGCACAATTACGTTACGGGGCTTCTTGCCATAATTAATAACCTCAAAGAAATGATGTGATCTCCCACCTCTAAAACAAGAGCAAATCACTATTTTAAAAAGGAACTTTCAAGGGTGCCTGGGTGACTCAGTTGGCTGAGCATCTGACACCTGATTTCAGCTTGTGGGATGGAGCCCCGTGTCAGGCTCCGTGCCTGTTATTAAAAAAAAAAAAAAAAAAAATTTAACAATATAAAAAAGAAACTTTCAGGACACAAAAAAGAGCTCTTGGAAATTAAAAACTAAAGACAGCAAACTTAAAGATCGTTAAGACATGAAAAATGGGAGATTTTTCCTAAAAAATAAATAGAAGTGGAAAATAGATAACAAAATTAGAGGATCAGTCTAAGAGCTCCAATGAATGAGCCATGGTAGCTCCAGAAAAAGATGAGAGCAGGAAAGGAAATCATCAACGAAATACATAAATCCTGCCATGCCTGAATGTCTTTAGTTTCTGGACTGGAACTTCCCAGCACAAGAGATAAAAAAGGCCACATCAAGACATGTCATGATGAAACCTGAAAACATTGAAGACAAAGAAATATTCTAAACATGTTCAGGAGAAAATAAAACACACTCACAAGTCAAAGTGGCCCTTGACTTCTTCTCAATCAGACTGGAAGCTGAAGATGCTGGTGCAAGCCCTTTAAAAAGCTCTGGGAGGGATGCCTGCATGGCCCAATCGGTTAAGGATCTGACTCTGGCTCAGGTCATAATCTCAGTTTGTGAGCGCCATGTCAGGCTCTGTGCCGACAGCTCAGAGCCTGAAGCCTGCGTCAGTTTCTGTGTCTCCCTCTCTCTCTGCCCCTCTCCTGCTTGCACTCTGTCTTTGTCTCTCAAAAATGAATAATCATTTAAAAAAAATAATACAAAGCTCTGGGAAAGGGGCTTCTGGGTGGCTCCATCGGTTAGGCATTGGACTTTTAATTTTGGCTCAGGTCATGATCTCACGGTTTGTAAGATCGACACCCCCCCCACACACACACATTGTAATGGTCTACCCTGAGAGTGCCAAGCCTTCTTGGGATTCTCTCTCCCGCCCCTGCTTGCTCTCACTCTTGCTCAAAATAAATAGATTAAAAAAAAAATTAAAACACTCAGAGAAAGCAGTTTCCAATACAGGATTCTATACCTAGCTCAACTATCATAAAAAGTACAGTTAGAGCAAAAGCACTTTTAAACCAGATCTCAAAAAATCTACTTCCAGGCTCCCTTGTCTCGGAAAGTCTGTGAAGGATGTCTGCACCAGAGACTGAGCCAAGGGAAGGATGGTGGAGCCAGGGACAGAGAATGCAGGTGGAGAAGAGGGGTAATGGGTTACCCAGAATGATGGCAAAGGAGGCCCAGAACACACTGTGCTGAGGCCCTGGGGGCCTCAGGAGGGATGTGGTGCAGGCATCAAGGGAGAGCTCCCTGCTGGAAAGATTACAGGCAAACCTGAGACAAGACTTCTAGAAAACTCCAAGAAAAAAAAGCAAGGCAATTATTATTTCTAAGGAAAGCTAAAAGTTGTACAAGAAAAAAAATGTAATTCTATTGGCTCATGACTATCTTTGCAATAAACAGTCCATGATTAAACAATAAATAGTGACCTAACCCTATTTTGGGGGGCAGAGGAAGAGAACTGACCTATTTGAGAGACAGAGGGGAACAGGTAATGTCTCAAACAGAGAAGTCTAGAAACAGCAGCATCAGTGTGTTATTTAGAAATCTAGAAATAAATGCCAAGAACCCACTCAGATTGAAAGTGAGCCCCTCCAGAAGGGGGAGGGGGGAGGGAGGCGCAGGGACACCTGTTCTGACCTTTTAAACCACAAAGGGCTACTCAACATCTTAAGATAGAAATATATCAAGCTCAAAATCAAATTCAATATATGAAAATAACATACAATCCAAACTTTATACACAAGCCTTTAGCAGTAATAGTATGGTTCTCTGACCGAGATAAGGCACACCCAGCCTTTAAGTTCCTTCCACGATTCCATCTCACAGATGGGTAAACAGAGGCACACGTCAGGGGGCCATCAGGGGCCAAGTGGGCAGGCAGCCCTGGTGGGAGGCGTCCACCCGCTGTCCACCTCAGGGCTGCTCCACGCTGCTACAAACCAAATCATTTTAAATTTCCCAGAAGTCAAAAAAGCAAACACACATACACACACACTCAAACCACCAAACTGAACAATAAAACATAAACTCGGGTCCCCTCCACCCCCCGACACCATGGGCACAATCTCTTGTTCACCCAAACACACGGGCAGCCACGCGAGGCTGGGTCAGCCGGCTGCGCTCACGCCACCTTTCACATAACCTCCGAGAAAGATTTGTTAGTTGTCAGCTAGGCATTCCCACCTCTCCCGCTTCTGAACCTCGTTCAGGGGAAATGGCAGACCTACCGGGCGCCATCCGGCTGCCTGGTGTGGGGAGGAATCGCTGGGTCAGCCTGGAGGCCTCGGAGACACAGATGGGCAAATAGACGGTCACAGATGAGGTGTCTTACTCTACCTACTTAGGATAACCCTAAAAATAAGCTGCCACTCCAAATACACCCGTGGGGGCTTTGTGGCACTGCCTTCTGTGCTGTAACTTTATCACCGAAAACAATCTCAACACTGGATGAGCAATGGGTTCAGCAGGTTTCCTTTGCGTTTCTGTCCCTCCCACAAAGCACCACACACTTACAGAGGGCCTGCCTCGTGCTGGGAGCCAGGGCCCCACAGGAGTCCCATCCGACTCTTAGGGAGCAGTGGTTGCAGGGACAGTGGCCCAAAGAGCCATTCACCCTGCAAGAGTGAGGGAAACAGCAGACACAAAGGCCCAGTGTCAGCCGGGATTAATTAAGCAAGACAGGCCAGACCCACCCAGACCCTGGCCCCTAAACTCCTCCTTCCCCACGAGCAAGCAAGGGGAGGCACAGAAAGAAAACTTTATCTGTTGGTTCGATGTAACGCCAAAGACACGTCTAACCTGGAATGGAGGCTTATCCTCAGTAGGACTGGCTGGGCTCCCCGTGCCCCCCGCACGGCGCGGCCCCGAAACAGCTCCCAGCCTTGGTAAAGGAGAGTTTGGAGCCTGACCCCAGGCACATGCCGCCCTGAGCTCCGACCGATGGCTGGATCCCCATGGGCTCACTCTGTACCACGTGTGGGGGGAGTCAGACGAGATGCAGCCGCTACACAGACACCAGAGGGAACAGGGCAGGGGTGAGGGGCAGAGGGAACAGGGCAGGGGCGAGGGGGGGCGAGGGGACAGGGAGTGTCCACAGAACTGGGGACAGACAAACCCGGTTCCACAGCATGGTGACAACTGGTGGAACGGGCTGAGGGCGGCCTCCACTGGGTGGAGCGAACTGTCCAGGGCTCTCGGCTGCTCGGGCGACCGACGGGGGTACTGGCGGCCTGGAGCCGATGCCTAGAAGGTCAGCAAGACCACCCTCCCCGCAGAGCTGGGCCCACAGCACACACAACTCCTTACGTGGCTGTCGGCGGCTCCAAACTTTGTGACAGCGGCTGACAGGCTAAGACAGGAGAGACACAGACCCCACGCGGATCTGATGGGCACAGACACAGGTGAAACAGCCCAGCCCCATCTGACACCAGCGACACACACTGGGATCTTTGGGGGGGGCCCCCCCCAAACCGTCCCTGTTCTCTGGCTCTGACTAAACCCTGCTGAGGCCCCAGGCCCGGAAGCCACCTGCTGGGGCCCAGCTCCGGTGCCGTTGGCAGTGGGGCAGCACCGTGAGGGCTCCATCGGCCGCGCACTAGCAGCGCGTGACCACACGGAAGGAAAGAGGCCAAGATGTCCCAGACATCCCAAGAAACTATGACACAGCTAATTTCTCCTCACTGGCAAGCACACGCGTGAGCCGGCACCCCGCTCCCTCTCCTCTCCCACGCACCCGTCAGCACCCCCTGGATTTCCTAATTCGAGGATCCAAAACTAACAAGCCACCCCTGTGACCCAGAGTGGCCGGAGGTCCCTACTGCTCCTGGGGGAGGGGCGGGCTTGCTCAGAGGCCTCCGGGTCACCCCCGCACCGGCCACACCAGGGGCCACCAGCCCCAGCAGCCCATCCACCCAGGCCACCAGCTCCCCGCCAGCCCCGGGAGGGGTGGGGGCTGCCAGCTGTGATTGTTGTTTTTTGTTTTTTATTTTTACAAAGACACCTTGCAAAATGGACGTCAGAAAACACCCCCATGCCCACATCCCCACCAGCATCCGGGTCTACCTCCGACCATCTCAGCAGGGAACACCGGCCGCCGGCGCCGCGCTCATCACCGACCCCGAGGACCCCGTCAACGGCCGCCGAGCCGCCCAGCCTCCGACACGACGCGGTCGTCCACGCAAGCACGGGGCCGGGGCGGCAGCGGCGCGCACGGCCCGCGGGGCTCGGCGGGGGAGGCAGTGCCGGCGCGGCGGTGGCGGCCCCGGCCCCGCGGCGATGCGGGCGGGCAGCGCCCGGGGCCGGCCGGACAGCCCCGACAGGCGCGCTTCCCCCGGGACACGGTTCCTTCCGGCACCCGCACCGGCGGCTCCTCCGGGGCCTGCTTTGCTAGAAATCTGTCAGCTCGGAAACAAGAGCCCGCCTCCGGGCGGCCGCATCCCTGCCCCCGGCCCCGGCCGCAACATCCGCGCGGGGGCCGGGGCCGCGGGCCAGGCCCTCCGGGACGGCCGCGGCAGCTCCGCCGCGGCGCGCGGGGCCTGCGGGCCCCGGACGGAAAGGCAAGGGCAGGAGCGCCGAGCGTCACTCACCGGGCTTTCTTCTCCCGCCTGCTCGGCACAGGGCCCTTTATGCTCTACGGGCGGTGGGCGTGGAGGGAGGCATCTTCTCCCCTCCGGGCGCCGCGCTGCCCTCCGCTCCCCTCGGGCCGCCGCGGGCAGGGTGCGCGCACGGGAGGAGCGGGTGTTTAAAGGCAGGCTGGCCGGCCGGCGCCCGCCTCTCCCATCCCTGCCTCCTCGTGTCTCCAGGCCGGGTACCCCTGGGAGGCTGGAGCCAGCAGCTGAGGCACCAGCTAAAACACGGCCTGGATACGGAGGGGCTGACGTCACACGAAAACAAGCATCTCTGCATTAGGACGGTCCTGAAAGAGGACGCGGGCAGCGGCCACAGGGAGGGCGGCTCGGCCTCGGTGCCCCTGGAGTGCGGTGTCCCCCAGGTCAGGCCCCTGGGGGTGGGGGCGCGGGGGGGCGCAGGAAGCAGCGGCCACCTGAGTGCCAGTGATCCCCGGCGCATCCACAGAGGCTCCGAACGTGCCCTGAGGCCTGGGTGCCGTGGCCCAGGAACGGAGGGGGACAGAAGTCATGGTCTGGGCTATTGTGGCTACAGGGGAACCCAACCCCAATTCCCTCCGATTGCAAAACCCCCCAGGAAAAAGACGCAGCTGGCCCAGGCCGGGGAGCTCGTCCAGCCTGCCTGGAGTCGACCGACCCGCAGGCTTCACACTGGGGGCTGGGAGCCCAGGGGAAACTTTTCCCCTACTGAGCAGCAAGCACACACAGGCTTGGACCACCCTCACCCACCACTTACAAGCAGGGGCCAGGCTCCCAGATCTGTGCTCACTTCTGCACACGGAACAGACTCCGGGCCAAAGCTCTCAGTTCGAATTCCACACCCTCAGTTGCCAGCACTGGGGCCTGAAGTCACTTGGGGGCTCTAATCACCCTGCTGCTGAGTGGCCCTACAAGGGCATTTCATAGACCGTGAGCATGAAGGCAACACTGTCAGCTCCACCGAGGCCCAGGGTCCCCACCGCAGGGAGTGAGGGCTGGGGAACACAGGCTCGGTGCTCCGAGCAGCAAGCTAAGCATGGCCTATAATTTCTCGAGACACATGGAATGTACACACACGCATCTCACAAATTTCAGTCCCCGTGGCTCATCTAAGGAGGCTGAGACACTGGGGCACAGACCGCTGTTTTCCTACCCGGCCCTTCCAGATAGGCTGCAGACCCCTGGCTAAGACTACGAAGCCATAAAGTAACTGACCCGTCATGTCTCCGTGGGGCTCAGCAGGAAACGCCAGTGCAGCCCAAGTCTGCTGTGAAGCCTCGAGCCACAGCCACACATCCAGTCCAGACCAGAACACCCAGTTCTGAGGATCTCAGAAAACCCAGGCTCAACTGGCCAACTGCTAATTCTAACGGAAGCCTATTCTAGTTGGAAGTTTGAGTGAAACAATTTTTCTAATAAAATAGACACACTTACAAATATCAGGGAACAGGTGTGTTTCAGAAGGACCCCAGGACAACCTGCCCGGCCCACGTCTGAAGGCTGAGCCCGAGGGCTTCAGCCCCCAAGTCCCTGGGGCACCAACTGGTCAACCAAGAGTACCCCCACCCCCGGCGCTCAGCTCCTTCCAGTGCAGACAACCCACCCGCAGGGCCTCACACACTTGGCCAGCTGGGGGTAGGGGTGAGCTGGCCTCAGTGCACACTCAGCACACTCCCAGAGCCCCCACACAGCCCCACGAGGCAGCCGCTACTACAGACCCCTTTACCAGGAAGGGAAGCATAGGAGACACACTCACCTGCCTGAAGCCACACAGCAGGCTCAGCTCCGGGTTGGGGTTTGGGTTTGGGTTTGGACCAGCAGCACTGTGAGCACTTGAATATCACACCCCCCACCTTCTCTGCTCTTATACACACTCTTCTCCCCAGGCCTCCCAGAGAGTGCACGTCACGCCCAACCAAGTCCCCTCCCCAGTAACCCTGCCTCCAGGCTGCCACCCAGTGTCAGGGAAGCTTCCCAGCCAGACAGCGCCCCGGGCCATGGGCAGGCGGTGGAGCAGCCAGGGAGAGTGGAGTGAGGTGGGCTGGGGGGGTGGGGTCCTGCCGCAGCCCAGCAAGAGCCCTTCCCCTCACCAGGCTCTTCCCCACCAGCCCCAACCCAACCCAGCCCCTAATTGCTCTTCAGAGCCTCCGGCAGGACAGATGGTCCAGGTGAGCCCAGCCCCCCCCCAAGCTACATTTGTCAGCCTGGGTCCTGGCCCCGCCTTCAACACCTCAGGCTGTGGAAACCTTCCCTCCAGGAGGTGAAGTGGAAATGGCTTGGGGCCAGCCTGTCACCACCCATCCCCACCGCTGGTAGGGGGACTTCAAAAGCTCCTGAACGCCTGGGGCTCCGACTGGTGAGGAAGCCTGTCGGGCAAAGGGCAGACAAAGGCGAGGTCACATCATCCCCCAGACCAATCCCAGGCCCCAGGGTCACGCTGTAGGGTGGTTCCTGACCCAGATACAACCCCCTGCAACTACAGAGGGCCTTGCTCCCGGGCGCTGCTGCCCCTGCCCAAGGAGGGAGAGTGGCTGCAGGGCCCACGTCCAGCCCCACATGAAAAGTCCTGAAGTCCTGCCGTCAGACGAGACTCTTCCTCCTCCAGGAAGCCCCCTTGTGGCATCGCAGAGGCCCTGGGCATCACCCACCACTGGGAGCCCAGGGCCAGAAGGTGTCCTTTCAGAGCCCCAGCTCAGACTTCAGGCCTCCAGACACAGGCATCACAACACTGTCTGAGCTGGCGTTCCTTGGCTGACCCCACCCACCGCCAAGCCCTCGCAGCCTTCACTGTGGTCCCCGCCCTCACCCGACCGGCCCCACCCCCTTCACCCGGTGGCACCCTCAGTTAAGGGCTCGGCGCTGCTGTCTGCGGTGGTGGTCATCTGCTCTCGGGGAGCTGTGGCCCAGGTGTGTATGATGCATTATTAACGTCCCCACCGCCCCCAGGGGAGCCATGCGCTGCCCCTCGCAGCTGGAAGGGCTCAGGCTCCCAGAGCCACAGGCATGAATCACAAGGATGGGTCCGCTGCATCTCGGGCCCAAGAGCTCTCTCTGGTCACATGGGACACATGCGTCCAGCCAGACACCGGGGCCACCTACTACCCCAGACACCGATGCGTGCTCCTGACAGAGCAAAGACCAAAACGCAGGAAACAAAAGTGTACCCTGTGGGGTAGCCAGAAAGGAAAATATTAATAGATCTGAACATGCAAAACTCAAAACATTAACATTTCCGTGTGACCAGAGGCACAAAAAGACAGAGGAGCAGCTCGGAGGAAACGTCTGAAGCTGGAGTGCCCGGAGGGGCCCGTGTGAGAAGGGGCAGGCGGGGCTGAGATCGGAGCTCACACAGGGAGAAACGGGGCGTGAGGCCCAGCAGCTCCAGGCCTGGTGGGGACCCACGAGGCGACAGAGCCCACTGCGCTGCCGCCCCCTTCCTCTCGGCCCTGGGCAGCCTGGAGCCGGCGCGTGGGCCTCCCACGCGATTTCTGGGCCTCAACAAACTGCTAGAGCCACCCCAGTCCTGCCTCACCGCGGGTCCCCTCAGGGCCACCGGTGGCCTGCCCACCTCTCCCCGCTGAGCCCTGGCCCACAAAACTGCCAGGATTCTTTTTTTTTTTTTTTTAATATTTTTATTTATTTCTAGGAGAGAGAGAGACAGCATGAGCAGGGGAGGGTCAGAGAGAGGGAGTGACAGACTGAAACAGGCTCCAGGCTCCGAGCTGGCAGTCAGCACAGAGCCCGACGCGGGGCTCGAACCCACAAACCGCGAGATCATGACCCAAGCGAAAGTCGGACGCTTAACCGACTACGCCACCCAGGCGCCCCAAACTGCCAGGATTCTTAACTCTGTATCGTGCCACAGGCCTTGTCCCAGAACGTACGGGAAATGCACTTCCACTTGGTGGGAGGGGCCCTCCTGGGTCTGTCAGCCGCCGTGGGGCCCTGGTTGCTGACAGCAGGGAGCCCAGCCTCTGAGCTGAACCCCTAGAGCACATTCACCCCGTCACTTGCACCTGACAGGCAACCTCGGGCAAATGAGGTCAACTCACATGGGACCCAGGGCCGGACTGAAGTCAGGTCCCCTTCCAAGGGAGGGGGGGTGCTCATGGGTGCCCACTGACGGTTTACCCTGACGCCGCCTTAGCATATACAGACTGGGCGGTGGGGCCCAAACCAAGCCACCAACTAAGCACTTTCGAAGCCTGGAGTCTGCGTGTGAATGTTCACGACAGGACCCTCCACGTGGAAACTACCACGTGTCCCCCAGCACAGAAGGGATAAACACGCTGCAGGAAATCCACCCGAGGGCAGAAAAGGAACAGACAGAAGATAATAAGGACACAGAGGACTTAACAACCCAAGGTGACCTCACAGACATGCACAGACTGCTCCACTCAAGAGCCGCACCCACATTCTCAGGTGTCCACGGGACATCCTCAGGACACGCCACAGGTGAGGCCACAAGTCTCAATGGATTTTAAAAGACAAATGTATACACTGTTTGTAAAAAAAAAAAAAAGACAAATGTCATACAAAGTGACTTGTCCGACCACAGCAGGGTGAAGTCAGAAACAAATCACAGAAGGAAAACTGGAAAAGTCACCAATGTCTACCAGGCAGACAACAGAGGGGTCAATGGAGAAACCACAAAGGAAATAAAACAAACTTGGAGACAGATGAACCCAGAGACACGGGCGCAGGGCCTGCCGGGGACGCGCATACCGAAAACCAAGAGCTAAACTGCTGACTTACAGAGCTGGGAAAGAAGACGGAGTTAACCCAAAGCTGGCAGGAGGAAGGAAATAACAGGGATCAGAGCAGAGATCAACAAAATGGAAAATACAGAAACAATAGAAAGAAAACAATGAAATCAAGAGTTAGTTCTTTGAAAAGATTAACAAAATTGACAAACTTTTAGCTCAAGGGACTAAGAAAAAGACACCAATTACTAAAATCTGAAATTAAAGTGGTACAATTCCTACTATGGATTCTACAGAAATAAAAAGGGTTGTCAGAGGCGTTACTGGGGGGCTCAGTAGGTGGAGCTTCTGACTCCTGACTTCGGCTCAGGTCATGAGCTCCCGGTTTGTGAGTCTGAGCCCCGCGTCGGGCTCTGTGCTGACGGCTCAGAGCCCGGAGCCTGTTTCAGGTTCTGTGTGTGTGTCTCTCTGCTCCTCCCCGACTCATATTGTCTCTCTCTCTCTCAAAACTAAATAAAAAACATTAAGAAAAAGGATTTATCTTTAAAATGAATAGGGGCGCCTGGGTGGCTTAGTCGGTTAAGCGTCCGACTTTCGCTCAGGTCATGATCTCGCGGTTCGTGGGTTCGAGCCCCGCGTCGGGCTCTGTGCTGACTGCCAGCTCAGAGCCTGGAGCCTGTTTCAGTCTGTGACTCCCCTCTCTCTCTGACCTTCCCCTGCTCACGCTGTCTCTCTCTCTCTCCTAGAAATAAATAAATAAAAAAAAACATTAAAATGAATAAACAAATATTTTTTTTTTAAAATAGTAAATATAAACAGACCTACAATTAGTAAAGAGATTAAATCAATAATCAAAGATCTCCCAAGAAGAAGGCCGTGGCCCAGGCAGCTTCACTGGCAAATCCTACCAAATATTTAAAGAACTAACATCTAACTTCTCAAACTTTTCTCAAAACACCAAGAGGAAGGAAATCTGTGAGATCATTCTAGGAGGGCAGCGCAGTGTCAAGCCAGGTGGACACACTGCAGGAAGGGAAAACCACAGACCGGGATTCTTATCATCCCTGAGGCAGCGCCCTGGGCAAAATGCTCCGGAAGCAGAACTCTGCTCTGTAGGGAAAGATCACACCCTGCACCAAGTGGGACCGGGACCGGCTCCACCGAGGAGCTGCGGCCAGTGCGATCCAGGAACAGAAAGGAGGGCTCCTTCAGCTCCACTGACAAAGCTGAAAATCCTTTCATGATAAAAATACCCAACAAATGGGGCACCTGGGAGCCTGGAGCCTGTTTCAGAGTCTGTGACTCCCTCTCTCTCTGACCCTCCCCTGCTCACGCTGTCTCTCTCTCTCTCCCCTAGAAATAAATAAAACATTAAAAAAAAAAAATTAAAAAAAAAAAAATACCCAACAAACAAGGGAAGACAACATGGCAGATGGGCAGGCGAGGGCAGGGGGGGCTGCTGGGGGACACTGGCCGCGGACGGCGGGTGTGGGGACGCCGGGGACTGGGAAGGTCTCAGGAAGCGCGTAAGGAAGTTCCTCGAGCCGCCGGGCCCCTTCACACACCCTGGTTTTCAGCCGCATCAAATCGCTCCAGTTTTTGGTAGCTTCACATAAAGTTCTCGTCACTGGAGCTGGCGGCGTAGACGTGAGCTCCTGACGAGTCCGGCGCTGTCTGGTCTGAGACCGATTCCATGCTGTAGACACGGGCACTGTAACGTTTCCAACCTAAACGGGCAGCTGTTCCTCAGGCGGCGCTGGGAGACGTAAGGCCGAGTGGCTGCCCAGCTTCTGCAGGTCAGAGTTCCTACCGGCAACGCGGCTCCACAGCCTCCTGACAACAGTCATTTCACTTTTACTTCCTGACTTATTTTTAAGTTTACTTATTTTTGAGAGGCACAGAGACAGCACGAGTGGGGCAGAGGCAGAGAGGGAGAGACAGAGAATCCCAAGCGGGCTCCGTGCCTCCAGCACGGAGCCCACTTGGGGCTCAAACTCCCAAAACCGTGAGATCCTGACCTGAGCCGAAACCAAGAGTCAGACGCCTAACAGACTGAGCCACCAGGCGCCCCAAGTTACTTCACTTTTAAAACAACAACAACAACAACAACAAGATCCTCAGCAGACAAGGAACAGAAAGCACCACGCGTGTTTCGAATGAACTCAATTCTGAGTTCATGGACTCCAATTCTGATCCTATCTACCTGAAGTCGGTAGACAGCAGATAACCCCACGGGTTAAGGGTTCAGTTCTACATGACCACCGGCCCGGCTTCGGAGACCAGTCACCCGTCACCCACCCGGGTTGTCACCAATGCTGTTGACAAGGGCTACAGATGACACATTCCCAACCCCCCCCACTCCCCCCCCCGGGTGGGATTAATTTGCTAGAGTGGCTGGATTAACTCGGAAACAGACAGATGGGAGAAACGCAGAGGGCAGGTATGGGGGAAGGGCGCGGGGCTCTCTAGACAAGCCGCTCTCCCCACATTTCCATGTGTTCACGAACCCAGACACCCCCTCAACCCTCCTCATGGGGTTTTATGGGAGCATGATTAATTCAACCTCCAGCCCTTCTCTCTCCCAAGAGGCCAGGGGTGAGACTGTAAACTGCTCAATCACAAGGTCTTTCTGGCGCCCACCCCGTCCTGAGGCTATCTAGAGGCCCCTCCCTAAATCCCCTCATTATCATAAACTCTAGTGTGTTCCAATCAGCACTCTGTCACCGTTTAAGAGTGACCAAGTCTCCTGCCACTGCTCAGGAGATGCCGAGGGATTTAGGAGCTGGGCCAGAAATTGGGGGCAAAGACCAAATACACAAAGGACACTAAGTTCCTCGGCAGAGTAAAAGCCACATTCGGACACCCCGCAGCAAACACCTCCCTGAGTGTGAGAGACTGGAAGCATTTGCTCCCAGGTCAGGAAGAAGACAAGGATCCCCACTCGTCCCTGCCACACACCAGAGGTTCCCCCGGGAGCAGTTAGGCGGGAAAAACCAATACATAAAAGCACACCCATTGGAAAGGGAAGAGGAATGGATCTCCGTTCACAGATGACACAGAAAACCCTAACGATTCCACAAACAGTTGTCAGAACGGATGCACAAATCCAGCAAGAACAGGAGTGAAGCCAACACTCAAAACAGCCGCATTTTTTATTCACAAACAACCCAAACCAGAAAACAGTCCCGTCTTACATCGGCATGAAGGATAGAGTACTTACTAACCTACCAAGGAGGTGAACGACTTGCGCACCGAAAACTGCGGCCCGGCGCCACAAGTAAAGGCAGTAAAAGCAAGACACCCGCGTGTAAGGGCTGGAAGGAGTCACCCTGTTGTCGCGTTAATGTCCCCAAACCGACCGTGACCTAGCAAGGTCCCTGTGACAGGTTTTGCAGAAACAGAAATAGCCGACCTGAAAATCATCTCCAGGGACCCAGAACAGCCAAACCATCTTGAAAAGAAACAAAGCTGGAGGCCTCACGCTCCCTGATTTCAAAAGTTACTACAGTAACCAAAACCGTGTGACGGAGGCATAAAAGCAGGCGTACAAGTCCATGAGAGCAGACACCCAGGCCGGTCGGGCGACGCCTGAGAAGGGCAAGGAGGCCGTTCAACACGGAGACGTCGGTCTTTTCAACCAACGGTGCTGGGAACGCGGGGCATCCGCACGCTGAAGAGTGCAGCCGGAGCCCCACCCGCACCATAGGCGATAGGCCACCCCAGGTGCATCAGAGACCTCAACGTAAGGCCTGAAATTATCAGACTCTCAGAAGAAAACGTAGGATAAAACGTGACCACACTGTAGGTGATAGTTTCCTGGAGGGGATACCAAAGGCAGAGGCATAAACAATAAAAACAGACAAAGTGCACTTCACCAAAAGTTAACAGTTTTGCGCATCAAGAGACACGATCCGGAGCAGAAAGACAACCCACAGAATGGGAGAAAATATGTGCAAAGCCTACAGCTGATAAAAGATTAAAGCCCAGAATGTAAAGAGAACTCTGAAAACCCAGCAACGAAAACACTAACAGCCCCACTGAAAAATGGACAAAGGACACGTACAGACCTTCTCCAAAGAACACACACGCATGGCCAAGAGGCACGTGAAAAGATGCTCAAAGTCACTCCTCCTCAGGGAACTGCGGATTGGCCCTACAATGAGGGGCTGCCTCACACCCACAGGGATGCTTCAAAAAGCAGAGGCCCGGTCGGTTAAGCATCTGACTCTTGAGTTCAGCTCAGGTTATGATCCCAGGGTCGTGGGATCAAGCCCCGTGTGGGGCTCCGTGCTGAGCGTGGAGCCTACTTAAGATTCTCTTTCTCTGACCACCCCCCCCACCGCTTGCTCACTCTCTAAAATTTAAAAAAAAAAAAAAGAATTGGAAAACGCTAAGTGCTGGAGAGAACGTGGGGAGGCTGGGCCCCGTGCTCAGCTGCTGGGAACGCACGTCGTGTGGCCACTGTGGGCAACAGGGTGGCCATTCCTCAGAAGTTAAACACCGAAACACTGGATGATCCAGCAGCACCACTTCTGAGCATCCCCTCCCCCAAACCCACAGAAAAGTCTCAGAGATATGCGTACACACGTGTTCGCAGCAGCACTGGTTCACAAGAGCTGAAGCAAGGAAGCATCTCAGGTGTCCATCGGTGGCTGAATGGACAAACCAAACGTGGTCCCTAGATCCAACGGAGTATTAGTCAGCCTCAGACACAGAAGGGAACCCTGCCATAGGCTACGTGTCACGTGCTACCTGGATGAGCCAGGAGGATACTATGCCAGGTGAATAATCCAGTCCCAAACAGACAAGTCCTGTTGGGGTCCACTTAGATGAGACATTTAGTCAAAATCATAGCACAGGAAGTAGCAGGGTGGCCGCTGGGGGAAGTGATGGTGGGGACAGGGCTTCCAACTTTTTTTAATGTTTATGTATATATTTTGAAAGAGAAAGAGTGGGGCGCCTGGGGTGGCTCAGTCGGTTAAGCGTCTGACTTTAGCTCAAGTCATGATCTCACAGTTTGTGGGTGTGAGCCCTGCGTCGGGCTCTGTGCCGACAGCTGGCTCAGAACCTGGAGCTGCTTCAGATTCTGTGTCTCCCTCTCTCTCTGACCCTCCCCTGCTCATGCTGTCTCTTTCTCTCAGAAATAAATAAACATGTAAAAAAAAAAAAAAAAAGAGAGAGAGAGAAAGCGCACAAGCAGGGGAGGGGTGTAGAGAGGAGAGAGAGAGAATCCCAAGCAGGTTCTGCACTGTCAGAATAGAGCCCCACGTCGGGATCTGTGCTGTCAGCATGGAGCCTGCTTGGGATTCTCTCTCCCCCTGCCCCTCCCTCGCTCACACCCACGCTCTCTCTTTCAAAATAAATCCATAAACTTTAAAAAAATGGTCAAGACAGCAAGTCTTATGCCATATGTAAGTTACCACGGGCAGCGCGGGGGAAAGAAAGAATGCGCGGACAGGGATGAAGGTGGAAAACATCCGGATGAGTGAAGGAAGCCAGTTACAGAGTAGTGCCCGCCATGATTCCATTCACAGGAAACGTCCAAAGCGGGTAAATCCAGAGCTGCAGCTACCAGCAGCGGGCATGGGGGGCTGGGCGGGGGCGGGAACGGGGAGCGGCAGACGACAGCCGTGACGCTGACGTCTTCCTCCCGAGTGTGGGTCAGAAGCAGGGGAGGCGGCTGCACAACAATGTGTCCTAACTGCCACAGTCATTCACTCGCCTCACAGTGGCCAGAGCAATGCATTCTATGCGATGTGTGCTTTACACAATTTTGTGAAACTTTATAAAAACAATAATGCAGATTAACAACCTGAATAGAGTTGCTGGATGGTGTTTTGGTGAAAGTGGACACAGGCCAGATGGTGCAAGAGGCCCTTCCAGCTGGACGTGCCCGGGTGCCGCCACGGGACTGCACTTCTGCTGCCCGTCAGTCCATCGGCCCTCCTCATGTGGTCCTGACACAGCTCGGGGACGCCACCCACATGGCACCTGTCGGACCCTTCTCGCTGAAGGCCAGGAACACTGGACATGGATGCCCACACAGGCACCCTGTCCACCGCAGCCATCGGTCACCAGAAGGGGGTTGTCCTGACTGTCCAAGGTTAGCATTAAAGTCAAGCCAAAAGAGTAAAAAATTGGGGAGAACGCCAACATTCAGCGAGCCCAGAGCCCAGGGGGGCCCACGTGAGGAAGGCATTCTGCGCACACACCCCTGGCCAGCAAGGCGAGGCGGCACCTGTCAGCTGGCCGCGGCCCTGCCTGGGTCTTGTCGCCTCCAGCGGCGGGTGGACGCTCAGCGTGCTGAGAGGTCACTGGAGCTCTAGCGCCGCCTCGGGTAAGCATCTCAAGGACAGTGCTTTCTAGAAGCTCGCCACATTCTCTGCATTCCTGCAAAGCCATGTAGCCACTGCCCGGCCACTCCCACGTCCACCTGCACTGAGGGCAGAATCTCCGCACCCCCCTGCACTCCAGAGGCTGAGCCCACACAAGGCCAGGTCAGCTCCCATCGACAGGCTCCTCTCTGGCTGCTGGGGGGAGGGGAGGTTCTTCAGGGTGGGTCTGTCCCCCCCCGCCCCAGCCTACCCTGTCTGTCCGGGCACCCACTGCCTGTCCCACCTCATAAACCTCCGGGCAGCTCCCAAGTCCCACGCTCAGCAAAGCCACACAAGGGCACCCGCGTCCACCACCCTGTCCCCGGGCTCTCTGTGGCCCACGGGCCAGCTCCCCTCCCACCCCCTCCTCAGGGCAGCTTCCGGGCCTCCAACTCTCAGCCTGCAGGCTCACCCAGCCTGCCCCCACACACACACACCCTCCGAGCACTTAGGTGTTTATCTGGCCTGTCACCTCCCTCCCCGCTGGGACGTCCTGGGGCTCCCGCTGCCCACGCCCGACACACAGGCACAGGCACAAGTGAGTGAAGGAATGTGCCCCCGTGTCTCCTTCCGCTCCCCCCGAAACCGCGCCTCCCATCCAGCACCCGTCCACCCGCCAGGGCCCCAGCAGACCACCCTGCTCCACTCCCGCCGGGCTGCTCCCCGGGGTCCCCTGTTCTCTCTGGAAGCCCCAAGGCCACTCCCCAAACACCAGCCACTCTCTCCTCTACGCTAAGGGCCCCCAAGTCTGTCTTCAGTCCCCCCACTTTAAACCCAAGGCTCACAGACACAATGGCCCCCCAACCTCTCCACCGGGTCTAGTGAGGCTGCAGGAACTCAGCACAGGCCGAGGGGCCGGACAAAAGGCTGCCCCAGAGCCTGCGCCCAGGTCCCCTGCCGGACCGGGGCTGAGCCGGGCGAACACGCAGGCACCTTAGCCCAGAGGTCGGTGCTCACCACACAGAGGACGGGGCGCAGGGTGGGGGGAGGTGAGGGGTCTGGGCAGCTGGTGAGCAGCTTATGCCCCCCGTGGTGCTATGCCCTTGAGGACGGGGGGAGGGGGGGGGACAGAACTGCTCTGACCTGCTTGGGGGCCACTGGCCCCCGGGACAAGGTCAGAAGCTCTCCTCTGGCCCCACCGCTCCTGGGGCTCCAACTCGTACAACAGCCGCACACGGAGATGGAAAGCACACGCCCCCCTCCCCCCTGGGGGCCAGTCTGGACGGGGAGAGGGCAAATGACCAGGTGTGGGGTGGCTGGAGCAGGCGCCTGGGAGCCGCGTCCAGCTGTCCAGCCGCTCCCCCCCACCCCCCAGCCCCTACTGCTCAGGGAGGTCAGGACACTTTCCGGGCTTTTCCTTCGGCTCCAACGGCCAGGCCAGGGCCAGGAGGCCAGCACCCACTAGCCACCCCCGAGGGCAACGGCAAGCCCCACGTGAGGCCGCGTCAACCACGCCCTCTGCCCCCGGTCGCTGCTCGAGAATAAACGTTCCTAAGCCACGGGCCACAGAAGGTACCCCTCTCCCCCTTCCCGACACGATGGGCCACGAATTCACGCCAGAACACACAACACGAGTCATAGGAAGAGGTACTCACTGTTTTCTCCGGGACACGGCATGCCTGGCTGCTCGGGGGTGCTGGGGAACACTGCGCAGAGGGAGAGAAGGGGGGACGTCTGTCACTCGGTGCGCCCCGCAGAAGGTCCTGCTCCAGTCAGGCTTTGTACACAAAGGCCACGCTGCTCACAAGCCCACTGCTAGGAGACGCTCACGGGGCACAGCCGTGGGAGCCCAAGGACCCCGACGTCAAACCCCCTTTCACAGGACTTCAAAGTCCACTGACAAACCCGGGGCGGAAGCAGTCAGGGGACTCAGCCGCCCAAGGGGGCCTCCCGGGGCCGAGCCCGGAATCAGCGCGGATGGAGGAGGACACGCACCGTCTTCGCAGGTGGACTTCGGAAAGCACGTTAGGTCTCACTTCATACTCAAGTGGAGTCAAAATTAAATTATCTTAAAATACACCCTGGGCCTCCATAATAGATTATTAAAACAGAAGCTCAGAAAGTAGTAAACCCGAGGGGTGACAACGCCTCCCTTAATCAAGAAAACAGAAGTGGCTTTTTAAAGTACCACGGCCAACAGCGTCGAGAGGTCACACCAGCGAGCTTAGTGCCACGAGGCAGGCCGGGCTGGGTCTCGTTTGCAAACCACGTTTACATAAAGAGCCTCAGAAACGATGGTGTAAGCACCCCGCACCCCAGTACCGGGGACAGTGATGGTCCCACAGAAACCACTCACGGCCCGCCCGCCGTGCACAGCGGGGACTGCAGACGCGGCTGGCCGGCCACAGCCGCCAGAACGGCGCGCAGACACCCTGCAGACCCCGGAGGTGCTGGGGGGGCCGCCTGGAACCCTTAAGGTACAGAACCCATACTGAAATGACAACAATTTGCATTTCCCATGACTCACTTATAGCCCAGCTCTGAGCTTACCAGGCTGAGGAAAGCTGTGAGCCCCGAGAAAGGCACAGGGAAGGTCCCGTCCCCCGCTTCCCTGCCCTCCCCCCCGCACCATCCCGGGCTCCACCCACCCTCCTCGCTGGGGACCGAGAACAGGTGGAGGCCGGTGGGTGAGCCCAGGCTTCTGGAGTGTGCAAGGATGGTGACCTCCAGGCAATGGGGACAATGAGGACCAGCACCCAGAAGCCAGGCTCCCGTGTCCAGTGAGAAGGAGCTTCCCTGACTCTTCATCAGCTACAGCAGTTTTTTTATTTCGGGTAATAAAACGTAAGAGAAAAAGCAAACCCAAACTGCACTGTATTCAACATCCTCAAATTCCCTGGAATCCCGGCACGGTGAACCACAACCTTCCAGGAGGCGCTAGTCCCCCAGGCCGTCGGGGAAAGACACTGGGCTCCCACCTCCCCGGACGGCAGTGGGGCCGCCCCATCCCGCCAGCTGCCACTGACCGTGAATGGTGAGCCCTTCATCCCTGTGCTGACAGGCCAGGCGGAAGGCCTCCTCCAGCTCCATCTGGGAGGACACCGTGCAGGGGTCACCTAGGCGGGGCAAGAGACATCACTGGGGTCACCGCAGGCCTATGGCCAAGGGGTCTGACTCGAGTTTGGAAAGGTCTCTGCTTGGGACCCACAACAGAGCTGGGAAGTCCAAGAACGACCAGCCAGACCAGGAATCAACTCCGACCAGGGCCCCACATCGGAACCAGTGGACCCCCGAAGGGAAGTGAGTTCACCCAGAGCCCCGAGAAGGCCACCTGGAGAGTGAAACCGAGCTAACTCTCCCAGCCTGGGAAAGATTAAGGACATTCTTCTTGGGTCAGTCCTGGACGAAAGCAAAGCCTCTCTACCCCCATCCTGGAGAGGAACATAGAAAGCACAGAACCCACGCCCCCCCCCACCCAGGGCTTACCCCCTCCCCCGCCAGCCTTCTCAGATGTGTGTCTGGCAGTGGGAGAGGACAGAGTGGGGAGGGCACGGGAGAGGGTGGTCACTAGGGGGCCCTGGCTACTCACCCTCCTGCTTTCCCTGAGAAAATGAAAATCATAAAAGAGCTCACCTTTCCAAGTCACCTACTGGAAAGCCCAGAACATGAGAGAGGAAGAACGGGGAAGGAGGGCAAGGGCTGGGCAGCTAGACCCCCACAGCCCTCTCCCCTGCCCGGGGGCTCTCCTCCCGTCCAGCCCCCAACCCAAGCGTCCCTTTAGGGCGGCCTCTTCCAGGAAATGACTTCCAGTGTACCCCCCCCCGGAAGTGGGCTATTAACCAGCTTAATTCATAGTTTTAAACCTCTGTGAGGCAGGGCTGATCTAACCCCCCCACACACGTGCACACACACACAACTGACACACGCGCGCACACACACATGCAGGCACACGCGCACGGAAGACGTGGAGATTTACAGGGCGACGGACGCAAGACCAAGGGCTACCTTCATTGTCCACCCACTTGAGGGTGAGCGGGTGCCCCTGATGGAGACTGCACATCTCTCTCACTTCCTCACAGAGCTCCTCGAAGGTCATCGCTGCGTCTAGACTGGTGATCAGGATGTCCCTGGGGCAGAGGAGGGACATGTTTCACCAAGGAGCACATTTAAATCAAATACTCTTGGTTTGCTAATAACTGAGTTACTGATTTGTTAATAACTGAGTTGTTGATTACATGGAAATTTTCCCAAACAAAATATTACAGCACCCCAACAGAACCACTGACCAATTTTTTTAAATTACTACCATGAATGCCCTTGCACAGAAAGCTCTATCCTGCACCGGGCCAGGCCTAAAAGGGGGAGAGGGGATGAGGCAGGAGGAGAGGGGATGAGGCAGGGGGAGAGGGGACGAGACAGGGGGAGAGGGGACGAGGCAGGGGTACCTGCGCCAGGCAAGCACTTGCTCTGACACCAGGTTCAGATGCCAGTCAAAGGTCACTTAGAGGGGGTGGGGCGGTAGGCCCATGTGTTTAGCTCAAGCCCACTGGCTTCATCAGACCTTCACCCAAAGTTGGGGGCGGGGACAGCAGCCTGGGCTTGAGCTGGAGGGAGGGACCACTCCGCATGGTGGCTCCTGTGACCTGGCACAGCAGGGTCTCACGCGGATACGGATCCCCTGGAAATCCCCTCATGACTCAGGACACCCCTCTCCCACTCGGCCCCCGCTGAGACCCCAGTGACAGCACCTCCTCCACAGCCAAGCTGGGGGCCCCTATTTTTAAGAATGGCATCTTCAATGTGTCTGACCTCCGCCCCCAAACACCCTGCCAGCCAGGCGGCAGCTCGTTCCCGTGGGACACAGAGCTCCACTTGGACCCTTGCGGTTTGGATAAGTGAGCGCTGACCTTGGTGGGTGCTTTCTAGAACCCGCATCCTTGCCACAATCTGAGGACTAAGCCTCCCAAGAGGCCAGGGAGACGCACCGGGCAGGGGCGGCGGGTGGGAGTGAGGAGCTGGGGCTGGCAGGAACTGTCAGTGCACAGCCTGGAGCACCACAGAGGGAGAGAAAGAAGAGCGTGGGAGAGGGAAGAAGAGGGGAAGAGGGTGGGGAAGGCTGGGGAGGGGAGGGGAAGAAGGGGGAGGAAGAGAGGGAAAGGAGGAGGGAAGGGGGAGAGGAAGGAGCCGAGGTAGGGAATGGAAGGAACAGGAACGAGTGAGCGCCCCATCAGCCCGAGAAAGCAGACTCAACAGGTCACGTTACAGGCGGTAACCAAAGCGCTCTCCAGGGGCCAAAGTCAGGGGCAGGGTGGCGGGCGGCAGCGCTGGCTCAGTCCAGAGCTCCCCGGAGCTCCAGCCAACTCTGCCCAGGACCCGCCTCGCTTGCCGGCATCCCTCCCCTCGGTGCCCCACCTGAGGGCAGGCTGGGGGGTCCAGACCCCACCCACCCGGGCTGCTGGGGTATGGACTTCCTTTCACTGAGGATCCACTCTGATTTTTCACAAAGTGGCTTGTTGCTCAATCCCACAATTCCTGGCTGGGAAGAGGACGTCTGGGTTGTGACATCCCAGCAAGCCAGGACGTTCTGGCCGTTGGAGGAGCCTGGGGATCGGTTTTAACAGGCAGACCACCCTTCCAGGCCACAAACAGGGCTCCTGGACCTCCTCGGGTGGGGTGGCCATTCCCAGAAATCACTCCTCCCTGGAGCCCTGTCACCAAGCATCCCACACACACCCTGCTTGCAGGAGAACCAGCTGAGGACGGCAGAAAGGGCAGGAGAGGTCCGGCCCCACATCCCCAAACAAGGTGCCCTGGCGAGGTCAAGAGCCCCAAGCTCCTCCTGAGCTGGGACTATGCACCTCGAGGGGCACCTCTGGTGATGCCCCGGGGGCAAGCCACTGCGGCCAAGATGCCACCGGGCTAGGGATGCGCTCCCCTCCCAGCGCCGGGTGCTGCGGACCCGCGGAGCAGCCAGGTCCAATTTCAGGGCCCCCGAGACCAACACGGACGTAAAGAAGCTCTCCCGCGAGCCTCGTCTACAGCGCGCCAGGGGCAGAGGCAGGGTCTGGCCGCTGGGCACCGCGCCCGCCCCCCTGCAGCGCTGCCCCGCGGCTGCCGGGTGTGGGGCGCTCCCCGGGCGGGGCCGGGCGCTCCGACCTCCGACCTCCGCAAGGGGCCCGCTCGCCCCGTTTTACAGCGAACAGGTCGAGTCCAGGGCACCGCGCGCGGACGCAGGGCTGGATCGGTGTCCGAAAGACCCGGTCCCAGCAGAACCGCTCCCGCAGAGTTATGGGGACCCCCGCCGCGCCCCAATTCGCGCAATCACGGGCTGCTCACTGCCCCTAACCTGGGTCCTGGGCCCAGGACCTAGGTCATTAGACTTTTCTTAGAACTCCGGCCGGGTAAATTAGGAAAAGTTTAGAAAGCCCTGATTTTTACAGCTCTGCCAGGAGTTTTCATAATTTGACGAAAACTTCAGTCTTTCCAGGTTGGTGGCCTGGACGTCCAGCCAACTGCGCCGGGACTAGGTCAGAGCTGTGCCCCGGGCTGCGAGCTCGCGGCGACGGCCGCCTCCCGCGCCGCCAAGTCCTCCCGGCGAGTCCGAGCGGAGGCGAGGCTCGCGCGGCGGGGACGGACGCGCGCCGCCGCCGGGGCCCGGGCGCTCCTGGCCTCGGCCCCGGGGGACCCCGCGCCCTCACCCGCGAGCGACGTTCAAGGGCGCCTGGAGCGCCCGCCTCGTCCCCGACCGGCGCGGGGCCCCGAGGGCCCTCCCTGTCCCCCCGCACCCCGCGCCGCAGCAACGGCGACGCGGCGCGCGACGGCAGGCGCGGTCCGGGCCGGTCCCCGCGCTGCTCTGCGCCCCCGGCCCCGCCGTCGGCGCCGCGCGCTCACCCGCTGGAGTGCGCCTTCAGGCGGACGCGGCAGCCGCTCCCGTCCATCTTGGGGCCGGTCCTGCCGGGCATGGCGCGCTCCGCCGGCCGCCGTCAGCGCCGCGCCCCGGGCGCTCGGGCCATGGCGCGGGGACCCAGCGGCCGGCCGGGGCGCCAGGTGGGGCCCGCGGTGGAACGCGGAAGAGGCGCGCGCGGCGCCGGGCTCCCGGGGCGCGTGTCCGGCCAACTCCGCGGAACTTGCGGGGCGGGTTGGGCGGGACGGGGGGGCGGCCCGCGGGGGCGCGCGAGGGGCGCGCGCGGAGTCCCGGCGTCAGGCCCCGGACGGGGGGAGGTGGGGTCCGAACATGGCCGACCCGAGGCCCGGCGGGCGGCCAATCGGCGGGACGGGCGGTCCCGGGGCGGGGGCGGTGGCACCTGCGGCCAATGAGGGCGAGGCGGGGCCGCCACCTGGGCCAATCCCCGGGGGTCCCGGCGGCCGCGACCCAATGGCTCGGCGCGGGCGGACTACCTGTCGGGCGGGGCGCGGCCCACCTGCGGCCAATGGGAGCGCGCGCGGCCCGGCTCTGCCCGGCAACGGGAGGCGGCGCCCGGTGCGCCCCGAGAGCCGGCCCCTCGCGAAGTGGGCTCCCGGGGCCGCGTTCCCCAGGTGGGGCCCCTGCGCCGCAGCGCCCCGGGAACCTGTTGGAAACGCAAGCTGTCGTGGGTGCCGCCGCCCCGACTCACAGAATCGAAACTCCCGCAGTCCGTGTGGACAAACCCCGGGTAATTCGGAGGCGAGCGCAAGTCCGACGCCGTGGGGCCGGGGGACCGTGGGAAGGGGTCGCCGGAGACCCGAGGGGCGCGAGTAGAGAACCCGGCCTGCGTCCCGGGGAAGGTCCCGGCGCCGGCTGCCCTCCTCCCCTTACGGAATCCATGACCCTATCGCCGGGAGTCTTGTCTACACTCGCGGTGGATTCCCTCGGTTCCAGCTCGCGCCTCGGCCCAGGACACGGACACTGCATTTGGCCGCGTCGCCCACGAACTTCATGTCGGAACCCACAAGCTCTCCTAATAACTCCGTGGCGTTCATCTGGACAGCCTCCGCCGGGCGCTCCCCACACCCCCAGGGGCTGCGTCCACGGGGCCTAAATCTGCCGTTTGTAGGGCCTCGCCTGGGCGCCATGCGGGCACCCCGGACTCGGGTCTGCAGTCCCCTCACCCCTGCCGAACCCTTCCCCGCACACCACCCCTGCTGGCAACCCTGGCCCGGGAGGACTCCCCGCCAAGCCAGGACTCCGCCCTCCGGCTCTTAGGGCTTCTCCTGCCCAGCCTCCTTCCTGAGGCGCTTGCTGGCACCACCTTGGTACCGGGCACGGGGTGAGCCCGGAGAACCAGGTGGACAGTCTATATGGTCGTGGATCCCATACTCTCCCTGCACGCGGACTCAGCGCTAACCCTAACCTGTTGCAAGCCTACCTCTCACCGACCTGAGACGCTGCGAGCCCTCCCTTCTTGCAGACAAAAAGCTGGGGCACCTCACGCCTGTCCGTTTCCCTTTACAACATCACGGCTGGGAGCCCTCAGCTCCACTTTCTCTCTGGTCACCTCAGCATCCACCCCCCTACACACACACACACACACACACACACACACACACGGTCCTCACCACCTCCTGTGGTTTAAACACAATGCCCAATTCTCAGCTTTTTGTCACTTGACCCTTGGCGGTGGTCTGGCTGCTCCCCTGGGATGCCGCCCTCTGCCTCCACCCCTGCTCTCCACCTGCATCTCCCTCTGCTGCTCCCTCCTGATCTCACTCTTAAAGGCAACCCCCGCTCCCCGCCCAGCTTATCGTCTCCAACAAACTCGCCTCAGCCGCGCTCTTCCCGTGTCAGCCAGTGCTGGCCCCGTCCTTCCGGGTGCTCGGCTCGAAGCCCTCCTTCCCCTCAGTACCCACGCCCCTCCCTCTGCACCTCCACCTTCGGCCCGTTTCCAGATTCCCACCACATCCCACCACCTCCGCTGCTGCCACCTGGTCCGAGCCGCGTTCTCGGTGTGGGGATTTTTCCAGCAGCCTCCGATTTCCTTAAAACATAAGTCAGCCCGTGCCCATCTATCTGGTGTACAAAACACCCCGTGTGATTCCCACTGTTCTCAGGAAACGACCGTAGGCCCTACAGGACCTGGACCCCATTCGTGTCTGTCTTCATCCCCTCCAGACGCCACTTTACTGCCCCTTGCCTCAGGGCCTTTGCATCTGCTGTTCTGTCTCCCAGAAGCACCTTTGCCCACACCCACGCTTCCTCTGAGTCTCCACTTACTCTCTCCGATGCCTGTATTACCCTGCCCCGCCCCCACCCCATGGACTGTTTCCTCCACAGCCCCAGCACAGGCACAGAGCTCTGTGGCTGTCCGTCCAACATGAAGAGGAAGAGGTACAGGGTTTGTCCTGTCAGCATGTGCTCATGGGGATGAGCAGGATTCTGCCACGTGAGCAGCACCCAGGAGACAGGTCTGTGGGACGCAGCTCTCCCTGAGTCAGGCCCCAGCCGGCCCTGGGCAGCACTGTGGCCTTGTCCCCTGGCAGCCGTCCGAGCCCAGCCTGGACATGACCTCGGGCAGTGGAGAAGGGCGAGGTTGCGTCCCGGTGGGCGCAGGCCACCTCTGGTGGAGGGGGTCCTCTGATACCCCCAGCAGCGGCATTCTGATTGTCTCTCTCAAAGGCAGAGAAGGAGGCAGGGAATTCAGATGGGAATCGATGCCCATCTCTGAGGACGCGCTCGAACGGCTCCAGGATGCTTCTGGGAAGGGCGGAAGCAGGCAGAGCCTATGGTCAGTGAGACTCCTCGGACTCCAGCAAAGACCCCCGTGGGGGTCCGCTACGCCTCCGCATGGGGCCTGACTTCAGAACCCCACCCGGGGGATGTCTCCCTCATCAGAGCTCATGGACTGCATTTGTGCCGGCTCGGGACTGCGCGAGAGGCACCTCGTGGGGTCCGTGGGCGGCTGTGGGGCTGGCCTGGGCAGGGAGGACCATGCTTCAGGGGAAGGGTGGAAGCAGGCAGAGCTGGTGGTCAGTGGCACCCCTGCAGAGCGGCAGGAAGCCCAGGACTTTTGCTCGGCACACGGCTGCGGAGGGACCGACAGCAGGTGTTTCCTTCCTTTGTCATGGATCATGGGGTTTGGAAAACCTGGCTCGAGAGAGAACATTCACTTCACTCCCTCGTTAATTTGTGCAATGGATGTTGGCCAAGGGCCCACCGGGTGCCTGGATACAGTGGGGACTCGGCCAGACGCGGCTGCTCCCGCGAACCTGCATGCCAGTGGGGAGACGGGCCACTGTCATCGGTCACACAGACGTGGCAGTCTGCTGGAGAGGGGCAGGCTTGAGCAGATCCCTGGAAGAAAGCCTGGCACCAGGATGACCATGTGTGCGGTGAAGCAGGAGGGCAGGAGAGGCACGTCAGGTGGCCTGTGCAAAGGCTCTGTGGCCCCAGGGAGCAGGGTGGTCTGGAGGTGTTGAGGCGCAGCTGCAGAAGCTGCTGGAACAGACCCTGAGGGGCCTCGAGGGCCACATCAAGGAGGGCGGGGAGCCAGCAACAGGGCCCTGGGAGCTTCTAGAAAAGGCTGCCCATTCACTGAGCACGGTCCTGCCCACAGGGAGAGGGAGAGGTATGTCTTCATCCCTGTGGGCTTCTGGGTCTGTGTGTGTGTGTGTGTGTGTGTATTGTGCGAGCGTCTCTGTCTGCATCGTGTGTTTGTGTGTCCATACAGACGCTCCGACCGCCTGCGTCGGTAGGCACCTGTGTGCACCTCTGTGCCAGTGGCCAATTTGTTGCCTCTCTGCTCCAAAGTCACCATCTCCTACGTGGGGGCATAGATGGCATTCCTTCAGGACGAGGGTGAGGGTCTGTCGCCCTGGGCGACATTTATTGGGGCAGGGTCATTGGTCACAGCGAGGCCAGCCTGTGCGCGGCCGGTGCGGGGCCCCGGGAGCCGCCGTCCGCCCGCTCTCCCAGCAGAGGGCGCCCGAGGGCCGCGGCCGGAGGCGGGGCCGCGCGCGGCTCGCCCGGCGGGCGGCGGCGTGGCTGCGCGCCCGGGCCCGGGCCGGACGCCCCGCCGGCGAGAGGGACCCGGTTCCAGCCTGGAGAGGCGGCCCCTCAGCCCCGGGTACCGGCCTGCCTCCTGCCTGCAGTCACTGTCCAAGCTTAACCGCCCGTTATGTTAACTGGCCTCTGGTGGAAACCACCGACCGGACCCCAGCGCACACGGTCTCCTTGTGCGCGTGCGCGTGTCTGTGCGCTCCCCGCGGGGCCCCTGGGCGTGCTGCACGCGCGCCGTTGTGCGCCGTGGGTGCTCGCGTGCGCGCGCCCCGGAGCGGGCCCGGCGGAGCCCACGTCTGGCAGGGGCCGCACAGCAGGGAGGGGGCGTCGCTGGGCCCCGGCTGCAGGGCCGGGACCCCGGCTGCCGGGCCGGTTTGGACGGTGCGGCGCCGGCACCCACGGGGGCACACCCTGCCCCTGGGAGGGTCCCTAGGCTGTGGGTTCCATAGGCCCATTTTCTGAATGAGGACACTGAGGGCCTGGGTGGCCAAGCGCTTTGTCCAGGGTCGCAGGAGTGCAAGGCGCGGGGCCGGGCGTGCCCGCGCGGGTGGGCACGCCCCGTACCTCTCTCTTCCTGCCTGATGTGTCCAGAGCGGAGCCCCTCTCCCTGGCGCCCAAGACAAGCAGGGCCAGGGCACCATGAAGGAGACGCACTTCCCGTCCTGGGAAATGGAGTCTGTCCCGCTTTCAATCCCCTCAGCTGCCTGGGATTATATTTAAAACCCAAACCAAGCCTGACACGCATCTGAGGAGGCAGCGTGCGGAACCCGCGGTCACCATGGCAATGCCACTCGTGGGGGCTGCGTGCGGGTCTATTTTAGCCACAAGAAAACCATAGTTAACTAGAAGCATCACAGGGAGACACAGCGGCAGAGTGAGACAGGTCCCCAGCTGCTTGGCTGAGCCCCTTGTGCGCCTTCGCGGGGGGAGCTGAACCCGCCCCGGGCGACTGTCCGCATGCAGCCAGGTGTCAGGGGGCCTTGGGGCCTCCACCTTGCTGAGCTTGCCCTCCCCAGTCGTCTTCTTTTACTCAGAGACTGAGCTGGTGGCCCCCCCAGGCGGGCCCCAAAGCCTGGCAGTGTTTACAGACGGCTCCAGGGTCAGGCTTCCAGTAACCCGGTCCTGGGAAGGGATCAGGAGGAGGTCCTCACACCGCCACCAGGGAGGTGCAGCTGGGAAGGTGCAGCTGGGACCGCCTTCTAGAAAGCAAGGCGAAGACATGCATCCGGGGCCTTAAAGGTGTCTGCATCCTTGGGTGTCATGGCTCTGCTTCCGGAAATCCGCTGTAAGGAGGGAATGCAAGTGCAGTGTGCCCTGGCGGTTGCAGGGTCGAGGGTGAGAGATGACGTGACCATCTGCAGACTCCAGGCAAAGTCCACCGTGGGCCTCACCACAGGCCTGACGAAGTGCACTGGGGCTCTGCCCGGGCAGCAGGAGGCGAGGCCCCTGCCCGTGGCCCCACATGGCTGCGTGCAGGCACCGCGCTCAGGAAACACCCCAGCGTCCCCGTGCAGGGAAAAGATTCCCTGGGACCTTCTCTCCCGGGGTCAGCAGCCTCCTATGGCAGGGCCCGGGCTGCCCTCCCCAGAGGCAACGTGCAGCCCTCGCCGACCCCTGACAACCCATCACTCCCCAGGGCCCCGCAGGACGGCTGGAGTTGACAAACCGCTTCCTGCCACGCCCACCTGGGGGGAGGGCTAAGGCTTTGAGGGATGCTGCACCTGACAGGCGTCCACACCCCTGCCCACCTCCTCCACTCAGCGCCTCAGGGGAGCCCCAAGAGCGTGTCTGTCGAGGCTGACTGAGGGGACCAGCCTCCGGATGAAGCCAGCTGGTGTGCCTGATGGTTCCCGGGTCTACAGCTGCGTCTTCAGCTGCTCCAGGGCTGTGTTGGGGACGGGGGGTGGGGGGGAGCACATGGGGTGGTGTCCTTGGCACCTGGGGAAGTGGAGGGCATCCCAGGCTAAGGACCTGAAGCCCATGGCTGCCCCATCCAGATGCTTGTGCGTCCGGGCGCCCTTGGGAGGGGCCATCCGAGAAGGCCCTGGAAGGAGGGGCCCCCAGATGTTTCCAAATGGAGTGGTACGTGCAGGGGTGAGGCCCTTTCAGGGTGGAGCCTGGTGACCTGGCTCAGGAAGGCAGGAGGCCCTGGCCCGGGAGACTCTCAGGACTTGGAGACCCGGATCCTTCCCACCACGTGGCCAGGAGCTCTGTCTCGCCTCCCTGGCCCTCACGGTCTTCCCCTGGGACGTGGGACTCTGCAGGTGGGAGGGGACGGCCGCGGAGAGCACAGCTCTCAGGAAACGGCAGGCTGTCTTTGTGGCTCTGTTCACCGGAATGTGTCTCAGCCCCAGGGGCAGAGCCGGGTCCCAGGGAGCCCCCTCCGCTCTGGCGGCCTGGGGCAGCTCTCAGCCACTTCCCAGAGACTTCTAGGGGTGGGGGGGGGTCGGTTGACAACCTGGCGGGGAAGAACATGCTGCTCCTGTACCTTCACCTCCGTCTTCTCCCACCTTCCTCGAGAGCCCCGCCCTCTTGGCCGCCGGGGGGTCGGGGGGACACCTAAAACGTTCATGTGAACCGTTGATTCAGGCAGCCTCGTAGCTTCTGCCCAGTGGCCCTCATCTGTACGCACTCGCCTCCCGCCACAGAGATGTGTCTGGGTGTGGTGGGAGGGGCTGATGCTCGCCCACGGCAGTGACCCTGTCTGGGTGACTGGCCCGAGGCCTGCAAGGTGAGAGCAGTCAGCCCCCACCTGGGCGTCCTGTCTGCACCCACAGCTGAGCGATTTCCTGGGACTGTGAGCCGTTGGTGACAGAAGCCATGAATCCTGGTTCAGAGACAAGGGACCTTATACTCACGGCACAGAGAGTGGCACCGGCACCAGTGGCTTGGCATCAGTCCGCTCATGCCCAGGTCCCTCAGGAGAACACGGGTGGCCCAGGAGGGCCCTGCACACACAGGGATTCCGTTCTAGGAACCGAACCCTGAGCTCAGAGAACCCAGATTATGGGCAGAGAACACTCTGCCCTTTCTCAGGAGGGAGATAATTCCAAGCTGTTGGCTCAACAAAGGTCCTTGAAGGGATCGTCCAGAACAAAAGGCGGTTGGCATCTTGCCAACGAGATGTGCAGAAACGCAGAGACGCGTAGAAAAGTCTCCCAGTGGGAAACTGTGGTGCTGCTTCCCGACTCCGCTGGGCCCACAGGCCTCCCTCACGCTGCTGGTCACCGACTCCTGCAAGCCTCTGCCTGGTTTCCTTGGTCCGGGGGAGCCCCAGCCTGTCCTAGGGTCATCCACCCAGCCGCAGGGCCGCGCAGGCGGGCACCCCAGAGGCTCAGGAGGGCAGGCTGGACACCTGCTCTGTCTGACCCCACTACGCCCTCCCCACTCTTAACTGTGTTGAGTTTAGAAAGGGCGCGGGCGTGCCCCTGCTGGGTACCTCTTCCCCTGGCGCGGCACACGGCACATGCCATTCCGGTAGACCAGCTGTCTGAAAATCAGAGCCCTGATTACAGTGTTTACTAAATTCCATGGTGTGAAGTCACTGAACTTGGAGTTGGATGTGCAGTCGGCTCCTGGGAGCCTGTGGGAACTCCCTCCTCCTCCCCCCTCTGAATGCCTTCTTCCTGCGGCCCCTGGGCCAGGACAAGTGGGCTTTCCCCTTTCCTCAGGATCAATCCTACGCCCGCCCCCCGACAGCAGACCTTGGAGCCTGCGCTCCTCCACGGTGAGGAGTAAATCTGAGTCTCCTCGAATTGCCCTTCCTGTGCCAAGTGGGAGCTTAAAGGGTTTAGGAAATTTCCAAGGCACAGCTGGATTGCAAGGCTATTTTCTTGCTACAAATCCTATTTTGAATATCGAAACCCAAATAGTAACTCTGCCCTTCTCTTTGCATTTCTCCTTTAGCAAAGCTAATCACTCCTCAAACCAGGCAGGGTGGGTGCCTTGGACCAACCAATAAAAAATAGTAACATTTACTAAGTAGTGTGAAATTATCAGGCACTGTTCTAAGTGCTTTTTGTTTTATTTAATTAATTAATTTATTTAAAATATTAAATGTTTATTTTTGAGAAAGAGAGAGGGAATGCAAGTGGGGGAGGGGCAGAGAGAGAGGGAGACACAGAAACTGAAGCAGCTCCAGGCTCTGAGCTGTCAGCACAGAGCCCGACATGGGGCTTGAACTCAGGAGCTGTAAGATCATGATCTGAGCCATAGTCCAACGTTTAAAAGACTCAGCCATCCAGGTGCCCCTAAGTGCTTTTTATTAATGATGATACTAGTTACTCCTTACGACAGTCCTGTACCATCATTATCCCATTTTACAGATGAGGATGTAGAGGCCCTGAGATGTTAAATAACTTGCCCAAGGTTATATAGACAGGAAGTGCTACCAATGTCACCCCAGAGCCCACACTCCTAGCAACTACATCATGGGACCGAGGGGAAGTCATACTCAGAAAGGCAAGAGAGAGAGAAAAGCACATTTACCTGCCCCCCCACCCCCAGCAGTGGCTACATCTATTATACTGAAAATCCCTAACTTCTTGGTCATAGGTGCTTTTGGTGCCCTGGGCTCACCTCTAACTTCAGAGCAAAGGGGTGGGCGCTCCTCAAGCCGCGGGCCGTGTCCTGTCCCCGGTGCTCTCCTTGCCGCCGTCACCGTTCCGCCCCAGGACGTTGACACATTCAGCCCACGGCAGCCTGGAAGAGCGGGAAGTCACTACCCCTGGCGGCAGTTGCCAAACACTGGGGCATGGGAACTGACTAATCCTTAAAAGATGGTTCTAGGGGCGCCTGGGGGGCTCAGTCGGTTGAGCGTCCGACTTCGGCTCAGGTCACAATGTCACGGTTCGTGGGTTCGAGCCCCGCGTCGGGCTCTGTGCTGACAGGTAGAGGCTGGAGGCTGCTTCAAATTCTGTGTCTCCCTCTCTCTCTGACCCTCCCCTGCTCACACTGTCTCTCTCTCTCTCCTAGAAATAAATAAAACATTAAAAAAAAAAAAAAAGATGGTTCTATCTTTGTGGCCCCTCAGAGGGCCTCCAGGGAGGTGCAGGTGACATTGCCGTGCACGGAAGCATCCAGCTCAGGACCACGGGCCCCACGCCTTTTTCCTCCTTTCTGTCTCTCCCGACTGGCTCATGGCCACCTCCCTTCTCAGGGGCCACGTGCATGGGAGCTCGCAGCAGACTCTTTGCTCAGGTACCAGACATGCGCGTGCGGCCGGGTCCCTCACTAGTGTGGTGACAGGGGGGGCGTCCTGCTGGGAAAGCCAGGAAGCCCACACATTTAAAGGAGCCTTGCTGCCTCCAGCCAGAGGACAGGTGGTGCAGAAAATTAGGCCCAAGATGGGGCGCCTGGGTGGCTTAGTCGCTTAAGCGTCCGACTTTCGCTTAGGTCGTGATCTCGCGGTTCGTGGGTTCGAGCCCCGCGTCGGGCTCTGTGCTGACTGCCAGCTCAGAGCCTGGAGCCTGTTTCAGTCTGTGACTCCCTCTCTCTCTCTGACCCTCCCCTGTCTCTCGATCTCTCCTAGAAATAAATAAAACATTTTTAAAAAAATTTTTTTTAAAGAAAATTAGGCCCAAGATGCAATCATAAGGGTGGCAGATCCCAGAGAAGAACGACGAGTGGCCTTGACAGGTCCCCTGTGCCAGGATCCGGGGCCGGATGGAAGGCGTAGGACCTGAGGCCAGGTTTGTGGTCGTTACGAGTGAATCCGCCTGGGAACCTCGTGTTCCGCGTGCCGGAGGGGTCCCAGAGAAGCTCGCATCTCGGGAGGTTCCTGGAAGGTGTTTCTTGTATTAATTTCCCGGCACTGCTCTAACGATTGACCATAGACCGTGGGGCTTGAACTTGACTGTCTCACAGTCTGGGGTCCAGCAGGCCGGTCTTCCTGGAGGCTCCGGGGGGGTGGGGGGTCTGGGCCTTGCCCCTCCCCCAGCTTCCCGCGTTGCCCTTGGGCCTCGGTGACCCTTGGCTTCTAGACACATCAGCCCAACCTCTGTCTCTGTCTTCACACGGCCCTTCGTCTCCCACAGGGGAACACCAGTGGTTGGATTTAGGACACCCCCCAACCCAGCGTGACCTCATCTCCACCCGCATCCTAATTACATCTCCAGAGGCCCTGCTTCCAAACAGCACCGCGCTCACAGGTACCGGGGCTGAGGACTTCAGTCCTTCCATTACGCTTGCCCTCTTCACAGCCCACCCGCCTTCCCTGCCTGCACCCACACCGGCACCAGGCTTGGTGTGACCACGACAGGAGGGCATAGCGGAGGGACCCAGCTTGTGGCCGAAACGAACCCGCGGGAACCAGACCTCATGCGTGGGAGCGGTTCTGAGGAAGGCTGGGTGGGGGCTGTGGAGTATAAGACTTGGGGCAGCGGAGAGTCGTCGTGGGGGAGCAGAGTGGAGCCGAGCCCCAACCCACACGATGGTGGCCTGTCCATTTGAGGGGGAGACACTGAACATCTTGGGAGGGGGTGGGCCCGAGGCTGGGGGGAGGGGGTGGGCCCACTGGAACGACTCCACAGGAACCACCACCTTACTGGGTCCCCAGGAGGGGCTGGAAGACATGCCGCTCACTGAAGTGACAAGGAAGGGCGTGGGCGTCACCAAGAAGCTCAGCAGTGGCTGATGTGCGTGGCCAGTGTTAACAGGAGGAAATGCCAGCGTGGGCTCTGAAACGGGACAGGGTGACTGCACATGATCATTAGGGGCAAAGGGACGAGGGGACGAGGGTCTGATGGGAAGCCGGGCACCCGCGGGAGTCTGTGGTGTCCCTGGGGGATGGGTGAGCAGCTAACTGGGGCCTCGCTTGACGTGTATGAATAGGAACGATCAAGTGCTGGGGCGCAGAAGGCTGGTGTCAGCAGCCACTACAGGAAACCGTGACTTCTGGTCTCATGTCCGGACCTGAACCAGTTCTCATTCGAGACAACTGTCGTTGGAGAGAGGCTCTCAACAACAATCCATGTCTATCCAGGTCTCCTCCCAGAAGGGCTCTACGCCACCACACACGCACACGCGCTAAGGATTCCCCTAGACTTCCTGCCGCCTCTCAAAGTAACTATACCCTGGACAAATGGCACCCACAATTTCAAAGGACTTTAGGATACAGGGTATGAACTGACAATGATCTCAGGAGACCAAATGTCCAAACTGCGCCCAGCTGTTAGCATGAAGCCTCATGCATGTTGAGGGACGAACAGAGTCCTGGCCCGTGTCCACCTCATGCTCGATGCAGTGGGTTTGTGGACGCATCCTGTGGTCACTCCCTCATCCCCACGTTCATCCTGTGTGGACGGACTTGGCAACTGCCAGAGTCCCCTCGTTTTTCCCTGTCCTGTGGGTCGAGAGCCCTGTGTTAAAGTCAAGCCGAAGCCTGAAGCTGCCCTCACCCCTCCCCACCCCCGCAGGGAGGGTAACTCAGAAGTCCGCCTCCGTCCAGGTGGAAGTACGGATGTCAACGTCAACCTCAAAGACACAAGGGGTTCGGGAGTGGCGCCCCTTCCCCATATTCCCATTCAGTTCACTGGTGTCGGCTCTGAGCGAGCCAGGAGGGCGGCAGCGGTGCCCTGTGGTGCAGGGTATGGTGTCTGGCTTTGCCCAGCGCAGCACCCCCCCACCCGGGGTGCAGATCGAGTCGATGAGAAGGACTGACCACAGGTGGCCCTCGTGCAGGCCAGGCAGCCGTCCACACCCACCATCGTGCTCTCCAGCCGGACTAGCTCTCCTGCACGGTAACAATATGGCACACGGGACCTCGAATGGCGCCATCGATGTGCCCTCCTCCTGGGTCCACCTTCTTGAGGATATTCTGTTCATTGGACCTGGTGTTCAGGAAGTGGCCAGTGCTCTGTATGCCCTAGTGAGGTGCCCACTTGCCAGAAGACAGAGAAACCGTACAGTGGCCCTGGGCTCTGCAGGGGAAGTTTTAGGGGTATGATGGCCTGGCTCGTACTGGAACATTCCCTGCTGCACATCGCACGGTGCCAGGCAGGCTTCTTGGAACTGACACCACACTCGGGGTGCTCTGAGCGGGGCGTGGAGAGCAGCGAGCAGCAGGGCCAGGCTGGGTGCGAGCTCCCTGTCTCTGGGGCCTTCGGGCCAGAAGTCCCGGGTGCTCGAGAGGCCTGTGGCGGGTCCCTGGGGGGCCCCATCGGAGGGTGTACTGGGCCCTCAGGATCCTGGAACAAGGCCACACCAGAGGACCGTTCGCCCCACGAGAAGCGGCTCCCAAGATGAGACTGGGCCCCAACACCCACCAGGACCACGGCAGCTGCCACAGGACGTGGCGCAGCGATGCACGCAGATATGCCTGCCACGGGCACTGCTGAGTGGGCACACGGGCTGTCCGGCAGACAGTGAGAATGGGCCGTTTTGGCTTAGGGTCGAGTGAGTCTCAAGGGTGAAAAAGTTACATACAAAGTGAGCTCTGCAGAGACGACTCCCCGCCCCTGCCCTGCACCCACGGCAAGCACTTTCCAGGGCGTGGCAGGGCTGTCCCGGGCTTGCAGGCAGGGCGGCCTGGGGCGGGGGCTGGTGGAGATGCCCCAACCCCTCGTGCTGCAACAGGACACTTCAGAGAGCGCTCCACGTGTGGGGCGCGGGCTCCCAGCGGGGCAGGGGCCTCAGTGCTCCAGGCTGTAAGCACCTGGCCGGCTTTCCCGCATCCCCTGGGACATCTCCCCCTGCACGGGCTGACACAGCGTCCCCCGCCCCAATTCATGTCTGTCCAGTCCTTATTTGGAAGTAAGGCCTTTTGCGGCTATAATTAGTTAAGATGAAGTCAAACTGCATTAAGGGTCCCTAAATCCCATGACGGTGCCTCCATAAGACGAGAACACGCAGAGGATTCGCGGTGCTGGCCGTGGAGGCTGCGGGGCCGGGGCGGGGTGGGGGGATCCGGCAGCACCGGGAGCCGGAAAGGACGCTGGGACAGACCCCCCTCAGCATCCGGAGGAGACAAGTCCTGCGACGCCTGGGCCTCAAAGCCTGGCCTCCGGGCTGTGAGCGTGTAGATTTCTGTTGTTTTGAGCCCTCGGTCTGCAGCAGCCGCGGGAAAGTAATCTCTCCAAAATAAGGGCCCTGCACCGAAGTCATTGTCCCAGGCTCTGCTTCTGCACCGTCAGGCTGGCCCCGCCCCAACCCCCGCCCCTCCGGCCCGGGCCGCGGGGAGGCATCTCAGGGTCTGTATTGGCAACAGGCTCTCCAGTCTCCACCAGAGACAATGGACCGGGAAGCCGCCAGCCCCCGAAAACTGGCAGTGCGGCAACGAGGCGCATCTGGAGGCAAGCTCCCCGCCCCACCCCGGGCCCAGGTGCCTCTGTCACAGGAACCGCTGACACCCCCTTCCCAAGCTGGCCCCGCTCAGCTGCAAACCCTGATCCGCCTGGGCCTTCAATCTGCCCATGTCATCACCACCGGAATAGAACTCGGCGTTTAAAAAGCACCAGCCCTTCCCGTCCCTTTTTTCTGGCCCTGTAAATATGTGGGCAGAAATAGCAGCCTGCAGCCTGGAGGGAGTGATTGCTGGTTGCGGAACCAGGCGAAGGCTCCTGCCCGGGTGGGCCTCGCCGCGTGGGTGCCCGAGGCAGTCACAAAGGCCGGCTTTAAATAGCTCCCTGTGGGTAAGTGCGGCAGAAAGAGGGCAGCCTGCAGGGTGCAGGGAGGGTGAGGAGAGGCGGGCATGGGGGGGGCCGGGTCCCCGCAGCTGGGGGCTTGCGTGTGGGGGAGCCCGCAGCTCCATGAGCCCGAACCTCCCTGCACGTCGCCTGGGGGCCCTGCCCTGGTGGAACGCAGGACTTGGCACAGGACCCTGGTCGTGTCCAGGGGAGAGCGGGCAGCCTGGAGCCCAGCGGGTGCCTTCTGCGCACCATCTGGGGCTTGAATGCCTCACCCCCGGGCAGTTCTCCAGGTTCCAGGGAGGAGGGGAGCCGCGACCCTGCACGGGGTCATGTAGACCGGAGGGTGTCGAGGTGGTGAGGGAGGAAGGGACCGCTGCCCTTGGGCATCACTGTCCTGGTCTGTGGAGTTGGCCACGTGCGGCTGCCCCTGAACCCCCTGCTGGCCAGAGGCAGCTGGATCCCCGCTGACCCAGATCCAAGCTTTGTTGCTCACGAGCCACCTGCTCTCTGCTTGCTCCCAAGTCCACTCCCTTTGCCGCTTCTGGTCACAGTGGATGCTGGAGGTCTTGCTCCTGGGGCCACCCCACGCCCCGGATGACTCTACCAAGCTCTGAAGCCTAGTCCTTTGGAGTAGGGGCCCAAAGTGGCAGCCTGGTACCAGGAGGTGTTTAGGAGGTAGAGGGCCTTGGAGCTGGAGGTGGAGGAGAAGGAGATGGAGGAGGAGGGGAAGGAGAGGTGCAGGCATAGGTGGAGGAGGGGAGGAGGGAGGAGGGGAGGGAGGGGAGGGAGGAGAGGAGGGGGAGAGAGGAGGGAGGGAGAGGGGGAGGGGGAGGGAGAGGGGGAGGGGGAGGGGAGAGGGGGAGGGGAGAAAGGAGGGGGAGGAGGTGGAGGAGGGGGAGGGGAGGGGGAGGGAGGAGGAGGGAGAGGAGGTGCAGGCGCAGGAGGAGGAGGAGGGGAGGAAGAGGGGGAGGAGGAGGAGAGAGGGGGAGGAGGGGGAGGGAGAGGGGGAGGAGGGGCAGGGAGGAGGGGGAGAGGAGGTGCAGGCGCAGGAGGAGGAGGAGGAGGGGGAGGGAGGAGGAGGGAGAGGAGGTGCAGGCGCAGGAGGAGGAGGAGGGGGAGGGAGGAGGAGGGAGAGGAGGTGCAGGCGCAGGAGGAGGAGGAGGGGAGGAGGGGGAGGGGAGGAAGTGGAGGTGCTGATCACGGGTTGTGGTTTGGGCAGGTGGGCCAGTTCCCTCCTCTGCCCTTGGACACAGCCTGGTCCCCTGGGAGCGGCTTCCCTGCACCCTGTGCTGCAGCACCTGGGCTTCAATGGTCCACTGGCCCTTTGTGAGTGGCCATCTGCTAGCATCCCGTCCCCATGGCCTCGAGATGCTGCAGACCCCTGGGCAGCCTGTGCAGGCTGGAGGCGGATGGCAGGGCCCCCTGATTCCCCGAGCGCTGTTCACACAAAGTCACTGTCATGCTCCCCTTGAGGTGGCCTGGGCTGGGGCCCACCAGGAGGGCACCGCGGGGCCAGCAGGGCAGCTGCCCGGCTGCCTCCGCAAGCACAGCATGGCATGGACCTGGCCGACCTTGTCCATAGCAGCCAGTGCTCTGGGCTCCACAGCGACTGCAGAGCGGCCTGGTCCCCCCACTGCCTGCAGCCGCTTCCTCTGAGTGTGATGGCTGGCTCCGCTTTGGTGCCGTGGAAAACCTGGACCCCTTATTAAGAGCTGCCTTTCAGATCTCCAGTGACCGACGACCCCCATCACCCTGCTGCAACCGTATCACCCCATGTCCGTGGTGGGGACTGGGGACTTAGTGACCTCCCTTTAGCCATCACCATGTCTGAGAAGGCAGTGTAGTGGCACCCTGGCCGTGGGCCCAAGAGACTAAGTGGTGGCGGGGGGAGAGGTGTATGACTCCCCAAGCCTCTCCAGGTCCCTGCATCTCGGCCCCTCCCACCGACGCCCAAGGACGTGACCACATGGCTCGCCTCTGGGACACAGCTCTCAGCACCCCAGGGCGCAGCCGCAGCCCAGCCGCAGCAACAGAGAATGCAGCCAGCAGTCAAACGCTTTGTTTTATTTCATGCTGGGACCAAGGCCCATGGATGCCCTTGTCCACCATTTCACTAAGAAAGTAGCACCGCCAGTCTCCTCTCATGACATGGTCCCAAGCCCGCAGAGCAAGTGCCTAGAATCAGGATTGTTTTCTGAGTCAAATGCATAGGTTCCCAAGGTCCCTGAGCCTGCCTGGCTCAGCCTTGGGTCAGGCCGGCTCTGCCGCTAAGGAGGAGCGGGGTGGGAGGGTCTGCAGGAGAGCCCCCGGGTAGTCTTCCAGGTGACGGCGGGGACAGAGCCTGGGGTGCTCGGGGAGGCCAAGGCTTTCCTCCCTTGTTTTATGAGGCCTGTTGTTATGCCCCCTTTGAAACAGGCAGAACGGGCGGATCAGCCCGAGAGCCTTTCTCCCAGTAGCCACGGGCTCCAGGACGGGGGAAGCCCACCTGCAGCCTCACATGGCGTAGGCTGCCCAGTAGACGACGTTGACCGCCACGAAGGCTGCAGGGAACACTGCGCGGGCGTAGATGTCGATGGTGTCTGCATCGATGGGCTTGAAAAGCCCACGAAGGCCTCTCTGGCCCCCTGAGCGGCGCCCCCCTTGCTTCTTGGCCTCTCCCGTCTCCATCTCCACACACCTGTAGGAGGCCATGAGGTTCCCAGGCGTGCGGCAGCGCCGGCGGGACACTGCCAGCTCCTGGGTGACGCCGGCAGCCGAAAGGGAGAAGAGCACGATGGCATTCTTCACGTCCATCTGCACAGGGGGAGGGGCAGAGCTGAGCCAAGGGCAGGCTCCCCTCCAGGACCCCCAACCTGGGCCATGGCTGAGTCCCTGGGCAGGTGTGGCTGTGAACAGCGGCAGGCAGGGCCCGCTCTCCGGTGCCTGGGGGCTGCAAGTGGCCCACCCAGAGCAGTAGGAAGAGGGTCCTGAGTTGGTTCCGGAAGAGGGGCCCCACCAGGGCTGCCCCCGTGTCGGGGGTGGGGAGGACATGGGGGGGGGGCTGTCCTTGGTGCTGAACACGAGAGCCCACAGGCTCAGCCTCACCTCTGTTCTCTGCTCTGTGACCTTGACTTTGGCCTTTTGCTTCTTCCGGTAGTCAGCATTGAAGTGGGCAAAGGCGTACTCCACCAAGGCAGCAAACACAAAGACGTAGCAGATCCAGAAGTACACGTCCAGCGCCTTGATGGCCGAGGCCCGTGGGAGGGAGGAGCGGGCACTCACCATCAGCGTGGTCATGGTCAGCACCGTGGTAATGCCTGCTGGGAACAGGCGGTGCCATTTCTGAGGCCCCTGCCATCTCCCTGCCCTCCCCCACCCCCAGCCCAAGTGAAATTGGGACTCTTCTGAGCAGGCCTGGCTGGCCGCTGGCCCAGGACAGCTTGGAACAAGGGGCTGGAAGGCAAAACTTGGGCTCATGGCTAGCAGGATCGGGGTCTGGCTTCTGGGCCCCACTCTTTTACCAGCTCCCTCGGAGGAAAGGTCAGGGCCCCATACCTAGAGACACCCTGGCAGGCACCGCTGCCTGGCTGATCCAGAAGGAGACCCAGGACATGGCAACTAAGAGGACGGAGGGCATGTAGGACTGGATGATGTAGACACCCCGATTCCTCCGGAGGTGGAAGTGCAGGCTGAGCCGTGGGAACTGACCAGCTGCAGGAGAAACACTCCCTGTTGGGACCTGACCCCCCATACACTGTGGCGCCCAGGGGGAGGGGAGGACTTGGCAGCCACAGGGGGCCACTGCAAGCCTCAGACCCCTGCCTTCCATACTTCCCCCACCGAGCCTGATGGATCAGAGGCCTCCTGCGCCCTGGGCCTTGTCCCGGGAGAGAATCAGGGCCACCCAGAGAAAGGAGATGAGAAAGATCCGGTGCTGCACTGGCCCAGGGCACTCTCCCAGAGTGTGGCCAGCTCACCTCGGTGCACAGCCAAGCTAAAGAACATGCCCAGCTGGGCTCGCTGGCACCAATGACCAGGCGGTAAGAGCTGGGAAGGGACAGGAGGGGTCAAGAGACAAGGCATCCCCAGGTGAGCCCCACACGCTTTGTGTTCCCCCCAAACCTCAGGCGCTGAGAGCCTGCAGGCAGCACCAAAGGACTGAGGAATAAGGCAGAGAAAGCCTGACCCATATCCACACTGTGGCGTCCTGGGTCCCTCGTTCAGGGGCAGCCTGTGCCCATCAGTCGTTTTGCAGCTGTGTCCTCAGAGCTAACTAACGGCTTAGTTAGAAGTGCTAGAAGACCACAAGCCAGGCTCACAGGAAGAGGCTGTGAGAAGCCACATTACCCGATTTGAAGTTCATCAGCTCTGTGGCAAAGTGGTAGCTGGTGATGGTGAACTGAGCCAGCTGCAGCTTGTTCAGCCCGTGGATCTGCTCCTGGTTCTCAGACCAGTAGTAAACGATGTCCTCAGATGAGTAGCCATCTGCAGGAAAGCCCCCAGGTGGGTGTCCCCTGGGCCCTGGCAGCCCCCAGCAGAGGAGATAGGGGATGGCCCAGGAAGACCCAACCAGGGTCAAGAAGGCCTGCGGCCATGCCCGACCTCGGCCAGGTGGACAGGCCAGGAGAGCTGGAGAAGGGGCAGGTTGCCATCTCCAGGTGACTCACGGGGGCTGTCATGCTGGCTCAGTGACACAAATACATGCCTTGTCTGGGCTGCACACCGTCTGTGGGAAGGGAGCTGGGCTGCCCAGGCCTTCTGGCTCCCTCTCTGCCTTCTCTTCAGCTCAGGCTCCTCACTCCGTGGGTCCTGTCCCCGAGCCAAGCCAACTGCAAAGGCCCCTGGTGGTCTGAGCCCCCTCCCCCCCAGCAGAGTCGCTGAGCAGAGCCCCCGCCACGGCCCCTCAAGGGGCACTCACAGCTCTCCAGATGCAGCATGCACTCCTGCTCGTCCATGGGGTACTTGGCCAGATCCATGTCACAGGCCACCGTGGAGGTGATTCTGCCAGACAACAAGCCGGTGAGGCCTCTGGGAGCAAGGCCAGCTCCCGAAATCCTGAGGTCCTCCTGCTCTACCCCCTAGATTTTTTAAATCTCCTGGTCTTCAAAATGTTGGCAACAAATGCTGTTTTTAAAAGGCACGTGTCAGAAAACACATGTTCAAACAAGCGCATGTACATGTATGTTCATAACAGCTCAACACACAATAGCCAGAAAGGTGGGAATGGTCCAGTGTTCACGGACGGATGAGTGGATTCCATGCAGTGGAAGGTAAACAGGAATGACATCCCGATAAACACCACGACCCTCAAAAACACCGTGCTAGATAAAGGACAGAAGGCAGACACAGAAGGTCACATGGCGAATGATTCACTCGATCCGAAAACGTGAGGTCGTGGGGCCGACAGATGGAGAGTGAGTGCCAATGGGCACGAGGTCTCCTTTCTGGGGAACAAGACGTTCTGGAATCAGACAGACGTGACGTTTGCACAACACTGGGAATGTGCTGAATGCCACTGGATCTCTCACGTCCAAAGGGTGAATTTTGTTATGTGAATTTCATCCCCACGTGAAAAAACAAAGAGCCACCGTGTTGGCCAAAGAGCTGCACCTGGGGGCTTCTCAGGGCCACCTCTGCGGCTGCCCCTACTAAGCAGTATGGGGGTATGGGGCACCGCCAGAGGCCAGAGCACATCCGGCTCCCCGCTGAGCGCCTTGGGGCGGGGGGGCACTTCCAGGGCTCACCGGATGCTGTACAGGATCACCCCGTCAGGCTGCAGCCGGATAAGCTTGTTCTCCACAGTCACGTCGTGGAACCAGGCCGACTTGGCATTCACAATGAAGGTGTCCGGGAGCCACAGCTTGTCCACGAAGCGGCTGTCCAGGCCCAGCGTCTCGTTGGTGTGGTTGTAGGCCAGCCTGCTGTCCCGCCAGCTCTGATGCAGGAACACGGTCATGGTGTACTCCTGCAGGGGGAGGTGGGAAGGGCTGCCGGCTGTCAGCCCCGCTCCTCTCCTGGGGGCCGCAGCCAGGGCCAGGGCAGAGGCCGACCAGCACCTACCATGTTCACCTCCGAGATGTGGTCGATGCTGGCCACCTCGATGGCGAGAGCCACGTTCACAGGAGGCCCTGCAGGGGAGGAGCTGAAGCCAGGCTGTCCACCCAGTGAGAGCCCAGGAGGGCAGAACAGGGGTCGGCCAGGGTTTTGCAGGGAAGACCATGTTGGCAAAAGTCTGCAACGAGACCCTGAGACGATCCACCTTCCCAGCTGTCTCCTGGGGGTGGGGGGCTACTGTTGAGGTGGGACACACCCCTTGGAGACCACAGACACACCCCTCGAGGGAGCCGGGCCCGGCGCCAGCAGGGCTCACCCCCACAGCTGGATGCAGCAGACCCCCCGTGCCCCCGCTGGCCGCCCTCACCTCCAATGCCAGGCCGGAAGTTGCGAGCATAGCCCTCTATCAAGCCATCCAGGTTGGGGAGCCAGGATATCTCCAGATTGGAACCAACATAGTCCCCAATATCATTCATTGCTCTGGAAACACAAGGCCACTGGTCACAGGCAAGGCACCAGGGATGGAGCCCAGCTCCCTTCCTAGGCACCTAGGCCAGGGGCAGGCAGGGACGACCACTGTGAGAGCCCCTCCAGGCTGGCCCTGGCCAGTCCCAGTGACTCCTGCCAGAAACAGGGAGCCCACGAAGGAGAAGGGCCAGGACTCTTCCAGCTTACCCATCAGCCCCTCTGCTCAGCTTCCACCCACCCGCCTGGCCTTGAGTGAGCCTGCCAGGTCACACGGAGTCCCCAGCCTCCCTCCACCCCTGGCCTGAGGAGGGTGGCCAGCCCCAGAGCCCCCACCTGGATGAATAGCCTTGGGGGACCCTGACAAGGTACACGGCCTCCCTTTCAGCCTCTGACGGCAAAATGTCCTGTCACCTACTGGTGACCTGGGAGAAGAGCTGTGTGACAAAGAAGGAGAAGGCAGGGAGAGGGAGGGGATGGATGAGGTCCCGATCCTGATCGGGGCCAAGGCTAAGGGCTCACGGAGACGTTGTGGCTGACCTCCTGCCCTCTGTGCCCTTTCAGGCAGGCCCATGCCTGGCCCCAGATCCCCAGTTGTCACGTGCTCCTGAGCACAGCCTGACCCCAGAGCGGCTGGGGCCCCAGCCGGTGGCTGCAGGCTAGGCCGACTGACAGCCTATGCAGGGCCGCAGGGTGTTCCACACATGGCATTGCGTGGCCTGTACACACCAGACTGCCCAAAGCCCCCCAGCAGCTCCACCTACACACCCCTCCTTGTCCTTACCTATCCTGGGTGAACTATGTCACCCACAATTCACATCCACCCAGAACCCCAGAATGAGACGTTATTTGGAAATTGGGCTCTAATCAGTGAAGATGATACCATGCTGGATTAGGGTGGCCCTCAATCCAATGAGTGGTGTCCTTATAAGAAGAAAAAGCAGACACACAAGGAGAAGGCCATATGACAACAGAGGCAGAGACTGGAGAGATGCAGCCACAGCCAGGGGACGCCAAGCGTCCTGGCAAGACCAGAAGCTGGAGAGAAGCACAGAATGGATCCTCCTCAGAACCCTCCGGAAGGAATCAGCCCTACCCTCGGACTTGATCTTGGGCTTCTGGCCTCCAGAGATGGGAAAGAATAAATGTCTATGGTCTTAAGCCCCCTAGTTTGTGGTCACTTGTTACAAGGGCCACAGCCACCCCCGTCTGCCCACGGAGAAAGGCCCAGCCACAGTCGGGCAGGAAGTGAAGGGGGCATTCAAGAGGGCATTCAAGAAAAACACTCCTGTGTTATCTGTAGTGACGCTGTATTCTCAGGTGGGTTCTCCAACCCCGGGAAGGCGGCCTGGGTTAGGGAAGCACCAGCAGCTGGGCGCCCAGCCCCTCTTCTGTTCCACACACTGGCCCTTTGACGAAGGTCGAAGTCGAACCAGGAGCTCCTTAGCTAAGGAAACTCACAACCCCCCGACATATCCCGCCAGACCACCTTGGTGCCTCCGGGCAGCAGCCGGTCCAGGGTGGCGATAAGGCTGGTGATTTGGTAACAAAGTATAAGAAGGAACTGAATGAAGTCCTGGCCCCAAGTAAAGCACAATTAAAAATGCAAATGGAGGTCACCCTAAGGATCAGACATAAAGGGACTCGAATTAGGTTTTATTTTTGGACTGGCCCAGCCACCGCGGTCGCCCGCTGCAGGGAGACACCATCCTTCCCGGGCCTCAGGATGGTGGTATGGGCAGGCACCCCTTCCCTCGGCTGGGTCCCACACCCACTCCCAGGCTTAAGGCAAGGCCACGGGTAAGCCCCCGGCCAGGAAGCTCGCCTTGAAGTGGCAGGATGCCAGTGGATTTCCTAGCCTTTGCCATCCCTAGTGGATGTGAAGGGGACAGGCTCCCTGCCCTGTGTCACTTCTCACCCAGCACAGCGGCTGCTCGAGAGCCATCCAAGGAAGAGGGGCTAATGGTTGCCCAGGTGCCGGGGGCCCCCGCTTTCCTCCACAGTTCAGGTGGGCAGTTAAAGGGGTGGATGGGGTACACACTCTGCGTGGGGGGAGATTGTGGTGACTCTGACGAGCACCTTGGGAGAGAGGTTCTGCCTCATCTAGTGGCCTTGGAACCCAACGACGGCGTAGGGTGGGGGTTCCCATTGTGCAGACAGACAGCAAAATTCAGAGACACGCTCAGACTCCTGGAGCGTAGCAGGCACCATGGAAAACACTGGCAGCTTGCGCCTAGCTGCTGGGGCGCCACCAGGCCTCCCTGCCTCCACTGACCGCCTGAGAAGCAAGTGCACCCTTGTCCTTGTCTGGGCCCCTGGGGCCAGAGGGGAAAGGCGGGTGTAGCTGAGCGAGGCAGAGGGGCCTCTTCCCTGCAAGGGCCCTTCCAGCGTGCGCGTAAGCCCACGGTCCCTGGCGAGCCTGCTCTCGGAGCAGTACCAGCTGCACTGGCCCCTCAGTTACCAAGGATGAGAGGAATGCCACGACAGTCGCACAGAGCGCGGGCAAAGCAGGAGCCACACACACAGCCTCTCCAGGAGGCGGGGGTGCCCGCAGCCAGGGGGCCACCCCCGAGGGTGTGCAGCCGGCGAGCCCAGGCCCCTGCCACACGACTGGATCTTCAGCCTCAGGGGAGGCACAGCTCTGACCCGGCCCACAAATGCTGCACAGCACGCTCCTCATTATTCCGCAGAGACTTCCCTGCCAGATCCCAGACCTGACCTGAGCCGCGCAGCCAGGGCAGGCAGCCCCGCGCTCCCAACCTCTCCGGGTGTGAGGACCTGGAAGCGGAGGGAAAGCAGGCTGCCCACCTGCTTCTGGAGCGGAGGGCAGAGGGACAGGAAGCCAGCAGGAGAGGAGGCCCTGATCGACAGCACTGCACTGTCTGAAGGTCACCCACCAAGGCCCATGAAGCCCGGAGGCTCTCCTCCCAGCCGGGGCCATGGCCCCGCAGCCTTCCTGCACAGGCAAACGGGCACAGCCATTACCCCCAACCCCAAGCCAGATGTGAGTCAGAGATATGAATGTTTCAGTTTTTAAAAAGGCAATATAATGTACATACGGACTTGGGGTGAGGGTGGGAGTGGTCTGGAGAATTTCCCAGCAGGAAAGTACAAACAGGCCCCAAAAGTAGGGTGAGTGAGCCTCACATCAGGGCAGAACAGGCTTTGCCACCAAATGAGTTTTGGTGTCAAACTTGGGCTACGACTTTGGGGTTCAGAGCGGTTTGGACTTCAGAATCACAGCTACGTGGCTGTGCTGGACCAACAGCTGATCCCAGGCCTCCAGCACATACGTCCATGGCCACGCCTCAATGCTTTGCCCTTCCTGTTACCTTGAAGTAGGAAAAGGGAAAGGGGCCATGGAGCTGTACAAAAGAACAAAGCCTTCGGAGGACAGGGGTCGGATCAACATCGCCTGTGATCTCCCGCACGAACCACCCCATGGCCAGACCAGACCTTCCTGGCTCTGCCCTCGACGCCGCGAACAAGGACATTCTGACCACATCCCCCCGCCTCCATGTCACGTGCTGTCCGAATGCCTACAGCCCAAACAGGCTGATGTTCGACCATTTCCAGTTTCTAAGGCCTTTAACAGCAGTTGACTGGCCCGAAGTCCAGAGTGCTGGGGGGCATGGGGGGCGGTGCCCTACTTGCTACCGTGGTCCTGAGCCCTCGCACTAAGGGTTTTCAAAAAGGGCCCTCACAGTCCCAGGAAGGTGGCCGGGATACGGACATGGGGTGCCCCTCTACCTGGAGCCCACTTCAAGTCCCTAGAGAAGAGAGAAGCTGGCGGGGACCCTATCGGGAGGGTCCTAGAAGCCAAAGGGAGGAAGCCACAGCCCTTCTTAGCCTCGTCCTTCCCTGGGGAGACAGAGCCCTCCTCCCCTCCCCCAGCAGTTAGAAATCCTGAGTCGTCTCAGTCCTCCGCCCCCTCACCGCCCCCCACCCGAGGCAGCTCGCTGCTTCCCCCCTGCACACTCTGGAGTTGAGTGGCTGCCATCTGAAATGGGCCCTGGAAGGAGACTCCGCAGCGTCCTGGGCCCGAACTTTCTAACGACCACGCACAGCCCTCACGTCGTCCACCCCAGCCCTGCGGGCTGCGGCGGAAGCGTGTCGGTGCGGCTCGGCTCCCATGGGGAAGGGGAGCAGCCTCCTCCCCCGTGTCCTCGGGGAGGCTCCTCTCTTCCTGCCTGCAGCTCGCGCCGTGCGGAGCGCGCAGCCCGGGCGCCGGGCGGGCACCATCAGCCAGGGGTCGCCGGGGCCGAGGAGCCCACGCGAGCCCGGGCGCCGGGCGGGGATTGGGAGCGGCTCCCACGCCCGCGCGCAGCCCGGCGGCGCCGGTTCAGCACCGGGACGGCGGACAGCGCCCGGGGGCGGCCCCAAGGGCAGCGGCGCGGTGAGTCGGGGAGACGCGCCCGCGGGGGACCCGGGGTGGGGGCGGGAGGCGCTCGCGGGGAGACGGGGGCGGGCACGGGGGTTGAAGGCTGGAGTCGACGGGGGAGGTGGAGGGAAGGTGGGGGCTGGGGGGGAGACCGAGGGGCGCCCCCGGGCGCAGCGCGAACCCCGGCTCGCTCACCTGGTGCCGAGGGGCCGCTGCGCGCAGAGCAGCAGGAGCGCGGGCAGCAGCCGGGCCAGCGCGTCCATGGCCTCGGCCTGGGCGCTGCACCGGGGGCGGCGCCGGGTCCGGCCGGTCGCCGGCGCTCGCGAAGTTCTTCCCGGCAGCAGCGGGCCCGGGAGCGGAGGGGCGCGGCGCGGGCGCGAGGCGGACGGGCGGAGCCGGAGCCCGCCCCGCCCGAGCCGGGCCGCCCCGCCGCCCCGCCCGTCCGCCCCCACCTGCCGCCGCGCTCCGCCGCGCTCGGGAGCCGCGCGGATCCCTCCCCGGCCCCGGGCCGCTCAGCCCTGCCCCGTCCCGCCGGGCCGCGCCCCCTCCCCGGCGGGCCGCGCTTCGGGCGGGGGTCCCGCGCTCCCCTTCGCATCACTGCTGCCCGGGAGGCGACCCAGGCCCACGACCCGCCTGGACGCAGCCTCCCGCTGCCCGGCCAGGCGCCTGCAGACAGAAGGGCGCCGTGAACCTCGTCCCGGGGCTCTTCGTGGGGGTCACAGGTCCCGGGGGTCCGGCGGGTGCGGGGAGGGCGGTAGCGTTCCCACAGCCTTCGCCGGCTACTGGGAGAGACTCCCCCACCCCACCCCGCAGCTCCTTCCAAGCCCCTCACACTCATGCCAGAGCCGGCGCCGCCACTGCCCACCCTGGGCCGGCCTGAGCGGGAGAGGACGGGGGCGGGCAGCGGCTGCTTCTCTGGCGGAGGCCCTGGTCCCGGGATGCGCGACTTCTCTGCCAGCCTGGTCAGGCTGCGCCACACCTGTGCACGCCCCCTCCAAGGGCACTGCAGATGGCTGGGTGTAAGGACGGTGGCACCCACCCCTGCACCCCGTGAGGAGCTGGGGAAGTCAAGGCCATGAGCAATTCTTTCCAACAGAAGTTCTGTGCAGTTCCTCTCAAAAGACATCACAAACTTTAATCATTGTGGGCTCATTTGTTCATTTCCGGAGTCAATATCAGCTGACAACAGAAAGTGAATTCCCATGAAAACACCTAAGAACGGGCACACTTGTCCTGGAGGGTGTTAGGTCCGCTCCCATGACTGCAGACGCGGGCCCTTGCTGCTGGAATTTTCCAGCCCAGTGTTCAGTGCTGAGTGTCCAAGGACAGGGCCGGTTCCCAGCTTTCTTTCCTGATGCCGCAGAGACGGGCCCTAAGAAAGCCGGTCAGGGCTCCGCAGGAGTGCCTCCCTCGCAGGGCTACGGCCCCCTCTTTGGGTATGGAAGCACTGATCTCAGAATCTTCACGCCCTGCACGTACGGGGCGTGTGCTCTGGCCAAGTCTCGGGGCCTCCCGGCCTCATTCCTGGGTGTCCTTCTGCACATGTTTTGGGAGAGTAAAGAGTTCATCCCTCAGAAAGTGCCCAGAAGACGGCCTGAAACAGAGCACGGGCTGTGAGCGTCTACCAGCCCTTGTCACTCCCGCGCCAGAACACGGTCTTGTCTGCCTGCTTCCTCACAGAATCCCTCGTGTCTAACCCTCTGGCACATAATAGGTGCTTAATAAATGTAGGAAAAGACACAGTCTGAGTCTCCAAAAGCCAGCAAAATGAACCTAGGCAGCAGCCCCTTTGCTGCTCGGGGCTTCTGTCTTTCAGTCCCAAGCTGTGATCTCTGTGCTGGTCAGGCAGCCAGAGGGTCTGGCCGTCACACCCCGTCCATATTTGAGAAGATCCAGGGGCTGAGAGCCTCAGAGAAATAATGTTAACCTTTAATCACTTGATTCAATTAGTTCAAGGTGAACCAGACTCTGTTGCTATTTTCTTCACTTGCCTCTATTACCTGAGGCATAAAATTAACCTTAAACTTCCACTGCAAAGTTATACTGGACGGGTATTCTAGCCATAGCTCTGGCTATTTGGTCATCAAATCGCCTCTTCTTCCTCAAGCCCTGGAGGCAAGCATGTTGCAAAGCCGTGAATAGAGAAAGAGAGAAAGAAGTCACCGCACGCTCATCCGACCTACCATGTGGTGCGCCTCCTGCAGATTTCTCTAATAGCAGCTGCATCCCGAACAACCGGGATATTAGTGACCTTCAGTCAAAATACTTAATTTCTTCCCCAGAGTCTGCAAGCTTCGTTTTAGTTCTATATTATTCCTAACTGGTCTGTTTGGATCTGAAGAATGGGAATTTTCATTATTTGAAAATCAGTTTTTTGAAAATTAGCTTGGGGGCACTGGGCGGTATCCCCTTTTTTCATTCTCAGCCCCATTCAGATAAGATCCAGCTGCCCCAGAACAGAGGGAGCCGGTTTGGGGCAGCCCCACCAAAGGTCAGGAAACCAGGCCTTGGTTCTGTGCGGCTGGCCCCCGGCCAGGCAAAGGTGAGCCTCAGAATCAGTATCAGCCGGGGCGCCTGGGTGGCTTAGTCGGTTAAGCGTCCGACTTTCGCTTGGGTCATGATCTCGCGGTTCGTGGGTTCGAGCCCCGCGTCGGGCTCTGTGCTGACTGCCAGCTCGGAGCCTGGAGCCTGTTTCAGAGTCTGTGTCTCCCTCTCTCTCTGATCCTTCCCTGCTCACGCTGTCTCTCTCTCTCTCCTAGAAATAAATAAAACATTAAAAAAAAAAAAAAAGAATCAGCATCAGCCACGCCGGGGAAGTGGAAACACCCCACCTCTCCCTCCCTTTGGGAGGGTTCAGGAAATGCTCTCTGAGTCAGAGGTCTAGGTCAGGCCACCTCCCTTCTCTGGAAAGTATGTAGATTATTCCCCGTGTTAATTCCACGCCTGTTATTTTGGAGAAGTACAACTTTGATGAAACTCAGAATCCATAGAAGGAGGGGTCTCCGCAAGTGGAAAGCGCTCCGTTTCAGGTGAGGCCTGTGCGGTTTCCCCAGATACCCCGACAGCCCTGCCCCGTTCTTGGTACCACTAAGAGCGCAGAACAGGAGTCCTGGTGCCAGACCATGGGAATGAAACAGCGAGTTTCAAACCTAACACATCTGATCCCTGTACATCTACCTAACTCGTCCACGCCCCCCCTTGGACATGGTGGCCTCTCCGTCAGGCAGGACCCTCGCAGAGTCCTCTGGTTTCAAGCTCGGGGCAGTGACGGCCGTCTCTCTTCCCCTGCTTAGTGCAGCGAGGCGTTATGCTCCCCCCACATGGTGCTGAGCAGGACAGTCATGCATTTGGCCCTGGAAGGTATGGAAACCGTCTCCTTACTTAGCCCCCCGGAGTCGCAGGCAATACTTCTCTGGGGCGGAGCACAGCAGTGACCTAAGCTGCATCTGAAGAAGCCACAAAAGTGTGGTCTGCTGGTCTATTTGCTTCTTGAAATCCTCGACCTGGAGCTCTTTTGCATTATTTACCTTTTGGGTGATCACTTCGTGGGATGCTCGCAGCCAAAGGGAAGGGATGGCACTGAGTCGAAGGCTTGGGCGGAGAGCTGGCCTGAATCCATCCCACCGGCACGATGGGCCCCGGGAGGTGGAGGTGAGTCGTGGGGATCCGGGAAGGAAACAGCACTCGCTAAATTTAAAATCCCTGCCTGATATGTTTGTGAAGCTGCTTTATTATTTTCCTGGGGAAAAATGCACCAAATAGAGAAACGGCAGTGACAAAAGAATTTTCTTGAGCTTAGGATGTAATTATTGATGCTATGATTTTCAGATGGAATCTATTCATTGAGAAGCGAGGAAACTTGGCCGAAAGGACTGAAAGCACACTACTTGCAGCAGCCTGGGGTTGTCCGTCTGCTTAGACAGAGGACGGACTCACAGCAAACAGGGCTTGGCTGTGATGCTGTTTTCAGGAATCGAGGCCCCGAGAACCAATACACAATCGAACTTGGCCCCTCAGAATGTTTTCTATGTGAGTCAAATGGACATTCAAGTACAAATGGTCATGTTTAGGGGCGCCTGAGTGGCTCAGTAGGTTAAGCATCCAACACGGCTCAGGTCATGATCTCACAGTTTGTGGGCTCGAGCCCCGCCTCGGGCTCTGCCCTGACAGTGCAGAGCCTGCTTGGGATTATCTTTCTCCCTTCCTCTCTGCCCACTCATGCTTTCTCTCTGTCAAAATAAATAAATAAACTTAAAAAAAAACAATTGGTCATATTTAATGTGGAGAAATCAGAATTCTATTCTTCTCTCTTATAGTGATTTGGGGGTGCCTGGGTGACTCAGTCGGTTAAACGTCTGACTCCTGATCTGGGCTTGGGTCATAATCTCATGGTCCATGGGATCGAGTCCTGCGCTGGGCTCTGGGCCGACAGCATGGAGCCTGCTTGGGATTCTGTCTCTCGCTCTCTACCCCTCCCCCACTCGCTCTCAAAACATGTAAGTAGTGATTTGAATTCTTTCATGTGGTAGAAAACATTGAACACAAATTAGCGTTCCTGACAACAAAGGCTGTCAGCCCAGTGAGGAAAACATTCCACTTTGGATAGAGCCACACGGAATCAACCACGTGGAAACTCAAGGAGCCACTGAGGAGAAGGGTCCCGCCAGCAGCTGGGACGAGGCTGCTCCCAGACTCTGTGACAGGAAGACTCTGTGGTCCCCTCGTCTCTCACTGTCCTCAATGCTGGCCCTCCAGGCAGGACGCTGGAAAAATAAAAACAGTGATCTTTTATATACTTGATATTCAATTACCTTCATTAAACTTCCTCAATCACACACACACACACACACACTACATGCTAAATATTGGTCTAGATGTTGGATGTGAAGAAGATATAAAAGGTCCCCTTCTCCACTGAGTTCCCCTTCTAGAAGGCGGAAGATGGACAATTAGTAAATAAACAAACCTTATTAAGGATGAAATACATGCGGCGATGGAACGTAAGCAAGATAATAATAGAGTAACTGTTCTGGGAAGGGGACAGTTAGGGCAGTCAGGGAGGACCTTGCTGTGAAGTAGCGTTTGAGCTGAAACTTGAAATATGTCTTATCCCTCCTGGAGCAAAAGCCAGCTGCATCAAGGCCCAGGTAAATGCTCCAGGTAGAGAATAGAAAGTGCAAAGGTCCTGAGGTGCCTGGCTGGCTCAGTCGATGGAGTGTGCAACTCTGGTCTCTGGGTTGTGTGTTTGAGCCCCACATTGAATGTAGAGATTACTTAAACATTTTTTTAATTAAAAAAAAAAAAAGCAAGGAAATGCAAAGTTCCTGAGGCTGGAATGAACCAGCAAGTTCAAAAAGAGGCAAAGTCAGGCCAGTGTGGGCTGTGAAGAAGACACGAGGGAGAGGGCCAGCTGAGGCAGGTGGGCTCCAAGTCATGCACGGCCTATAGGGTTGTGGCCTGGATCTAGGTTTTATTTCATTTTATTTCATTTTCTATCAGTTTTGTTGACATGCAATTTACATATAATAAAATGCACCAATTTTAAGTATACAATTTTATGGATTTCGAGACGTGTCGGATTGCACAGCCACCACCTCAGTCATGACGTGACACATTTCCACCACCTTCAAATGCTCCCTCCTGCCCCTTTGCGGTCAGCCTCCTCCCCAGCCCTGGTCCCAAGGAACCACTAGCATCTGCTTTCTGTCACTTCAGTTTTGTTTTTCTAAAGTATAAATGGAATCCCACAGCATGAGTCAGTGCAGGCAGCCTCCGGCGTGACCGCTGCCCCCGAATACTGGGCAACCCCTCCCTGGCACGGGGTCGCATCTATGGACTTGTTTCACTGTCGACGGTGACAAGACATCACTTCCAGGGTTAGCTTGTGAAGAATGTGACTTGGGTCTTGCTGGCCCTCTACTCGCGCACGTTGATGGAGCCAGCGGCTGTGTTGAGTCGATATGGCAAGAAGCTCACCGGGCCAGGCATGGGGGGCTCGCCCTTGGTCCAACAGAGCGGACAAACCTCTAGATGACTGTGTCCCTGGCCAATATCTTGGTCACAGCTTTGTGAGAGACAGAGCTGGGATCCTGACCCACAAATGCTAAGGGATACCGGTGTAGTTTTATCCACCATGTCCGTGGCCATTTGTTACATAGCAATGAATTCCTAGCACGGTAGTAACAAAGGAGACTTCTTTCACTTAGTAGAATACGTTTGAGATTCACCCAAGTAGTAGCATGGATTGGAAGTTTTTTTTTTTATTGCCGAGTGGTGTCCCTTTGTATGAATACATCCCTTTGCCTCAACCCACCTGCTGATGAGTATTTGGGCTGTACCCAGTTTTCAACTATAGAATATAGCTGCTTTCAACGCTCAGGTGCAAGTCTTTGTGCGGTCACACATTCTCATTTTCTTGGAATCAATGCCTATTGTAGGATTATGAGATTTTAGGGGGAATGTATGTTTATAGGAAACTACCAGTCTGTATTGGTGTGGCTGTATCATTTTGTTTTCCCACCAGTGAGGGAAGAGATTTTAAGATGCTGTGCTTCCCCATCAACACTTGCTTAGGAGTCTTTAATTTTGGCCATATTTGTAGCTATATAGAGACATCTCATTGTGGATTTAATGTGAATTTTCTTAATGATTGATAACACTGAGCATCTCTTTATGTGCTTGTTCAAATCTTTTGTCAAAATTTAAAAATGAAATTGTTGGTTTCTTATTGAGTTGTAAGAGCTCTTTGTATATTGTGGATACAAGTGCTTTGTTGCATGTATGTTTTGCGAATACTTTCTCCCAGCCTGAGCTTGTCTATTCATTTTTCTTTTTCTCTCTTTCCTTCCTTCCTTCCTTTTTCTTTTTTGAGGCAGAGAGAGAGAGAGTGCACATGCACATGTAAGGGAGCGGGGTGGGGAGGGGCAGAGAGAGAATCTCAAGCAGGCTCCACACTCAGTGCAGAGCCCGATATGGGGCTTGATCCCACAACCCTAGTATCATGACCTGAGCCAAAATTAAGAGTCAGATGCTCAACTGACTGAGCCATCCCGGAGCCCTACTGTCTATTCGCTTTTTGTAACAGTATCTTTTCAAGAACCAAAGGTTGGGAGTCTTATTTATTTATTTATTTATTTATTTATTTATTTGAGAGGGGGAGAGAGAGAGAGAGAGAGAGAGAGAGCACGAACAGGGTCAAGGCAGAGAGTATCCCAAGCAGGCCCTGCGCTGTCAGCACACAGTCCAATGTGGGGCTCCAAATCATGAACCCTGAGATCACGTCCTGAGCCAAAATCAAGAGTTGGGTGCTTAATGGACGGAGCCACCCAGGTGCCCCAAAGTTTTTAATCTTGATGAAATCTATTTTGTCAACTTTCCCTTGCAGCTCACGCTCCACTTCAGGCCCCTTCCCTAAGTGGCCTGGGAGCTTTCTCCAGGCAATAAGCTGAGATCCTCAAAAGGCTCACCTAACTTTCTCCCGTAGTTCAGGGATCAGTGTCCTTAATTCCCTGGTGTCCAAAAACCTGACAGCTGGTGTCACTTAGTATATGTATATTTTGTTGAGTTTTTTAGTTGTTTTGGGCAGGAAGGTAAATCTGTCTCTGTTACTCCATCTCAGTCAAAAGCAGAAGCTTGTCATCATTAAAAATTTTTTTTCAAATAACAGCTTTATTGGGATATAATTCACATGCCATAAGCTTGCTTTCATTTTTGAAAGCTGTCTTCTCTGAGCACAGAAGTTTAGATGATAGTGGTTATTTGTTTTTCGTTTTTATTTCAGTGTCTTTGAGTTGCTGCCCCGTTGTCCGTGGCTGGCATGGCTGCTCTCAAAAAGATTACTGACGTTGCTTTGTTGCTCTGTATGAAATGTGTCTTTTCTCTGAGTGTTCTGAAGAGTTTTTCTTTATTTCTCATTTTCATCAATGTGATTATGATGTGCCCTGGTGCGATTTTCCTCTATTTATTCTGCTTGAGGTTTGCTGAGTTTCTTGGATCTGTGGGCTTATTGTTTTCATCAAGTTTGGAAGATTTTCAGCCACTTTGGCAGCAAGCTTCCTATCCCCTGGGGTCCTTGCCAGGGTATTAAATCCATATCCTGAGAGGATGCCCCGCATCAACAAACTCTTCCTTTTATAGTCGCATGTTCGGCCCCCTGATCGAGCACCTTCCAAATCCATTCCATGGCTCATTCTCGCAGCTCCTTTGGCATATAGCCCCCGTTAGTCTTGAAGATAAAACTTCCGGTTACTTTACCAGCAAAAGATGGGTTTATGGGGGAATAAAAGAGAATTGCAACGTGGCCACGCAAGCTACAGCAAACCCACTGGAGAGTCCAGCGAACAAAGGGGACGCGGGCTTTTCTATAGAGGTGGGTGGCCAGGTGGGCCTGAGCAGCACATCCAGGGCAACAAACCAGAAGTTTGAAGTGAAGTGTCTGCTCCTCGGCCGGGCTGGGATGGTCTCTCATTGGCTGAGCTGTTGCTAGGAGGATGAGGAAAGCCTTTCCTCCTGCAGCTGGGGGCGTGAAGCAGCACCACCTGCGGGGTCCCTGTCTTCTTGTTGGGTGAGCAGTTGACGGGGAATGGAAGGGCCTGAGAGCACCCCCTGCAGAACCTCCTAACTGCATTTTAGTGTGGGTTCTGGCTTTAATTTTCACGCCCCTTTCTCTCGTCAGGCCCAGCATTTATTCTACGAGGCTATGCTGCAACTCACCCTGGTTGCCAGGGCGGCTACGGGGGGGTGGGGGGGGGGAAGGGGGTGCAGATACTGAAAAGGACCTTGTTATCTGTTTTTCGAAGCCTCGAAGCCTCTGCAGAATCTTCCCATAAGAGGGGAATGCTAGCTCTTCCTAGGTAGGGGCGAGCAACCGTTGCAGGCCCTGAAGTTTCAGAAAAGTCTGAGGAGCCAACACCTTTTGGGGCATCCACCCAGCTCTACTCATCGCGTGTCCAGGTTTTCCCAACCAGGACCCTGACCTTGGCATTGCAAAGCCACCTTGACTGAGATCCAAGGCAGTTCTGTTTTTTATTTCCTGAGGAACCTTCATGCTGTTTTCCATAGTGCTTGCGTCTATTTATATGTCCACCCAAGAGCACAAGGGTACCCTTTTCTCTACATCTTCGCCAACTCCTGTTATTTCTTGTCTCTTTGATGGTAGCCATTCTAACGGGTGTGAGGTGATATGCCACTGTGGTTTTTGATTTGCATTTCCCTGATGATTAGTGGTGTTGAGCATCTTTTCATGTGCTTGTTGGACATCTGTATGTCTTAGTCTTCCTTGGGAAAATGTCTATTCAATACTCTGCCCATTTTTTTTGATCGTCAAGTAGCTAACACACAGTGTAGTTTTGGCTTCAGGAGTAGATTCCCAGAGTCTAATCATCACTTACATACAACACCCAGTGCTCATCCCAACAAGTGCCCTCCTCAATGCCCATCACCCATTTTTCCCATCCTCCCGACCCCCCACCCACATCAACCCTCAGTTTGTCTCTGTATTTAAGAATCTGTTATGGTTTGGCTCCCTCTCTGTCTGTATCTTAGTTTTCCTTCCCTTCCCCTGTGATCATCTGTTAAGTTTCTCAAATTCCCCATGTGAGTGAAATCGTATCTGTCTTTTCTGACTGACTTATTTCACTTAGCATAACACTCCAGTTCCATCCATGTTGCTGCAAATGCACTCTGCCCATTTCTTAACTGGATTGGTTGGATATTTTGCCATTGAGTTGTAGAAGTTCTCTGTATATTTTGGACATTAACCCTTTACCAGATACGTGATTTGCCAATATTGTCTCCCATTCTGTAGGCTGCCCTTTCGTTTTGCGGACGGTCCCCTTTGCCGTGCAGACGGGCTCCGGCGCGGTGCGAGCCGGGCTCTCGTGCGGTGCGAGCCGGGCTCCAGCGCGGTGCGAGCCGGGCTCTCGTGCGGTGCGAGCCGGGCTCTCGTGCGGTGTGGTCCCGCCTGGTTATTTTTGCCTTTGTTGCCTTTGCTTTTAGTGTCAATACACGTAGTTTCAATTATTTGTGAGCTGTCTCCAACTTTAGATCCCTGGACAAGGTGCCAGCTAGTCAGTAGCAGCCAGATGACTGTACCGCTCTTGCCTGCATCTCCTTCAGCCTCCCAAACACACATCCTTCTCAGTCACTGTACCAACCACTCTTCTCCCAATTTATTACTGGTGAAAATTTTACCAATGGGCTGCCTCCTTGTTCAAAGCATCCACGTGCTACGCAGGCTGGGCTACTCATTACCAGCTGGGCGGTGAGTGATCTAGTTGTAAATCCCCGCCTTACCACCTAGTTTCTCAGACCCTTGCTGCTACCAACTGTCAATTTGGGTCCCCTAGTAAGCATCCCATGAGATGGCACTCAGGATGCAAGAGCTTCACTGGGCGCTCGTGGCTATGATAGATTGGGAGTGGGAGCGGGGAGTGACATTGGGCCAAGGAAGCCCACAGACTGCAATACTGATCGGAAGCCTGTGAATGGAAAGTGGGAGGAAGTAGAATCGGGCGGGGAGAATCTGACTCTAATGAAAATCTAACAAAGTTTGGGCCAACCCAAAGGAAGGGGGTGGAGGAATGCTGGAGCAGAGATTGTCCATTAGAGGAGTCCTGGGTTGATGGAGATGGTTCCCCTAGAGCCCGTGCCGTGCTCAGTCACCGACCAGAGACCACCCACAGAGAGAGAACTCGGTCCTGCACATGGAGGTAGGCGGCCAGCTGCACTCCTAGCAGCTAAATGCAAATCCTCTCTTGAAGGGAGATCGGAGTGGAGCTCCTCCGTGGCTGCTACGACAGAATAGTCGCTCAGTATCCCAGCATCTGTCAGAGATGATCAATGAGGATTTTATTTTTAAAATAAATAAAATAAATTTTTGCTGTGCTTCAATCTATTATATTTACCTTTTTTTTTTTTTGGATACTCAAATTGTCCTTCCTTCGGCCAGTGGGAGTGCCTCTGGCTAGAGAATCATCTGACACAATGCTGGACTCATTGACAATTTCCTTGCTTTCTGTTGATAAGAAACTCCAGGATTCTCTTGTGTCTTTTCTTTTTCTTTTCTTTCTTTTTTTTTTTTTTAATATTTATTCAGTTAGTTTGAAGGAGAGTCAGCACCTGTGCAAGTGGGGGAGGGGCAGTCTGGAATCCCAAACCAGGCTCCACACTGTCCGCACAGAGCCCAACACAGGGCTTGAACCCACAAACCAGGAGATCATGACCTGAGACAAAATCAAGAGTCAGATGCTTAACCAACTGAGTCTCTCAGGCGCCCCCATCAGGTATGCTTTCTGCCTCAGATCTGAAATCAGTCGTTTTTCTAAGAAGCTATGGGTTTGTTTCCATGGGAGACAGCACGCGGCGACAACTGTCAGGTGCTGAGAGTGCTCGCTCCTCCCGAAATGGTGATTGTTTCTAGACCCGTGCAGCCCAAGAGAACAATGAGGACTTTCCATATCTGCGCTAACATGGCAGTGACTAGCCACACGGGGCTATTGAGAGCTTGAAATGTGGCCACTGCAACCGAGGAATGGAATTCTTAATGTTATTTAATTGAAATGTTTTTCTTACTGTAAAATACACATGACATAAATGCTACCTTTGTAACCACTTTTAAGCGTACAGGTCACAACCTTGCGCACATTCACATTGTCTGTAACCATCACCACCGCCCATCGCCAAAACCCTTCCATTTTCCCCAACTGAAACTCTGTCCCATTAAACACTAACCCTCCATTTCACACCCACTCCCGCCTCCTAGCAACCACCGTTCTACTTCCTGTCTCTACAAATTTGACTACTCCACGTACCTCATATAAGCGAAATCAAACAATATTTGTTCTTTTGTGTCTGGCTTTTTTCACTTAGCATAATGTCTTCAAAGTTTATCGATGTTGTTATGTGTCAGAATTTCTTTTCTTTCTATGGCTGAATAATATTCTATTATATCTATATATACATATCACATTTTGTTTTTCCATTTTTCCACTGATGGACATTTGGGTTGTTTCCACCTTTTGGCTATTATGAATAACGCTGCATAAACTGGTGTACATATATCTGTTCAAGTATTTAATTTTAATTAAAAAAATTCTTTAACATTTATTCATTTTTGAGAGACAGACTGGGGTGGGGGAGAGGTGCGCGCGGGTGCGCACACACACACACGCACACGCACACGCACACGCACACAGAATCCAAAGCAGGCTCCGGGCTGGACGCAGGGATCGAACTCACCAACTGTGAGATCATGACCTAAGCCAAAGTCAGATGCTTAACCGCTGAGCCACCCAGACGCCCTTTTTTATTTTTCAATTTAAATAGTCACATGTGTCCAGTGGTTATCATATTGGACAGTTCTAGGCCTTTTCAGTGGATAGAACTAAGAAATACATTTTTAAAAGATTATATTGTCATATTAATATTTCCCATTCGAATCCAAGATTACAAGTTTTTAACTTATTTTGCATCTCTTCTCTCAAGCTAAAAGCATTGGCTCCTAATATTAACCACACTACGTAATTGCTGTATCCCACTTTACACGATTCCAGAATAGCAACAGCGATATTACCATCAAGACCAGGATTAACGCAAACAATTCGAGATTTCTTTGCAGCTCTTTCCGCCCTTACAAAGTGTCAGGTTTTAATGTCACTTGAATTATTTTCTGTGTGGCTAAGCCCCCAACCTGACATACCGCTAGGATCATTTGTTTCATTTTGCTTCCAATTTTCAGGAATTGATTTATTTTTGGCTTTGTCATTACACAGTTCCAGAGCCAAAGGGACAAGCACGTGTGGAGAACTCCAGTTTCCACGCACACCTCACCTTCCTGACCCTGGCTGGTAACCGTTTGTACGTTACTTTTCAAGGTAGGAAAATGCCCATGTGTATTCTTATCGCCTCTGCCCCTTCTTAGTAAAATACCACACACACCGTTCTGCGACTTTATTATTATTTTTCTTAACAATACGTCCCGAAGGTCACTCCGGGACAGAGCATGGAACAGTCACAGCTGCTCCACTGCGCGGCTGCACAGCACCTTGGCACCCTCTTCCCGGAGCTCCCACGGGTGCACCCCGGGCGCTTTCCAGCCTTTCGCTATCCTTCCCTTCTGCAGTACAAAGTGCAGTGATGGAAAGGCCCAGAGACGCAAAGCTGGGGAGAAAGCAGCTCCGCCACGTCGCCATGTGCGCGGGTGCGGGAGGGGAGCATAATTTCTGCCAGAGGAGCTACCGCGGGCTGGTGGGGTGACTTCGGCCCCCTCGGGTCCTGCACTCTGAGCGGGGAGAGGGCCTGGCCAGCCGGCGGGCAGGGGGCACCGCTGGCTTCCGCGTTCCCGCCTGTGCCGCGCTCGCTGCACGACTGGGTGGCTCTGGCGCGCTGCCTTCCCCGCACCAACCACGGGACTTCGGGGGCCCCGCTGCGGCCCGGGAGGCAGGGGTCACCGCCGGCACGCGGCCAGCGGGCCAGCCGCCCGCAGGCCTCTGCAAGGGCAAGGGTGCACGCACGCCCTCGGGCGCCCCGACGCCCCCTGCGTGGCCTGGCGTGGGGGGAGGGCCTTCGTCACACACACCCGCCAGGCAGGGTGCCTGACGGGCCGGTTACGGAGTAACGGCGACCCCGAGCCTCGGCGGGGGGCGGGGGGGGCTCCGTTCCGCCCCCGCGCGGCCGGCACGTCGTGCCCGCCCTCCCACCTTGCGCAGAGCGGGGGAAATGCCGGCTTTAAGTGAACACCCGACAACCCGTCCGCACTCGGACCGGCGGGGTCGGCAGCGGCGGCGCGGGGCGCCCTCCGCGCCCCTCCGCGCGCGGCCTGCATCCCGGCCTCACTGCGCCTGCGCGGCGCGCGCCGGCCGCAACCATCGCCCGACGGGGGTGCGCGAGGCGCGCGAACTCCCCCGCCGCGTGGGGCCGCCCGTTGCCGTGGAGCCGCCGCCGCGACGCCGACCCGCAGCCGCGGAGCCTCCGAGGAGCCGCCGTGCGCTCCGCCCCGACCCGCGGCGGGTCCCCAGAGAGGTGGGTCCGTCCGCCGCCGAGCCCCCCAGACGCGGCCCAGCGCCCCTCGCCGCCCTCGTCCTGCGGGCGGGCGCCTGCTGCGGCGGGTGTCGGGGTCCTGCTGCGGCGGGGCGCGTGCAGTCGCAGCGCCTCCGCCACCGAGCTGAGCGGGCCTTGGGCGGGGTGGGAGGGCCCGGCCGGTGGGCGTGGAGGGAGGGCGGCCTGCGGAGCCCCCAGGGCCTCCCGACTCGGTTCTGCAAAGGATAACCAGGTCTGGGAGGCGGGAGGGCCTCGGCTCCGGGGTCGTCCGCCAGCGGTTTGGGCTTCAGCGAGCCTTCCCTGGACGTGTGCAAAGACCAGGCGCTGAGCAGGTGAGGGGCAGGCGCGGACCCGGCGCTGTGCAGGTGAGAGCAGGTGAGGGGCAGGTGGGGGGCAGGCGAGGACCAGGCGCTGAGCAGGTGAGAGCAGGTGAGGGGCCGGTGAGGGGCAGGCGAGGACCAGGCGCTGAGCAGGTGAGAGCAGGTGAGGACCAGGTGCCAAGCAGGTGAGAGCAGGTGGGGAACAGGTAGGGGCAGGCGAGGACCAGGTGCTGAGCAGGTGAGAGCAGGTGGGGGCAGGTGAGGGGCAGGCGCGGACCAGGCGCTGTGCAGGTGAGAGCAGGTGCTGAGCAGGTGGGAGCAGGTGAGGGCAGGCGCGGACCCGGCGCTGTGCAGGTGAGAGCAGGTGAGGGGCAGGTGGGGGGGCAGGCGAGGACCAGGCGCTGAGCAGGTGGGGGCAGGTGGGGGGCAGGCGAGGGCAGGCGAGGACTGGGCACTGAGCATGTGAGGGGCAGGTGAGGACCAGGTGCCGAGCAGGTGAGGGGCAGGTGGGGAGCAGGTGAGGGGCAGGCGCGGACCCGGCGCTGTGCAGGTGAGAGCAGGTGAGGGGCAGGCGAGGACCGCATGCCGGGCAGCTGAGGAGCAGGAGGGGACTGGGCACTTATCGGGCGAGGACCTGGCGCTGAGCCCCCGAGGAGCGGGGCCCTGTCCAGTCTGCAGCACCTTGAAGACCCCCGCACACCCCCCCGCGGGTCAGCCGAGCAGACACTCACGTGCACAGCGTACTGTTGGCTTTAGGGCGAACATCAGCAGCAGCCCCCCAAGTCCAGAAATGAAAGGCCATTAGCACCACATGAGTCAACCCACCCGTCCCCCGCCTGGCAGACCTCTGCCCCCACGACCGTGGGCTGGTCTGTGAGTCCAGTTCCCTTGCTTTTCTCTAGGTGTACGACCTACGTGTGCATTCCTAAGCAGTGTAATTAAATTCCACCCGTTGTTAAACTTCATATAAATGGAATAACACAGTATATATTTATTTTCAATTTTGGGACAACCCCAAGTTTACATAAAAGTTGCAAGTTTAGCGCCAACAATCTTCCTTTTCCTGAAGTATTTGAGGACATGCTTTCACGATGCTGTATCACCGCCGTACTTTTGAGTATTTCTTACCTGCAAGGGCGTCCTTGGGCATAATGTCCACGTGACCATCGAGGTCAAGAGAATCCCATAGATGTATCACTACTGCTGGTCCTCAGCCCAGTCAAGCACATTTTGACAGTTGATCCCATAAAGTCACAAAAGCAAAAGGATTCAGTCTGGGACGACGCACGGCACTTGGTTGCGTTAGTGCTTCCTCAGTGTCTTTCCGTCCACAGCCTTTCCTTGGCTCTGATGGCCCTGCCGCCTTTGACGGCTGCAGGCAGTTACTTTGCCTGATGTTTCCTCAAGATTAGATTCGCATTATGCATCCTTGGCAGGAAAGTCACAGAATTTATGCACAACTTTCTTCCGCTCATCCATCCTGTCAGGTGGCTCACGTGGCCCATTTGTCACATCACAGATGATGTTTGCCTTGATCACTTCATTAAAGTGGTGTCTGCCAATGTCTCCGCTGGGAAGTTACTTTTTCCCTTTGTGGTTAGCACGTATTTGTGGGGAGACGCTTTGAGGGTAGTGGCCGCGTCATCCCTCCCAGGCTTGAGCTGGGTGGCTCACAGTGGACGCCCCCCTCCCCCCTTGAGTCCTGATGCGCTTCACAGGGCCGCCTTCCTCCTACGCAGGCCCTGACCCCAGCTCTGAGCCGCTGTGGGTGCCGCTCTGCCCGCCCCACCTGGGGAGCCCAGTCTGGAAGCGGAGGAGAGAAGTGTGTGCGCTTTGCACCTCCTTCCCCGCCTGTTGTGTGGAAGAGGAGCAGCCGCTTGGTGACTCGGTGCCAGCTCGTTCTTTGTGCCTGTTGAGCGCCCTGTAGGTGGGATCACACCTTCGGTGTTTCCTGGTGGCCGTGGGGCTTTGGTCAGAGCTGCTGCTGTTCTCTGAGGTCCTGTTGTGTCTCCCGGTCGTTTAAGTCTCTCATGAACTGGGTTGTGTTTCTTAAGGGGAAAAATCATAGGTTGAAGCCCTAACCCCTGGCATCTCAGAATGTGACCTCATTTGGAAATAGGGTCACTGGGGATGTAATTCACTAAGATGAGGCCCCACTGGAGGAGGATGGGCCCCTAATCCCATATGTCAGGTGTCTTTATGCAAAGGTATTTAAGGGGCGCCTGGGGGGCTCAGTAGGTTGAGAGTCCAACTTTGGCTCAGGTCACAATCTCACGGTTTGAGTTTGAGCCCTGAGTCTGGTTCTGTGCTGACAGCTCAGAGCCTGGAGCTGCTTCAGATTCTGTGCCTCCCTCTCTCTCTGCCCCTCCCCCACTCACGCTCTGTTTCTCTCTCCTTCAAAAATAAATAAACATTAAAAAAAAAAAAAAGAGGGGCGCCTGGGTAGCTTAGTTGGTTAAGCGTCCAACTTTCGCTTAGGTCATGATCTCACGGTTCGTGGGTTCGAGCCCCGCATCAGGCTCTGTGCTGACTGCCAGCTTGGAGCCTGGAGCCTGTTTCAGTCTGTGACTCCCTCTCTCTGACCCTCCCGCTCACGCTGTCTCTCTCTCCTAGAAATAAATAAAACATAAAAAAAAAATTAAAAAAAAAAAGAAAAAAGAAAGAAAGGAGGTTCTTGAACGTAGGTGTGAACACAGCATCACCTGGAGGTGCCCTGCGGGAAGCCAGGGGGCGCTCGGACCCGGGGTTGGGGGGGAGGCTGGGGCGGGCCGCTCCAGCACTGCAGAGGGAACAAGGCCCTGATCGCACCTTGACGTCAGATTCCTGGCCTCCGGAAGTGTGAGAGGATACACTTAGTCGGCGGAAACACCCAGTGTGTCGTGCTTTGCGGTGGCAGCCCCAGGACAGGGTACGACGTCTCAGGGCTTCCGAAGGCCGCACACCTGGGAGAGGAACCGCTGAGTTAGAGGGAATGGGGGGCAGCATGGTGCCGCCCAGAGAGGCCCGTGACCGAACCCTTGGAACTTGGGAATACGTTCGGTGCTGCGGCAGCGGAATGAAGGGTGTCCCCCAGGCGGTGGAGACGGGGAGATTGTCCTGATTAAACACATGCGCCCACTGCAGACACAGGCTCCTCAGAAGTGGGGCAGGGAGGCAGGAGAGCGTCAGGGGGGCCCCGGAGAAAGGGCGCACCGAGGCCGCCGGCTTTGAAGACGGTACAGTGGGGGCTTGGGCGCAGGAGTGTGCGTGACCTCTGGAAACCGGAATCTTCCCTGGAGCCTCGAAGGGAACACAGTCCCGCACACACCTCGACTTTCACCCAGCGAGACTCATTTCAGAATCTGACGGACAGAATCGTCAGGGAACAAATCCGTGAGGTCACTGGGTTTGGGGGAGGTCGTTACAATGAGAGAGCAACACACGGGCACGTGCTCGGTAACTTTGCGGGGTGACCCCAGACTTTCTGGGAAGTGACCGTCCCCACCTTCACTCCCGTGAAGCTCCCCTGCGCACGGGCTCGTGACGTCTTACCAGGTGTGATGACTGTGTAATGATAGGAGGTTGTGGTTTTAACTTGCATTTTCCTAATTACAAATGAAGTTGGACAGTTTTGGGGAGGGGGGTTTCATTACCAAGAAATAGTTTATCATTCAAAGCAGGACTTGGCTAAGAGTTAAAGGGAAACACTCTTAATAATGCCAGGAAAACAGGCCTGAAGTGGGCACACGGCCGCCCCGGACACACGGCCGCCCCACTTCCTGGCCATTTGCACGCCCTCAGCTGGGCAGTGCCTGCACATTGCCCCGGGCTGCCCACCCTCTTTACGGACTCGCAGGTAGTCCTTGCGTGGTCTTGATGGAGGGCCTTTTGGGTCACGCATTGAATTTATCTTCTGGCTTGTAACTCTTTCTCACTCTCCCAAGAGCATCATCTGAATGAAAGGTTTTAATTTAAGTGTACTTGCACTTGACCATCTGCCAGCTTTTCTCCTCTCCTGGCTAATGACTCTGGCGTCCTGGGTAAGAAACTCTGGGGGCGCCTGGGGGGCTCATTCAGGTAAGCGTCCGACCTCGGCTCAGGTCACGATCTCGTGGTTCGTGGGTTCAAGCCCCGCGTCGGGCCCTGTGCTGAGCGCTCAGAGCCTGGAGCCTGTTTCAGATTCTGTGTCTCCCTCTCTCTCTGCCCCTCCCCTGCTCATGCTCTGTCTCTCTCTCTCTCTCAAAACTAAACAAATTTAAAAAAGAAAGAAAAGAAAAAAAGAAACCCAGGAGTCTCGAGGGCCCCCCCAGTGCCCACCAGTCCCTGTGATCGGGTTTCATGCTGCCTGTGTGAGTCTTTAACCCGCACGGAGCTGAGCCCAGGACGAAGGCCTAGTTCTCAGCACCGACCCTGCTGCCCGTCCTTGGGCGCGGCTGGACTGGGGCACGGGTTTTAGGGAGTCTGTCGAGCAATTTGGAGAGAACTGGCATCTTGATTAAGTCTGAGTCCCCCGTACTTGAACATTTATTTATTTACGTTGGCGGTATTCTGTTTTTGCACTTCAGTGTGGGAAAGCTGCAAACTGAGAAAGGTAGAGGAGGTGGTGAGGAGAACTCACCCCCCCACCATTCCTGCCACGGCTTCGCTCCCTTGCAGGGTTGCTTGTTAGAGAAAACCCCAGGTGTAATGTTTCACCCATGAATACCTCACACTCCTCCAACACCAGAAGGCTCACTTCTGGCACAGCTGCAAAGTCAGTATCAACCCCAACAAAATTAACGTGAATTTCTTAGTAAAATCTAAGGCTGATTTGTGTTCAGATTCCCACAGGATCTTTTACAGTTGCTTCCTTGAATCAGGATCCAAACAGGACGCCCACACCGATGAGGTGGACTTACTTGTGTCTTACGGAACTTCTCATGTACAAAGACCTGCCTTCCCTCGTTTCCCCCGGGGCAGCCGCTCTTCGAAGTGTCTGGATCGTCTGTTCCATTTATGTAGCATTTAGGCCTCTTTTCTGTCACCCAGTGAGGCTCCATCATTTTCTCCTTAGCCGTCCTGCACGCCTTTTGTGGTGTCTGTTCTTACGCACGTCATACTTATTGATGGAGTTGTAAGTCGCATCTTTTCCAAATCTTTGCTACCTGGGAATGTATTTGATTCTTTTTTTTTTTTTTTAATGTTTTATTTATTTCTAGAGAGAGAGAAACAGCGTGAGCAGGGGAGGGTCAGAGAGAGAGGGAGTCACAGACTGAAACAGGCTCCAGGCTCTGAGCCGGCAGTCAGCACAGAGCCCGATGCGGGGCTCGAACCCACGAACCGCGAGATCATGACCCAAGCGAAAGTCGGCCGCTTAACCGACTGAGCCACCCAGGCGCCCCTGTATTTGGTTCTTATTATTGCATTTATATCTAGTGACATTACAAATCGTATCAATAACTTTCATAATGGATATCTGTATTCTCACCTGAATTTCCGGTTTATACAGTCACAGTATCGGAAAACGCTGCCGTTTCTGAACGCCTCTCGGTCCTTTTACCCCTGCGGTTCTGGCTTCTGACTCAGTGAAGCCCTTGTTTGGTTCTCAGTCTTTTTCTTTTTTTAATTTTTTACTCATTTTTTTTTTTTTTTGAGAGGAGTGGAGAGAGGGCAGAGAGGGAGGCACAGAGTCCGAAGCAGGCATCAGGCTCTGAGCTGTCAACGTGGAGCTGATGTGGGGCTCGAACCCACGAACCGCGAGATCATGACCTGAGCTGAAGTTGGAAGTAGGACACTTAACCACTTAAGCCCTGTTCTCGGTCTTAAAAGAACGTTTTAATGTCTAGGATGACGTGCGCGGTGTCCTGTACATCATCGGCAGCATGTAGCCTTTATTACATGAAAGAGGACCATTCCTAATGTAAGACTGCCAAGTTTTCTTTGAAAAAGCATAAGTGGGACATTGAATTTTATCAACTTTTTTCCCACATTTGTCGAGTTGATATCGTTTTCTTCCTTAGGTCTGTTACCGGGGTGCGTTAAGCTGACTTCTGATGCTAAGTAAACGCGCCGCGGTCCTGAAGCTCTACTCCGCGTTGACACCGCGGGTCCGGGCCGGTGAGCCCTCCCTGCGCTCTGAGCGACGGGGGCTCTGAGTCTCCGGTCTCCGCTGTCAGCGTCGGCTCTGGTAGCAAAGGCTGCGTGAGCCCCACAGAGAAGTCCGGACCTGCCTCTCGCTCCTGGAGGTGGTGTGCGTGAACCCGGTGGTCTGCGTGTCTGAGTTTCCTGAAACTCGATGGGGAAGCCTCTGAGCCTGGAGTGTTCTTCGTAGGAATGTTATTTGACTGTTGATTGAGTTTCTTTTATGCTTATGGGATGTTGAAGTTTTTTTCTCAAACAATTTTAATAATATTTCTCTAATAATTTGTCCTGTTGTCTACATTTTCAAATTTACTGGCATAAGGTTGTCCGTGACTTCTTTATTTTTTAATGTTTTCCTGATACATTTATCGACTTTATAAATCTTTTAAAAATGCAAACCCTCTATCCTATACATTAGTTTCTGTTGCATTAATTTTTAATCTTTTCAACCTTCTTTCTTCCACTTTCTTTGGGTTCATTTTGCAGTTCTTTCTGTAACTACTTGTGTTGGATGTTCAGTGCATAAACTTTTTGCCTTTTCCAAATACCGTATATGCACCAAGGTCACACGCTTGCTTGGTATAGGCTGCGCCAGGGCTGATAGGCACTACTGTCATTGTAACTCAGCTCAAAGTATTTTATAATTTCCAGCATGATATTTTCTTTGACCCATGAGTTATTTAGAAGTAGGTTTCTTTTTTTTAAATTGTTTTTAACGTTTATTTATTTCTGAGAGACAGAGAGAGCATGAGTGGGGGAGGAGCAGAGAAAGAGGGAGACACAGAGTCTGAAGCAGCTCCAGGCTCCGAGCTGTCAGTGCAGAGCCCGATGTGGGGCTCGAACCCACAAACCGTGAGATCATGACCTCAGCCAAAGTCGGATGCTTAACTGACTGAGCCTCCCAGGTGCCCCTAGACGTATGTTTCTTATTTTTCAAAAATAGTTCTCTATTTGTTATTGACTTGGCCTGATGACTTTTGGTCAGAGAACAAGCTTTCTATGGTTGTTTCATGGAGGAATAAATGACATACAATATTAATATTGTATCTGTTTCGGGTGTCCCCCATCGTGATTTGCTATTAATGTACATTACAGAGGTGCCGCCACGATAAGTGTAGTCACCATCTGTCACCACACAAAGCTGTCACAGTGTAGCTGACTGTATTCCCTATGCTCCTCAAAGCCGTGTACCATTTTAGTCCTTGAAAATTTATTGAGACCCGCTTTGGGCCCAGGAGACGGCTTTTGTAAATATTCAGCATGTGCTTTCAGGGGCACTTACTATTCTGTCGTTGGTATGCTCTATACGTCTGTCACGTCCAGTTTGTTAGTGATGTTGTGCCACGTTAATGGCTTCTGTTATCTGCTTTTGTTATCAGTTCCTGAGAGGGCGTGTGAAAGTCTCCTGCGAGACTTGGCATTTTGACTTCTTCCGTGTCCTGTTGATCTGTGCTGTCTCCTTTGTGACTCCGTTAGTGAACACACGTGAATGTAAAATTGTCCCTTCAGGGCGCCTCGGTGGCTCAGTCGGTTGAGTGTCTGACTTCGGCTCAGGTCGTGATCTCACGGTTTGTGGGTTCGAGCCCCGCGTCGGGCTCTGTGCTGACGGCTCGGAGCCTGGAGCCGCTTCGGATTCTGTGTCTCCCTCTCTCTCTCTGCCCCTCCCCTGCTCATGCCTGTCTCTCCCTCAAAAATAAATAAACAGTGAAAAAAATTTCAGTGCTTCTGTGAGCTCGTGTTCTCGATGTCTCCAAATAGTGGACAGTTAGATGTTTTGGTTGTTGCTGTCAGTCTTTAAATCTGATTTACAAAGAGACTTTTTTTTTTTTTTTTTTGCCTTGGCCATTTTACCTATTTATAATCTTGCCTTCACTTAAATTTTGGCCTGATGATTTCTTACTTTCTAGTCAATTCTTCAAGGTGTTTAAGGCAATTAAATACAATTTTATGCAGCATTTGTGGCTATTTTTAGAGTGATGGCTGGCACGCTGGCACGCCGCGCTGCCAAAAATGGCAATGGACGTTCCAACTGCTTCTCCGGCGATGTGGCAAATCTGTTTCTGATTCTACCCGCCCCCCCCGCACCGGTTCTGGGGCCTTTCACGGGCTGTGGCCGCAGGAGGGTTTTCGTGGCTCCAGCGTTTCCTCTGGAGGTCGGTCCACACCTCCGCCTGCGGGGCCGCTGGCGCCTCCCGCCCCCGCTTCTGTTTTGTTCAAACGGTTTCTTCTCCCGTTTGCCGCGTCCTCACAGATGCATGTGTTAGAAAAACGGAATCTTTCTGCTGTTGTTTTAGTGAGAATTGAAGAGCCATCAGAGGCCACGTGTCTGGAACTGGATGTTCAAAGTGTACGTGGTTCAGGGGCACCTGGGGTCTCAGTCTGTTGAGCGTCCATCCCTTGATTTTGGCTCAGGTCATGATCTCATGGTTCATGAGCCTGAGCTCCGCGTCGGGGGATTTTCTCTCTCTCTCTCTCTCTCTCGAAGTAAATAAACATTTAGAAAGAGAAGCGTATGTGGTTTGATGTGGTTATTTTAAGTAACCTGTATGTGTGAGCCGTATGTGTGAAGAGCTCGTCCAGACCGCCATCCCGCGGGGTGGGGGTGGGGGAACAATTAAAGGACACTGCGATGAGCACGTGGGGTTCACGGGCGCAGAGCAGAGCAGAACCGATTTGGCGACTGTGTTTAATAAATATCGTCTAAAAGCTCTGGCGTTCACAGACCAGGGGGTTAATAGGCTTTTTCAAGTGGGAGGAACATTGTTGGCATTTTACAAGATGCCTTGAAATTCTGCCTCTCAGAGCTGTAACGCATGATTATTTCTTCGTCGTATTTTTAAAAATGAATCACTAGCCTTGACTTATTATTGATTTATCCAGGAAACATTATTAGGCTTTGAGAATTTTTTTTCAGTCGATTATTCCAAAGCAATTGCAAAGTTGAGCAGTGAAAAACAAATTCATCTACAATTGTAGCATCTCCGACGTAATATCAACGTTGCATACGGAGCTCAGAGCAGGCAGGCTCCTAACGTCCCTCAAGCAACTAGAGTGTGAGGAATATTCTGAAATTCCTTAAGAATTGCTCTGAGCTGCACCATAACACGTACCACGCTACAGCACACACATCCCGAATGTTCACTTGGATGACGTTTGATAATCACGTGCGCCTGTGCAACCGCGGCTCGAAACAAGATCTAGAACACCCCCCAGCCCACCGCGCTCCTCACGCCCCCTCCCATTCCTCGCCTTTGACCCCAGATCCACAGTCGCTGGATCGGGTTTCCAAGTTCTCTTTCATGTCTGGCTTCCTTCCCCTCCTGCGACGCCGCTGACCCCACGCACTCCGCTCCTTGTCCCTGAGCAGCGCACTCGCAGTGGCGGGCACTTGGGTGGTTTTTCCGGCTGGGGGTATCTGGGTCAACACCCCTGTGCAAGGTTGTTTGAAGGGTACATTCTAGTTTCTCCTGGGGACATACCTGGAGGAGGATTCCTGGGTCACGTGCTGGGTTAGTGTTGGTAGTTTTGATCTGGGCCATTCTAACAGGTGTGCAGCAGTGTCTCCCGCCGGCCTTACTTCACATCCCCCCACGACTAATGCTGCTGCAGGAGGCGTCACAGCGTGTTGGCCATTTGTGTATCTTCCCGGAGTTTGGACTTTATTCTGTTGATATTTCAGGGCTCCTTATGTATTCTGGACATACGACCATTGTCAGATATCTGTGCTGCAAATACTTTCTCCTAGTCTGTGGCTTATCCATTTTCGTTTCTTCTTCTTTCTTTTAACATTTATTTATTTATTTTGAGAGAGAGAGAGAGAGAGAGCAACCATGGGAGGGACAGAGAGAGAGGGAAAGAGAAAGGACCCTAAGCAGGCTCTGCACTGTCACCACAGAGCCCCACATGGGGCCTGAGCCCACAAACCGTGAGATCAGGACCTGAGCCAAAGCCAAGAGTCGGACGCTTAACCACTGAGCCACCCAGGTGCCCCTCATCCATTTTCTTAGTCTTTTTTATAAGAGTAATTGTTAATTCCTATGAAATCCAATATTTATGTTTTTTATTTTAAAAAAATTTTTTTAATGTTTTATTTATTTCAGAGAGAGAGTGAGAAAGACAGCGTAAGCAGGGGAGGGTCAGAGGGAGAGGGAGACACAGAATCTGAAGCAGGTTCCAGGCTCTGAGCTGTCAGCACAGAGCCTGACGTGGGGCTCGAACTCATAAACTGCAAGATCATGACCTGAGCCAAAGTCAGACACTTAACCGACTGAGCCACCCAGGCGCCCCCAATATTTATGTTTTTTAACTATGATCTTATTCATATATATGTTAAAATTTTTTGTAGCTAATTTCTGCTTCTCAAGATGGAGGAAGACGCTAGCCAGTTCCCTAAGAAGGAGCTTCTGGATGATGTCCCGATTGTGGAAGATGGTAATAGAAGTCTTTTCACAAATAACAGGTGTTTTAGCAATAATGAAGATAAATGATGTGTTTTTTAGTTTCTCTTAATTCCCTTTCTTTAGAAAGACTACATCTTTTAAGCTTATTTTTTTCCTCAAAGGAATTTATATTATTTGTCTTTAGTTGAAAAAAAAAAAAAGACAAATTATAGCTGAGGTTCTTGAAAGTGACAGCCCGCAGTTTTCTCATTTCCAACATCTCTGTTGAGAAATATGATGCCATTTTTATCCCTTTGATTATGACCTATTTTGTTCTTCTTTTCCTGGAAGCTTATAGATTTAGAAATAATCTGATAATCTGAAAGTTTTCTAAGATAGGCCCTGATTTGGGCTAGTGTGGATACAGGCAAGACAATCAAATCTGGACTAATTTGTTGGTCCTCCGTCTAACCCCAGCACGGCTCATTTCCCAGGACTGAAGCGACGTGTGGTGACGTGAGGTGAAGTATAGTGAGGTGAGGTGAGTTGAGGTGTGGTTAGGTAGGTGGGGTAAGGTGTGGTGAGGTGAGGTGTGGTAAAGTGAAGTGAGCTGATGTGAGTGTGATGTGGTGAGGCGATGAGGTGGGGTGTGTTGAGGTGAGGTGTGTGGTATGCTGTGATGTGGTTTGTGGTGTTGTGAGGTTTAGGGTGTGTTAAAGTGAGATGAAAGGAGAGAGGTGAGCTGTGGTGAAGTGAGGAGAAGTGTGAGTTGAGGTGTGAAATGAGGTGAGGGAGGTGTGGTGTGGTTTGTGTGTTGTGAGGTTTGTGAGGTGAGTGAGGTGAGCTGTGATGAGGTGAGATGAGATGTGGTGAGGTGAGTTGCGGTGAGGTAAAGTGAGGTGTAGTGAGGTGAGTGAGATAGAGTGAGGTAAAGTGCGGTGTGGTTAGGTGAGGTGGGGTGAGGAGTTGTGAGGTAAGGTTTAGTGATGTGAGGTGAGATGTGGTGAGGTGAGGTGTGGTGAAGTGTTGTAAGGAGAAGTGAGGTGTGGTGAGGTAAGGTACAGTGAGGTGAAGTGTGACGTGAGGTGTGCTTAAGTAAGGTGAGGTGAGATGTGACGCAAGGTGAGTTGTGGAGAGATGAGGTGAGGTAGGTGAGGTGAAGTCAGTTGAGGTGCAGTGAGTATGGTGAGGTGCGGTGAGGTGAGGTGTGGCAGGTGAGGTGAGGTGGTGCGGTGAGGCGAGGTGAGGTGCGGTGAGGTGAGGTGAGGTGAGGTGAGGTGCGGTGAGGTGAGGTGCGGTGAGGTGAGGTGAGGTGAGGTGAGGTGAGGTGCGGTGGTGAGGTGAGGTGAGGTGAGGTGCGGTGAGGTGAGGTGAGGTGAGGTGAGGTGAGGTGCGGTGAGGTGAGGTGAGGTGGAGGTGAGGTGAGGTGAGGTGCGGTGAGGTGAGGTGAGGTGAGGTGAGGTGAGGTGCGGTGAGGTGAGGTGAGGTGAGGTGAGGTGAGGTGCGGTGAGGTGAGGTGCGGTGAGGTGAGGTGAGGTGAGGTGCGGTGAGGTGAGGTGAGGTGAGGTGAGGTGAGGTGTGGTGAGGTGAGGTGAGGTGAGGTGAGGTGAGGTGCGGTGAGGTGTGGTGAGGTGAGGTGAGGTGAGGTGAGCTGTGGAGGGATGTGGTGAAATAACTTAGGCCCCACCTTTCCATCTTGCCAAATGTATAGGCCTTTTGGCCTACTCCCTTCCTGTACTCCTTGTGATCTTCATGATGCCCTGTTGAATTCCTTTCTAGTCATTTGCACGGAGATTTACTGAAGGGCTAGAGATAGTTTGATTGGCCATGTTTGCCTCAAAGTCTACAGTGATGCTTTAAGATAATATTTATCAAACATTTTCGTCAGAGAACCCCTCTACATTCTTAAAAACTATTGCAACCTGAAAGTGCTTTTATGTTGGTTACTATTTTTTTTAATTTTTACTGTTTGTTTATGTTTGAAAGAAAGAAACAAAACACGAGGGGGCGGGGCGGGGGGCAGAGAGAGGGAGACACAGAGTGCGCAGCAGGCTCCAGGCTCTGGGCGGTCAGCATGAAGCTCGGTGCGGGGCTTGAACTCACAAACAGAGAGATCATGACTTGAGCCTAAGTCGGATGTTGAACCAACTGAGCCACCCGGGGGGCCCCATACTGTTTATTTTGATGCTCAATTTGTTCTAAATGTGGCCAGTAGGACCCTTTGGACTTCTGTGTTCTCTTGAAGTTCTTCAAGCACGACTGAGCTGCCCATACACCCCTATGTTGGTTATATTTTTTAATATTTAGTGTATTAAATTAGCTGACAGTGTTTTTATATTTATTCAGTGAAAATAGCAAAACAACCTGTTATATGTTTATCAGAAGACAGCTGGATTCCCATACACACATCTGTGCTGGTCTGTTGTGATATTATACGTCACGCGTATAGCGGAAAACTTTGGAAAACTCCATTCTGCACTTGTGAAATGAGAGTGAAAAGGACAAATGATGTTTCCGTGTCACAGGGAAAATAGTTGGACTGCACTCCCGCCAGGGTGCCCTGGGCCACACTTTGAGAACCATTGCTCTCGGGCCATCAGCACGGTTGCCTGTAGGTGTGAGCTTGTCTCGATTTATCCCGGTGCTTCAGACTTGAACGTCTACATCTGCTTTTTGTCTTTCCTCTTGCCTGGACTTCTAGAAAGAGATGAACTAGAGGATCCAGAGTTTGAGGTTGAAGTTCTCCCTCCGGAAGCTGAGACGGGCGCCGACTCGGGCTGCGGCCGCCACAGGTAACTGATCTGGGTCGGGCCCCTGGCTCCCCGCACCTCAGCCTGGGCATCCGCGGCGGAAGGGTGGAGGCGGGCGGGGCCCAGTCACCGCGCGAGGGCGGCCACTGTCCTTCTGCCCTAAGCCCGGGGAACGCGGCCGCCGGTAAAAGTAGGAAGGAAGCAGCCGTCGCCGACAGGTTCCAGGCCTGCCGCCTGCGGAAGACCTTGGGCCGCCTGCGGAAGCTGCAGGAAGAGAAAGAGCTTTTCATTCAGGAAACCAGGTGGGTGCGGCCACGGGGAGCGGGGCCGGGGCGGGCGACCAGCGTTCCGGAGGGTCTGCCCGCCCTCTGACCCTGGTCACCTCCGGGCCGGCCTCATGGACAGGGCCCCCCGCCGCCACACACCCCCCCCGGGCTGTCCCGTAAAGCGTGCAGAGGGTGCCCGCCTTGGTCCTGCCGGCCCGGGGCCTCGCTGGTGCCCTGCCCCGTGGTCCCTGCGGCGTGACCGGCGGGTCCAGCGGTAGAGCGTGTCCCCCAAACCCCGTGGAGAAAAGGTGAAACACGGGAAAGTGGAAAACACGTGGCTCCAGCTATGACCACGTGCCACTGCGGACCTTCGCCGGCGGGGGGTGTGCCCGTGATTTCTTCCCGCGGAACTGCCTGACAGCGATGGCAGCTGTCGCTCCTGCATTCCTGTCCCCCACGCACGTAAAAACCCGCTCCACCCTCCGCACCGGTCCTCCCTCTGAGGAAGTGAGCACCACCCCCCCCAAGCGCAGCTTCCCGCACACGCGGCTCAGAGCCGGCGCTCCGGGTTTGCTTCTGTCGTTTCTATCACAGGAACTAGCGTTTTGAATCGGGATTCAATCCAGGCCCACACACTGGTCACTTGTCCTATGGGGTCTGCGAGTTCTAGAATGCTGACGGGGTGCTGCAGCTGTGCGCCCTGCGGGGGGCCCTCCCGGGCCTCTCCCCGGTGCCCTTGCACGCCTGGGCGCATTCATGTGCGCCGTTCCCGTGAACTCTCACTTGGGCTGAGGTCACACAGGTGGCCCCTCTGCGGGGCTTTCAGGAAACAGATGTTCAAGACCCTGGTCACGCAGCTTGACTGTGTGAGAGCAGTCCCGGGAAAATGACGTCACCTCAGCCCCTGGGGGGGGCGGGGGGGACAGACGACCGGGCTCCTGGCCTGGGCGAGGGGAGCTGGAGCGAAATGCCAGCACGGTCTGTGAGGGCCTGGACCTCAACCTGCCCGGAGCCCCGCTGTCCTTCCGTGAAGATGGGGTTCAGTCCAAGGCTCCTGGGGAAGAGCCGGCGGGGAGACTGGATTCCAGAGAAGCGTTGACCCGGATTCGGACTCCCTTGCAGAGGAGAGCTGCGCGCTTGCCGCCAGAGGCTGGATCTCATCACCAAACAGCAGGCGAGCGTGGCGGCCGAGGCGGCTGCAGGGCGAGAGGCCAGCAACACGTAGGTCGCGCGCCCCGGGCGCCGAGCGGGGTGGGCGGCGGGGCCCCCGGTGCAGCAGCAGAGGGCACCCGGTCACCCCAGTCATCATCGCTCCCGACACCCGCTGCCTTCAGGGCGTGGGGAAGCGCACTCCGCCCTCCGACGTGGGGAACAGACACACCCCAGCATGGAAACAGAGACAGGTGGTCACAAGGACAAGGGAGCTGGTGGCCGTGAGGCCAGGAGAGGGGGTCACTTTGAGGCAGGGAGGCCCCCTGAGGAGTTACCTCGAGGCTGGGACCTGAGAGAAAACCAACTCGCCTGCAGTGACCAGGAAAGAACATTCTGGGGGTGAGGATGTGCAAAGCCCCAGCAGCACCCAAAAAGAGGGGCCACTCCGTGGGGACAGGCAGGGACACCAGCGGGCCTAGGGAGGGACGCCAGCGCTGGCTTTGCCGTGAGCAACCAGCCAGGTGGCGCCACTACCGAGATGCGGGGGCAGGGCAGGCAGGGGCTCAGAGGCCTGCGTGGCCCCCTCACGTGGCTGCGCCTGCGGCTGGTGCCCACGTGAGAGCCGGGTGGCGCCCCTGCACCTCGGGCCCCACCGGTTTCAGAGCAGTCTTCGAGGGGCTCCGGGACGCTCAGTGGGCTGCCCAGGGCCACCCTGCTGAGCAGCGGTGCAGGGGGACTTTGGTCCCGGCGCTCTGAGCCGGTGTCTGAACGTAGCTGCCCCACTCGCTGCCAAGAAGGGATGAGTGCCGGGCCCCACTGGCCCCAGGAGGGCGCAGGGGCTCCTGGCCGCTGGGGGCTGGAGGCCTGGGGGTCCCGGGGCAGGCATCTCACCGAGCAGCCGCGGCCCTTGGTGGGACTTGAACATCTGCCCGATTCTATGGGACACAGCAGGCTGGGTGTCGAGAAATGAGGGCCACACCAGCTACTCAAAACCCACTCCCCAACCGTACACGCGTGGGGTCCTGATCCGTGGTGTCCACGCACCCGGTGCCGAGGTCAGTGTCACCCGAGGCTGTCCCCACGCAGCCCCACCGGCCACCCCGTCCTCCCAGCAGCCCTGTGATTACTTCAGAGCACCCCTGGGCGGTCGGGTGACAGGGCAGTGCACTGAGCCTGCCGCGGCTCCAGGGCTGAAGAGGGAGGCAGCGAGAGGGCTCGGAACCCGGAGTCTCCCAGGGGCTTTTCGGCCACCTGGCTGCTTCCAGTCGGGCAAGTGTGCTGGGTCCGTCCCGGATCTGAATGGGCCTGCAGCCCCGACAGGCCGGGACCAGGGGAACCGGCTCCCTGGCTCGGGGACGCAAGCGGGCACTGGTGCGGCCAGGCAGGTGCTCTAGCGAGTTCTGTGCCTGGCCCGGCAGCCAGAAGCCGACACAGGAGCAGCCCCTCGTGGAGGCCTTCCCCGCCGGCCGGTGTAGACAGATTTCCGCCTTGAGGATGAAGAGACCAGCTGAAGGCCTCACGGGGACGGTGGGCACTGGGGGCTTTCTCTGGGAGCCAGGCTGACGCCGCCTCCCCACCTCCCCTGCCCCCTGCCCCTGTGCCTCAACAGTGCCGCCGTGGGGCGCCTCCAGGCGGTGTCCAGACGCCTGTGCACAGAGCTGGACAACGAGAGAGACCTGCAGTCCAAACTCACGGCCATGCTGCAGGAGAGCGAGTGAGTCGGGAGGGAGGGGCGGGCCCGTCCCGCTCGAAGGCAGGACGCAGCCCTTGGAGTCTGCACCCGACTTTTAAGCTGCCTAGAAGTTGGACGGGTTAAATGCAATCATTGACTCATTGAAAGGATAAGACTTCACGTTTTTTTGAAATGTTTCCCACATCCTCCGTGTTTGTTTGCGTTTTTGAGAACTATGACATCTGCTTCTTTTCCTTTCCCCTCTTTCCTGCTTTGTGCTTCCAGAGAACCACCAGCACCGTGCTTACAGAGTGTTTCACAGCCTTTCTAGAAGCATCCCCAGAAAGGACACTGGTGCATTGTCTTAAATACTCAGTGGAGCAGAGTTTGGGTTAGGAATCTCAGCTCTGCCTCTAGCTGCAGCAAAACAGGGACGTGGGAGGGGGTCAGCTCCCTGGTGTCCCTCGTGCACTGCACCCCCCGCGGCGGCCCCTCCCCCGGATGCTGGCCAGGCGGCCGCTGACTCTCAGACGGGCAGGACGGGGCCTGGGCGGCGGGCCGCCCACTGCTGGAGGAACGGCAGCTGCCCCCTGCAGCCCCCCGCGGGGACTCATCGGGGGCGGGGGCAGGAATCAGCTCTAACCCCGCCCTCCCCTAAGGAGGCACAGGCCAGCCTGGGATCTCGGGGGGGAGACGGGAAGGTGGCCCGGCCCTTGCTTGACAGCCGCCACAAGGCGGGTTCCCACCAGCCGGCGCCCAGCTGGGCAGCGGTCTTTACTGGAGCCGCAAACGCCTTGGTCAGATCCCTGTGATCCATTCACTTTAAACAACAACGACTTTAAAATTTTGAAACAAACTTAAGAAGAATTGCAAAAACACATATTCCCCCCGCCCAGGTCCCCCTTGGCCCCAGCCGTCTAGTGACGTCCTTTACAGCAAGAGGGTCCCACTTGGGGGCGCGTGGGGTCGTCCCGTCTCCAGCTGGGATGACCCCTCATCCTTCCATGACACCCGTGACCTTGACATTTTGAAGATTATGGGCCAGTAAAGGCCCCTTAAGTGGTCTTTGCGTGGTGCTCCCTTGTGACTGTTGGCTCGGACGACCCCCCGTGATGCCACGTCCCCGATGAAGCGTACGATGGTGACAGGTCCCCGCTCCGCCGGGGGCACTTTGGTGGCTGGGTAGAGGTGATGCCTGCCAGGGTTCTGGACACGGGGCTGCACCTTTTCCTTTGGAAATTCATCGGTAACGTGTGCTGGACGCTCAGAGGCTCTGGGAAGTCCCATCCCTGCCTCCGTCGGGCACTGGTGTCTGAGTTCACTGACGTTCCGCGCCTGGACCAGTCACGATGGTGGTGATGGCCCCAGAGACGGTCTAAGGCCGCGTTCCTTCCCGGGCCAGGGGGGGGAGGGGCAGCTTTCTGCCGTGAAGAACTTTCTCTTCCCCACGTCCATTTCTTTACAGAAGTGGACGCTTCGGTTTCTGTTTTATTCAGCAGCTTGGCCCTCCAGCCCCCCCGAGCCGCACCCCTTTCTGTGGCGGTGACCAGCCTGCCTCTCGCCACTGGTTTCCTCAGTGCCCACGTGCAGCCAGTCTGCTGACCCTTCAGCGGCCACCTCCGGGCCCCTCCTCCTGTGGCCGGACCCCAGCGCCCTGCCCGCCTGCCTCGGCGCCCGCAGGCCTGGCTGCTGCCAAACTGTCACGGCTTCCTTGTTAATGCGCTTTACCTAAGCCTGATTTACACGTGAGAAAACGTATCGCAAACGTTCCTTGGTTCATCTCCTCGGCCAGTGGTCCTGCCCCAGGCGACCACGACGAGCCCTGTCCCTGTCTATTAAATGTGCTCAGGGTGGAGAAGCACCTGGCGGCTCAGTCGGTTGAGTGACCGACTTGATTCACGGTGTGGAGCCTGCTTGGGATTCTGTCTCTCTGCCCCTCTCCTGCTCTCAAAAATAAACATTTAAGAAAATGTTTTAAATGTGCAGAACCTTACCCTGTTTACCCCCAAGGGCCTGGTTTCTCCGCTCCACACACGATTCTCAGTTACATCTGTGTTCTTGTGTGTGCTGGAAGTTGGGGCGCATCCGAGGGGTGTTTTTTAATTACCTTACTTTAGAGAGAGAGCAAGCAGGAGAAGGGGGCAGAGGGAGAGAGAGGATCTTAGGCTCCATGCTCAGCGCAGAGACCCCCATGGGCCTCGATCCCACAATCCTGAGATGACCTGAGCCACAGTGAGGAGTTAGACGCTCAACCAACTGAGCCACCCAGGCGACCCCACATCCACATTTTTACGTTGCGGGAGCCTGGGCGCATCCGGGGTTTGACACGACATTACCGCCCCTTCCTGGGTGGTCGGGAACCTGTGGCTCTGGCTCCAGGCCTCCCCGGAGGTCACAGTTGAGATGTCAGTCACGACGTTGTCTCAGGGGCCCCGCCCGCTCCCTCGGAGCCCCAGCGTCCTCTCAGGAGTGACGTAGCATCACCTCTGCCACAGTTGGATCGACCCCGAGATGGGGGGCAGGGGGTGGCACAGCCTGCTCAGGGGTGTGCGTGCAGGGGGTGGGGTCATGCGCACTCATCTGGGGTCCTGGCCGCCTCCTACCGAGTCTCAGGTAGGCCCTTCCCCAGAGCACCAGCTGCTGGCCACGAGAGGCCCCCGGCAGGTGCTGAACTGAGTGCTCCTCGGCCTCGGCGCTTTCAGCTGTAAGATGACTCCATCGTGTGGGCATCACGGTGGTGCACGATGAGCTGCGCGACTGTACCCCCTCAGAGAGTCCCCGCAGTGACAAGGCCACAGGTGAAGAAGGGAGCCCCGGGTTCAGAGGAAGTGACGGTTCCCAGGAGCACAGATGGCCGTGTCCGCCGCGGTCGGACACGGCCTAGGTCCTGAGGGGCGCTCGGCGGAGGGGCTGGGCCCGCTCCCTGCCGCTGCCGGAGTTGAGGCCAGCGCAGCCCCGGAGCTGCGGGTCTGGGTTGTGCGGCGCCTGTCGGCATCATCGACAAGTGGGGTCCTAAGGTCCTCACGCCCTAGACCCATCCTGGGACGTCTAGCCACCTGACTCTTCCCGCAGCTCCGCCACCACCTCTGGGCCACCAGCCACACCTCAGCGGCGCCACGGTCTCTGCAGATCTGCGCCCCCACAGGCGGTGCCCCCGGCCCCTCAGCCCTGGGACTCTGCCCCCAGGGGTGATGCGCCTCCAGGCCCTCCTGGTGGTCGCTGCCCACCACGTGCTGGGCAGAAGCTCCGTGACCCAGGGACGCCCAGGCAGCCCCTCCAGGGGCCTCGTGTGCACCGCACGCGGCCAGGACGCCTGGCTCTGTGGCTCAGAGGCTCAGGTAGTGCCTGGCGCTCACTCAACAAACAGTGGCTGAGGACCCGCTGGGTGCCGCACTCCATTCTGAGCATTTGGGACTCGGCAGTGACTAGAACAAGTGTCAAGGGCGCCTCTGTCCTCATGATAATGGGGCGCCAACGATCAGCAAAACATGGAGTTCATGACGGTGGCCCATGTCACATGGTCCCTGTGTCCCTGGATTCGAGCTTCCGTCTCACCCAGGTCCAGCAGCAAGGCCAGAGGGCAGGGCAGGGCAGGTCAGGCTTTGCTCACACCGCAGGCAGCCACGCCCGGCGCAGGGTGACCGCGGCAGGGGCCCTGCCCGAGAGCCTTCTCTAGCGTTCCCTCCGGCCCTGCGGCAGGCAGCACCCAGGGACCTCACGCCCCAAGGTCGATGCCCACACAGACGTCACTGGGCTACAACTAAGGGGCTGGCAGGGCTGCATTCTTTCCTAGAGAGAACCTACCTCGTCTGGCCCCCAGATGCGCCCTCCTTCCTGGGCCCGCGCCCTCCCCATCCTCTAGGCTGGCAGCATCTCTGGTTATTCAGAGAAAGTGAGACTTAAGTGAAGCTGCCATCGTTTTCAGGCCTAGGGAGCCAGTAATCCGTCCGCCACGGCCCGTCTGTGCCCAGGCACCCCCGATCTGCTGCTCGTACGGCAGCAGCCCACCTCCCCTCCGTGCCCGTGCTGTCCCCCAGCCCTGCCCCTCGCTGCAGTGCCCCAGTGCCACGGGAGTCTCTTGCAAAGGCAGCATCTCCCACCCGTGTCCCGGCCTATTTCAGAGTGCCACACTGGTCCTCAGGCCGGGCGGGGCGGGGGCAGGTGCAGATGGGTGCCCGTGGACACTCAGGAAGTGCAGGTCCGGGTTCAAGTCGGGCCTTGGCCTATAGTGCTGTGGGTGAGGGGCAAGCCTTGCTCTCCAGCAACTGCAGGCCCAGAGGGCTTCCAGGAGGAGGAGCCGCCTTCAGTGGTGTTTGTCCAAACTTCATGTCCAGCCCCTCCCAGACGCCCTGGAATGGACGCTCCTTGGAGGCTATGGCCCGGGTCTCCAGGGTCTCTGCCAACATAAACAAAAGTGCCTCTTGTTTGAAGGAGCGCCATGTGGCACATTGAGATCCAGAAGGGACAGCTCGAGGACGTCCACAAGTCCGCCCAAGAGGAGGAGGCGGCCACCAGGAAAGGCCTGTGGGCGCACGGGGCCAAGCAGCTGCACCGGGAGGAGGGGGCCTTGAAGAAGGCGGAGAGGAGCCGGCTGCTGCGGGTCAGGTGGGTGGTGGACCCGCCGGGGCGCTGGCCCTTGTCTGTCCGTGGTCCCGCCCGAGCCCCGCCCAGAGTCCCAGCCCGGCGGGTCCTCCCTGCCCCTCCCCCTGCGCACCCCACCCCCTGGACGCCCGCAGGGCCCCCGGTGCAGGTGCACCAGGTGCATGGGTGCTGCCAGCCTGGCTCTCGGGGACACCTGTTCCCTCAAGAGCCAGTGCGCCGTGTGTCTGTCCCCACCGCTGCAGGAAGGCCATGTGCCTCCAGAAGGAGCACGGGCTCAGGCACCAGAAGCTGCTGGAAGATGCCAGGAAGAATCACAAGATCGCGGTGAAGTTCCTGAAGGCTTCCCTGGGAAGGTAGCGCTTTCAGACTCTCCCTCCTGATACCCTGGAGGAGAGATATGAGAGATACAAGAGTCCTTTGTTCTGTTTTACAAGCCCCCAGTTTTAGTATTAATTCATTATCTTACTGTCCGAAAATAATAAAGCTGTATTTTTAGTTTTGAGCTGATTTCCTGCTTATTTTCAGAAAAGGACCTGCGGTGAGTGGCCTGGGGCCTCTGGTCCAGGAAAACCTGTGTCAGTGTTTCCTAGTGATTGACGTTCACCATAACACTTCCCGTGCGCCTTTAATGTGGTCACGTTCACGTATTTCCTTGACGGACGTGACCACCATGGGGTTCTGTCACCGCAAGTCAACGTACCCCCCGTACTTGTGGTTAAGGACGTGCCTTCCTCCAGGATCCGCGAGCAGCAGAGGGAAGAGGAGCTGGCGTCCCGCGAGCACATGAAGAGGCGCATGGACGCCGTGCTGGCCCTGAAGAACAGCATCACTGCCAACAGGGTAGGCGACCTCCTCCACCCTTGCCCTCAGAGCGCGTCGAAATCCAGGAGGGACCGCTCGACGCCCCCCGGGCCCCACGCAACCCTCCAGGAGCCCGCCGGGCAGGCTTGTGTGCTTCCAGCCAGGGGTCCAGTCACACGCCGCTCGGCCTGCCCTGCCCTGTCGTCCTGCCGTCCTGCCCCTTGGGACGGGGCTCCCGTGTCCTCAGACTCTCCACTCGGTCTCTCCCTGGGGGTCACGGAGCCTCGCCCACAGGTCTCTTGCCCCCGGATCCATGCTGGCACCAGCCAGGGCCTCACCGGGCAGGAAGAACTCAGCACAGGCCTGTCCTTGTGGGGCCTGGTCCGCGGGAGGAGCCGTGGCAGGGCTCCCGGGGGACCAGGGCTTCGCGAGGCCGTGTGCAGGGGTCCGGGATCCTGCCGGAGGAAATGACATCTCTCTAGGGCCCAAGGGCATGGCAGTTAGGCCTGGAGAGTGGAGAGGGGAAGAGCATTTGCAAAGGCTCAGAGACAAGAGTGAGCAGGCCTCCTGGAGGAGAGCCCAGGGCGGCGAGGGGGCAGAGGCGAGCAGCCAGTCCTGCGGGGCCCTGGATGACGGCCAGCTCAGGTCTCGGGAAGCCCCTGAGGCTTCTAAGGCAGGGTGGGCGGGGCTCTGCACACTTGTACTCGGGCATCTCAGAGCTGAGTTCACGTCGCCTGCTCACCAGAAGGCTGTCGTGCATGTGCGTCTGTGCGTGCGCGCGTGCCAATGGTATAACCTCACTTTTCTCTATTCCCAAGGAAACACTCCGGAAATTTCAAGCATGGGGCCAGGCCAGAGCAGAGCTGGCTGAACACAAAGCCCAGGCCGAGAAGGAGATGATTCTGGCCCAAGGAGGGGACGCTTTCAAGCACCTTTTCCATCAACGCCGGCGCCAGGAGCTGGAAGCCCAGAAGCGGTGAGTGCGAGGTGGCTTCCCAGGGGAGGTGCCCACCTGGGCCGAGGGAGGCCTGCCCCTCACAGTTGACCAAGCTGCTTCCCTCCCTGGGCTCGTCCCCCGGATGGGGCCTCCAGCCCTCCCTCCACACCCCACTCCCCACTCCCCAACAGGTGAGGCCTCCCACGGGCCTCGGAGCATAGATCCTTCAGCCCCCATCACCTCTGTGGCCCCCCTCAGCCTCCTGGCCTGGCTTCCTGGTTTCTCCAGAGCTGCCCCAACCCCCGACGCAGCTCACTCTCTGCATCTCCCTGCTCTCCAGGCCCCTCTATGGGGGGCCGTGGGCAGCCTGGGCTCACCTTTAATGCCCTTGTGGGCTCAGCTTTCTGATTCCTCCAAATAGGCACTCGGTGCTGCCTTCTCAGTGTGTCCTGCACCCTCGTCATTCACCCCGAGACCCCCCTCAGCCCTGCAAGTTCCCAGTACACAGCTCCCCAGGCCTCACTCTGCCCTGCCTCCTGCCCCCACACCCCTCTGTAGGCACTATTAGGCCGTACCCAGGTGCAGTCTCCTGGTCCTCTCCCTGGGGACGGCATCTCTTGCCAGGGAGTCACCGTGCCCTGGCCGTCACCATAGGGGCTTTGCCACCAGCCTGTCCTGCTAGGGGCTCCCAGGGGCAGCTCCACCAAGGGCCTTCATTGGGCGCAGGCCCAGCACATAGAAAGAGCCAGCAAGCAGCAGCTGGAATGAGTGAAGGAATGAATGAGCAAAGGAATGAATGAGCAAAGGAATGAATGAGTGAAGGAATGAATGAGCGAGCAAGTGAATGGCCTCAAACCCTAGTGAGGCCTTGGTCTGTGCCTTGGTGGGAACCCAGCTGCCAGCCTGGAAGCCTGAAGCGCAAGACACACCCCACGGGCTCCAGGGCTGGGCAAGAATCTCGAGTTCTGGGTCTCCGGCCTGGCAGCCCTCCTGGGCCTCATCCGTCTGCTCCCTTGGGAGCCAGGGGGTCGGGCCAGACTCAGCTCCTAACAGCCCAGTGGAGGGGCACCTCCCGGGGCAAGGGCCCCCAAAGGCAGCTCGTGGCTCGCCCTCCCTGGGCCCACACGGTGTTTCCCCACAGCACCTTCGAGGAACAGCAGAAGCTCAGGAAGCAGGAGATCGTAGCTCGGATTCTGAAAGAGGAGGTGGAGGAAGCAAACAGGAAGAAGAAACCGTCTTCTCCCACCAAAGCCACGGGCCGGTTGACTCTGAGGGATAAAACGTGGGGCTACATCTCGGAAGTCTGCGAGGATAGGGACAAGGCGGCCCCTCCCTGTAACCTGCTGGTGAGTCAGAGCCCCTGTCCGGTCACCTGCACGCCTCTGCAGGGGAGCGGGTGGATGATCTGAGGGCCGGGCACACATGTCCAGGGACGTCGTTGGGCCCTGGAGTCACTGTGTGAACCTCTTGGGCTAAGATCCACAGCGGAAACTAAGTGTCCTGCGCCAGAATGTCTTCCAGCTTCCTCCTTGGACGGGCCGGGGGGGCAGGTGCACATGTTCTGATTTTCCCCACAGCTCCTCTCCGCAGCAGGCGGGCTGGCGGGTCACCTGGCATCCACCTGGGAGCTGTCCGTTCCCAGGTGACGGAGCAGGTACAAGGGACTGAGACCCAGGTCTCTGGTGCCTCACCCACAGCACTGCAGGTGCGGAATCCTGAAGCCACAGCGTCCCCTGCAACGAGATTGGCTCAGGCCACCTTACCTGTGCCTAGACGAGAAGGCGGGCAGTGACCGCAGGCCAGTCCTGGGCCACGGGGGTATCGTGCACATGGCTGTCACCACCCTGACGCCAAATGCTCTCAGCCCCCCAGAGACCAGCCTTTCTGTGTCCTGCACTCACTCACCCGTTTGCGCATTGTCCTACTGACGGCCCACTCTAGGCCGGCCCCCCCAACCCCAACCCTAGCCCCGCCCACACCCCAGCCCCGCCTCTGAAGAGTCCACCCCTCCAGGGGGTTACACCTGCCCCCTCCTCCCTGGCCCACCCTGGAGTGTCCACACTAAGTGTCCTGTGTCCGTGGTGACACCCAGTCTGCTTCCCAGGAACTTTCCACACGTGGCCACGTCTCCCCCACGTCTCCCTCCATCTATGTCTGATGTTCCCTGAAGGGAGACCCCCACCTTCCTCACTGGAGCCCAGTCCCTGGACCAGCGACCTCCGGATGGAGGGCCTTCCCAGGGCGTGGTTCATATAGGCAAAAATTAGAAATAACATGAAACTGAGGATCGGTAAAGAGAATTGTAGTAGTTCCAAAACCCATATTTTGTGGGCTCACGAGTATTGGAGAAAAGATGTAATGATGTCTAAAATACTTTCATTTGAAATGGGAAAAAGTTACAAAACAGACTGTGTTCTAGCCTCCAGGTAAGAGAAGATGAGCCCGGGGAGGAGCCAGGCTGTCCGCAGCCACGTGCCCAAGGGGCTTGTGATGGGGGTTCCTCCCTCGCGGATCCGAGTCCCTGTCTCCTGTGATGAGCTGTGAATTCCTTTCCCCGACAGCAGGACACCGAAGGGGTCCCATACCCCAGAGCCTCTCGGTTACTGGGAGCCGTCTCCTGTGAGTCCGTCCAGGGGGACCCCGGGAACGTCGTCTGGGAAGATGACACGCTGGCCGAGCCGGAGATCCCCGGGCTGTGGAAGGAAGACTACAAGCTGCACCAGGTAAGCGCTTCCTGCCCTCAGGTCAGAGAAGTTGGATGGCGGCCGACGCCAGCTGACCTGGAGCCAAGGTCACAGACGGAGCCCCTTCCCCGGTCACTCAGGTCCCTCGGGGAGGTTCCTTTGTGCCGCTTGAGAAAATATCACTCCTGTCACACATTTCAAACCTTTCTCTTGGCCTGATTTAAAAATCTGGGAAACCACCCTCTGCCGTTACTTCCCCTAAATCCAACGAATGGGCCCTGCTCATCCACCTCTCCGTCTCCTCTGAAGTGAGGCCCTCCAGCCTCCCCCCGGCGCCAGGGCTCTCTGAGGGGCCTGCCCGGGAGTCACGCTCCCCCTGCCCTGGCCGCTCTGGGCCGCTCACTTCTGAGGCCCCGCCGATCGCTCCACTGGGCCTGTGCTTGCCCTTGAGCGCGGCCGCTGCTTCTGTGGGAGCCCAGGTGCCCAAAGAGGAGGCAGACAGGAAGCCCGTGGGCGGGACGAAGATGGACAAGGACATCCTGGCTCGCACCATGGAGCAGCTGCGCAGCAGGGTGACCCACAGGCAGGTGGCCTCCGGGCGCGAGTTCAAAGGCCGCCCCTTCAATAGCAAGCCGGAGCTTATTCACTTCAAGGTGAGGAGGGACGCAGAGCTACCTGGTGGCCTGGTGCTCAGGGGCGGGGTCAGACACCAGCCCCAGAAGGGGACCCGTCCCAGGGGACAGCCTCCCTGGAGAGGGACAGTGAGGAGGTCGGTGCTCGCACGCAGTCACAGCCGCCAGCCGGCAGGGAAGGGGACTGGTGCGCTCCTGGGATGCCACTTGGGCCCTAGTCCTTCAGACGACATGGGGCGCCAGCCCCGGAGCCCACACCGTCCGAGGTCCCTGCCCCCCTGTCCCTGCTCTCCATCGTCCCCAGGGGGGCCCTTCTTGAGTCAGGAAACCTTAGGAATTGTTCCTGGCCTCTTATCAGGAGGCTCGTCCACTCATCACCGAGACCTTCCTCACTCACACGCTGGCCATCTGGGGGCACGTGAGAGGCTGCCAGGCGCTCCCCGCGGTGCCTTCCCTGCGACAGGCTTGGAATGACTCCTCTGACCTTTCCAGGACTTCGATGTTGGCAAAGTGTACAAGAAAAAGATCACGCTGATCAATGCCACCTACACCATCAACTACTGCAGGCTGCTGGGTGTGGAGGAGCAGCTCAAGGACTTCATCCACATAGAGTGAGACGCGGGGGACCCGGGGGGCGGGGGGTGCCATGGCCTTCATGCCCGTGTGGCGCGTGGTCTGGCGGCTGACGTGGCCCGAGACCAGCCCAGGTGTGCGCGATGACTTCCCTTCCCGGTCAGTGTTTTGGTGTGAAGCCCTTCACCATGTTTCTGTCTCCTCCCTCGAGGCCCCGCTGCTGCGTGACAAGCGGTCCCTCTGCCGTTTCCTCCCGGCCCCCTGAGTACCTGCTTGTCTCCGGCCTTATTCTTTCCCCGTTTTTCTTGCGTTCTGTCTCTTGGCGCCCCGGCTGTGCTGTCTCCTCCTGCCCCGTAGCGCATTGTCTTCCGCCTTAGGAAAGTTTCTTCTGGTTTCTGCCTGCCTTTTGTGGAAGGGTCTGGAGGCCTGAAATGGCCCCCGACGGCTCCCCACCTCCCGTCCCCACCGCCTCTCCCCAGGATCTGTGCTCGTGGACCCAGGGACACGCTGTTCTCTTCCGGGGGCTGCTTGTGGCTCAGACGAGCGATGTCCGCTCCCCTTCTCTCTTTCCGCCACCGAACCTGAAAGGCGCGTGGGCAGAGCGCGGCCACACGACCTGTTCCTCACCAGCTACCCCGTCCTGCGTTCATGCCGGAGGCACGGGATTTACTTGGGGTCTGCTGGCTCTTCATGTTGGTCTGCGGGTCTCTGGGGGACTTGCGGCCCGGACTCGGGGTATCAGCACCCCCCAGCATCCTGAAACACCCTTCCCTAGGCCTGGGGCTGGGGTCTGATTGGCAGCTAATCCCCTCCCCTCCGCCCCCATGGAAATTATCACCCTGTGTGTACCGGCCTCCAGGGCTGCCGCTGGGAGGTCGGCTTCCAGCCTGAAGACACAGCCCTGGGCCGGCTGCCCGGCTTCCCTCGCGGCTGCCTTCGGGCTCCCTAGTCCCCAGGGTCCCGCTGCGCCTCCGCGGTGTGTCAGCTGCAGGTTGATTTTGGACGGGCTCAGGGCTCACGGAGGATTCAGACCCACAAACAAGTGTGCACGTGTCTCAGCCCCACCCTGTCCTCGGCCCTGCAGCGCGTGCTTGCGTGTTTTCTCGGGTCTGACACTGCTGGCCCTTCTCTCTTCGTGTGCCCAACGGCCTCGGATTTCACGGCCGTACTTACTGCCAGAAGCCCACGTTCTGCCTCCACGGCTTGTCGACAGCGTCCTGCTCCTTTCTTACCTCTGTGATTTTCTAATTCCATCTTTGATCATTTTATTTCTTTTATTTTTTTAATGTTTATTTTTTTTCAAGAGACAGAGCATAAGCGGGGGAGGGGCAGAGAGAGAGGGAGACACAGACTCTGAAGCAGCTCCAGGCTCTGAGCTGTCAGCACAGAGCCCGACGCGGGGCTCGAACCCATGAACTGTGAGAGCATGACCTGAGCTAAACTCAGACGCTGAACTGACTGAGCCCCAGGTGCCCCTCCATCTTTGATCATTTAAAAAAAATTTTTTTTAATGTTTTTATTTATTTCTGGGAGAGAGAGAGAGAGAGAGAGAGACAGCATGAGCAGGGGAGGGTCAGAGAGAGAGGGAGTCACAGAATCTGAAACAGGCTCCAGGCTCCGAGCTGGCAGTCAGCACAGAGCCCGACGCGGGGCTCGAACCCACGAACCGTGAGATCATGACCTGAGCCGAAGTCAGACACTTAACCAACTGAACCCCAGGCGCCCCTCCATCTTTGATAATTTTAACACGACATCTTTGAAGTCTCCATTCAACCATCCTCTTATCTGAGGCTCTTGCAGTCTGGCCCTACTATCCGCCTGCGTGTTGTGTGCTTACACGCGTCCTTTCCAACCTGGGATTTCCCTCTTCTCCCAGGGGGCTCTGTCCCCCCGAGTCTCTGTGATGTGGCATCAGAAGGCTTTCCTCCCACCCAGAGAAGTTTCGGATTTCTTCTGCCTGCTGCGTGGGGTTATTACCAGCCAGGGGGAAACAATTACATTTTGAGCTTGTATGTTTCTAATCCAAGCACCTTAGGTAAAATCCAACCTTGTGAAAACATGCCTCACGTTAGCAATTCTCTGGAAGCTTCTTTTCCTCACCCAGGATCCAGACCAAGACAGACTATCGTCGAGTCTCCCTGTGAAGTGGGGGCTCTTTTCCTGGCTCCTTCACTGAAAGTGGGGTTCGGAGGGAGCCCCTGTGTGCGGGCCCCGTGCTCGCCCCCGGCTGCTCCGAGTGTCTCCTGGAGCCTGGGCACCGGGGCTCAGCACCCACAATGCGCGGGGAGGGCTCCCCGCGGGGGCTGCTGGGAGGCTCCGACCGTGCCTTCCCGTCTACCTGAGGACGCGTCCCACGGCCCTTGTCCCTACAGCTTTGACCCCCCTGGTCCCATGTCAGCCGGGATGTCCTGCAAAGTCCTCGTCACCTTCAAGCCCATGGTGAGTGTCTCCTAAAAGCAGATGCTGTGCGGGGATTGCTCTCACCCGTCGTGGGCGGGTGGCGGGCACAATGGCGTCTCTGCAGACACAGGTGGTGGAGGAAGCACGCGCGGGTCCCAGCAGGGGTCCCATAGGCCCCGTGGTGCCTTTCACTTCCGCGCACATCCGGCACGCTCCTGCTGTCGGGCAGATTAGGGGCTCCTGACCAGCAGCTGGGTCTGTTGGCTCCCCGGGTCTCAGCGGGGCCTTCTGGAATGTTCGGACGGCCAGGCCGGCCCACGCTTGTAGGGGTCCCTGGGCAGAGTTGCAAACATCATGGTGGTCGGGTGTTTTATTTTTTAGATAAACAAGGATCTGGAAGGAAGCGTCTCATTTCTGGCTCAGACGGGCGGCTTTTCTGTCCCGCTGAAGTGTTCCACAAAGAAATGTGCGGTAGGTTCCGATGCCTGAGCCGGTGGGGCCTGCGCCCTGCGTCCTGGCTCCAGGCCCCCGGGCCGAGCTGCTCAGCCCAGGCCAGGCCACACCGGGGGCAGATGGGAGCGGTGGGCCGTTCTGGGAGGGTGGGCGCCCACACTGACCCTGGGAAGTGGGGGAGTCCCACACTGTGTGGAGCCCAGGTGGCGGGAGACCTCCGGGTCCATCTCAGGAGTCGCCGGCCCCCGCGGCAGCTCTGTGGTGTCCCCTCGATCCCTCTCCTAAACTGTGGCCACCGTGCTGTGTGTTATGCCCCAAAACTGATACCTGAAATTTGTACCCCTTGACTCCCTTCCCCCATCTCACCCGCACCCTCTCCCCCGCCTCCCCAACCCCACTCTGCTCTCTGTGTCTATGGGCTTGATTCCGCACCTTCGTGAGGCCACACGGAATTTGGCTTTCTCTGTCTGGCTCGTCTCGCTTAGCGCAGTGCCCTCACGGTCCGTCCCTGCAGTTACAAATGGCAAGATTTCCTTTTTTTAATTCCACTGTATACACGCCCCACCTTCTTCCGTTCGTCCCCTGAAAGACACCTAGGCGGTCCTCACTGGTTGGTTACTGTGAATAATGTTACCGTGAATATGGGGGTGCAGATAGTGGGGGTCCAGTTAGTGGCTTCAGATCCTTTGGATGTATCGTCAGGGGTGTGATGGCCAGGTCTAGGGTAGTTCTATTTTTAGTTTTAGAGGAGCCTCCACACTGCTCTCCGGGGCGGCCGCACCAGTCTGCACTCCCACCAACGGTGCGCGGCCTTCCTCTTTCTCCGCTTCCTGTGCTGTGATTGACGCCAGTCCAGCACGGCTCGCGTGAGGTGGTCGTGTTTCCCTGATGAGAGGGATGCAGGGTTCCCTTCCATGTACCTGTCACCGTCTGGATGTCTTCTTTGCAGAAATGTCTATTTAGATCCTCTGTCCAGTTTTTTTTTCAATTTTTTAAAATGTTTGTTTATTCTTGAGAGATAGAACGAGTGGGGGAGGGGGAGGGCAAGAAGGGGACACGGAATCTGAAGCAGCTCCAGGCTCCCAGCTGTCAGCACAGAGCCCGACGTGGGGCCCGTGAGATCACGACCTGAGCTGAAGTCGGACGCCCAACTGACTGAGCCCCCCAGATACCTCATGCCCACTTTGCACCTGGGTGGCTCAGTCTGTAAGTGTCCAACTTCGGCTCAGGTCATGATCTCGCGGTCCGTGAGTTTGAGCCCTGCATCGGGCTTTGTGCTGACAGCTCAGAGCCCGGAGCTGCTTCAGATTCTGTGTTTCCCTCTCTCTCTGACCCTCCCCTGCTCACGCTGTCTGTCTGTCTCTCTCTCTCTCTCTTAGAAATAAATAAAACAGGGGCGCCCGAGTGGCTTAGTCGGTTGAGCGTCCGACTTTCGCTCAGGTCATGATCTCGCGGTTCGTGGGTTCGAGCCCCGCGTTGGGCTCTGTGCTGACTGCCAGCTCAGAGCCTGGAGCCTGTTTCAGTCTGTGACTCCCTCTCTCTCTGTCCCTCCCCTGCTCACGCTGTCTCTCTCTCTCTCTCCTAGAAATAAATAAAAAACATTAAAAAAAAAAAGAAAGAAATAAAACATTTTTTAAAAGTTTAGTTATTTATTTTGAGAGAGAGTGCATGTGTGCATGACCAGCGGAAGGGCAGAGAGCGGGAGAATCCCAACCAGACTCCGAGCTGTCAGCACAGAGCCTGATGTGGGGCTTGAACTCACAAACCATGAGATCATGACCTGAGCCAAAATAAGGGTCAAACACTCAACAGACTAAGCCCCCCAGACGCCCGTCTCTGCCCATTTCAATCGAATTGCTTAGTGTTTTGCTATTGAGTTGTGTGAGTCTTTATATATTTTGGATTGCAAATATTTTCTCCCATACCGTAAGTGCCTCTTCACTTTATTTGCTTTTGCTGTGCAGAACCGATTCTTCTTAAAACTTTATAATTAATTTTTAAATTTTTACTATTGAAGTAGAGTTGACAGCGTCACATTAGTGCAGCCCGCGCAACACAGTGACCGCACACTTCCGCCACCTGGCGGTCACTGCGGTGACTGCTGTGGCCACCGATTCTTGTGTAATTAAGAAAATTTCAAACATAAGGAATCGCAGGAAACCGCACAGTGAACACCGTGCGCTGCCTGGGTCCCATCTGTCGACATTCACCACATTTGCCTCATCTGTCTGTCTGTCTGTCAGTCTGTCTTGCTGACCCATTTCCAGGGAAAGCCGCACTAGCATGACACTCGATGCAGCAGCCTTGCAAGACCTCCACACGCATCTCAAACAAAGAGGGAGGTTCTCCTGCAGAAACCGCCACAGCCTCGCCTCTGCCGAGCGAACAGGTCCGCGCTTACCGCGGCCACGAGCATCCTGTCTCACAGCCACAGATACGCAGGCGACTGTGGTTTGGCTGCCCGGGCCGGGCTCCGCTGGGCGGCTGGCTCCAGGCTGCGGGTGAGCAGGGCCACGGCTTCCCGGCAGGGGCCCCTCACCGACAGTGGCTGTATCGCAGGGAGTGCAGGCCAGCCACACGAACACATGCACAACCACTCCTGTCCCCTAACCATGCTGACTAAAGCGAGTCACCTGGCACCGCCCTCTGTCAGTGGGGCCCAGAGATGCCCACTGTCCTGAGCAGCACGGGAGGGCGGCGCCCCAGGAGGGAGTGGACGGGGCAGCAGCGGTCTGGAATTCTCCCTGGGAACGTGAGCGCCGCCCGCCCCATCCGCACCGCCTGCACCAGCCACCCCGACCCGCCGCCTGCGGCTTCCGTGCTGTCAGCCGGGCTCAGCGGGACCGCGCCCTGCATGTGACGACGGCGTCGTAAGTCATCCCCTTCTCTCTCCTCCGTCGTCATCGTGGTAGAGCACACGCAGCACAGGGTGAACCGTCTCAGCCGTGTGTGGGTCCGCACTTCAGTAAATTGAATACATTCACAACGGCAGGCACAGCCACCATCCTTTCCGGCACTCTCCCACCTTCCGGAAACCCAGGCTCTGTCGTGTGCCCCCTCCCCGCCCCGGGCACCTCCTCCCCACCCCGGGCACCTCCTCCCCACCCTGGTCTCCAGGGATTTGAAAGCTCTAAGTGCCTTATGTAAGTGGAATCACGTGGTATTTGTCCTTTGTGACGGGCTTATGCGACTTAGCACATGTCCTCAGGAGCCGTCCCCGCCGCAGCGTGCGGCCAACCTGCTCCCGCCACGTCGCCCCGTGTTTTCCCGTGTCCCTCGTTTCCTGCATGGCTGTCTTCTTTTGTGTTACAGTTGATTGTTTTATAGTGAGATGTTAAGTTCCTCTCTTGTTTCCGTTTGTGTACGCGCTGTAGCTATTTTCCTTGTGGTTACCAAGCGATTACATTTAACATCCTGAAGTTAAAGCTCTGCAGTCTGGATTCATAGCAGCTTCGGTTCAGGAGCCTGCAAGGCGTCTGCGCCTTTACAGCTCGGTCCCCACCGCCTTCGGTTGTTAATGTCACAGAATTGCATCTTTGTGACTGTGTGTCCAAGACCACATACTGATAACGTTTGAAATGCATTAGTCTCTTAGAGCAAGATGTGGAGTTACAAACCAAAATGATAATAACGTCAGCTTCTAGACTAATACCTGCTTTAAAAAAAGAAAGTATTAGACTGTGCAATCATGTGGGAAACAGAGCACGGTTACAGACCATCGTCACGACCACGCCAGCCCCGGCAGCACCCCTGCACCCGCCTCCATGGAGGCCGCTTCCCCTTATGGCTTCGCGCTCCTGTCCTGCGTGGTGGACCCCAGAGCGCCTCCTGCAGGGCTGAGTGCCCAGGCGGCGCTCACCGGGGACGTCGTGGTTCCCCTCACTTTTGAAGGGCACTGTGGCTGGAGAAGGGTTTCAGTTGACAGTTTTTTTCCTTTTCACCCTTTGTATCCGCCTGCCCCCTGCCCTCCGGCCTCGTACACCTGCTCACTTCTCCCCTGCGGCTCTCGGGAGTCTCTCTGTCTCTCAGCGGCTTGATCACGATGTGTCTCGGCGTGGGTCTCTTTGGGTCGTCTTACTTGGAGTTTACGGGGCTTCTTTGATGTTTCTATCCCCTTGGGAGTTTGGGGCCGCATTCCTCTTCTCCCGCGTCCGGGCCCCCGTAATGGGACGCTGGTCCACACGTGGTCCCGTAGGCCCTGCCCGCCTTCCTTCAGACTCACACCCCGTTGTCCTGTCCCCAAGCCTCTGAGTCTTTCTTCCTGCCTGCACTGGTGCTGCCGCCAAGACCAGTCTCTGGCTGACAGGCCCCCCGGTGACAGATGTCCCAGCGATAGGTCTCCAGGTGACGGATCTCCAGGTGACAGGTCTCCGGGTGACAGATATCCCAGTGACGTGGAAGCAGGTCACTGCATCTTGTACCCGAGCCCGACAGGGACTGCCACCTCCCCACTGAGCACGGCTGCTCCCCGCGACCCCTTCCTCGGTGGGGGCACGGCTCTTCGGGGGGCGCTGTGCTTCCTCTGTCCGGGGCTCCGCGGCGAAGGCCGCTGATGCTGTTTTCCGTGCAGTGTGGTTCTCCCCCACTTCTCTCGCCTTCACTGTGTGCGGTGTAAGGAGGGGTTGGAACAAATATTGCTCCCAGTGGTGGCCAGTTAGCTTCTCTTTTTTCCTGTTTCCTTGTGGATTCGTGGGTTGTGTGTACTCCGCATGTTCCGATCGTGTGGTCTCCGTTCCGGCACTCACGTCACCCAGCCGTGGCTGCAGCGGCCCTGTGCCCTGTAAACACACAGCCCGTGCGCCGTGGCCCGTGACAAAGGTGCCCTAAGCAAGGACTCGTCTCTGCCTCAGACGCAAGGGTCTGGGCTGCCCTGCCACCCCCACAAATGTCTTCCAAGGTGCCATCCCGCCCCTACCAGGTCCCCTGCACTGGCTACAAGTGACAATTGCATGGTGACCCCTGGCTGCAAGGCAGGCTGGGTGGCAGACTCTTCCCAGGGCGGCTGTGTGTCCCGCTGACGTTCAGGGGCTCCGTTGTGCACAGGAGGGAGGGAGAACACCCCACAGTGCTGCCCGCCAGCCACACAATGTCACGTGTCACTGCCTGTCACTCCCATGCTCAGAACACGCCGGCCCTGCCTGCAGCTGTGGGAGCGGCCACCCTCCCATCTCCTGGAGGTCTGGTGACCTACAACCAGGGGAGCAGTCACTTGCCACCTGGCCCACCACACACGAATACACGCACGTTCATATTCACACACCCACAAATGCATGAACACGCCCGCTCGCACATCCACACTCAGACACACCCACGTGCACACCCACGTGTACACACAGGCTGCTCTGTGTCTGGTCTCTGGGAAGCCCGTCTGTCTGCCTCGGCAGCCTCTGGCCCTGCAGGCGCGCAGAGGACGGGGTGGGGGGGCCCTGGGCATCCAAGATCGGCACCCAGAAGAGCCGCACAGGAAGGCGGGCTGCACACGACACGCTTGGCCAGTGCCCAGATGGCCAAGGTGCCCGTGCCCATAGGGGTTAGGGGAGCTGTGCCCTGGGGCCGTGCCTGCCCCAGGTCGATCTCTCAGGGACAGCGGCCGCCTTCCCAGACCCTCTGACCCAGCCCTCCTGAGTCCCCAGTGAGGGCCGTCCTGGCTCGGCTTATTCTTTAAGGACTTTATTTTTTAGAACGGCTTCAGCATTAACACAAAAAATGCAATTCTGGCTGACTCCCCACCCAGGGTCCCCAGGACCATCTTATGTCAGTGCTGCACGTTTACTAAATTATTAGCCAATATTGACACATTATGATTAATATCTGCTGGGGAAGACACCTTATTCAAATTCCCTGGGATCTCACCAAGCGCCCAGGCCCTGTGCTGGCGTCCCACCCCGGGCGGCACGTTCCTTGTGCTGCTGTTTTGCTGCAGGGTCCTTGCGACTGTTTGGCAGTTTCTGGGACTTTCTCTTTCCTGAGGCCCTGGACGGTCTGGAGGAGCGCCGGTCGGTTACTGCGTAGAATGTCCTCCGCTGGGATCCGTCCAGAGTTTATCTCACGAGGGGACTGGGCGGGGGGTGGCCTGAGGGCCGCGCGGCGGGTCTGGCTGCAGCCCACTGAGACGCGCTGCCCCAGCCTCACACTGTGGCGCGACCTTCACCGCCTGGCTTGTCACTGTGACGCGTCTGCTCCGCCGCCTTCCGGCCGGGCTGTGCTCTCTGGGAGGCCCGGGACCGGGAGGGCCCGATGTCCACGGGGATGTGGACATGTGAGAGACATGGATCTCTTCCTCGTTCGTGAATCTATAAAATCACTGATTGCTTTCACTCTTTGGATGGGGATCAAATACAGCTTTCGGTCACCGCTCACGTTTTTCCTGTGCTCACTTGAAAGCAGTTTCAGCGGCTCCCTGTCCCTCAGGCTCACGGTTACACGGTACCCGGCGCTTCTCTCCGCGAGCACTTCCGTTCTTCCTAGACATCGCTCAGGGACCCCTCACCCCCTGAGCCAGCCTGGGGGGAGCGCGGCTCCTCGCTCGGACAGGGCGTGAGACGGCGGCGTCACACAGGTGTGCCCGCCGCTGCTGGCGGCCGGCCCTCCGCCCGCGCCCTGGCCAGCCTCTGCCCTCGCTCACCTGCACCTGCTGTCCACGCCCTGGGCCCCTCGGCCCGCAGACCCCGTCCCCCCCCGGAGCTGCCCAGCTCCCCACCTTCTCCGACTCAACGTCCCCAGGCGCTTCATCTAACTGACCACACGAGACGGTGCCCCTGCCTCCACCATCAGCCTCCCCCCCAGGGGCCATGTGTGGCCGCGGATGAAGGACATTGACATGGCATCATCTCCCAGGGTGCCTGTTCGATGAAGGGTCACTCACTGCTGTGCCCTGGGTGGTTTGGGTGAAGCTGTAATGATGTGCGTCACCACGGGGGTCACACGGAGCAGTCTGACCCCCCAGCTCCTCTGTGCTCCCCTCCCTCCCCACAAAGCACTGGCATCCACTGCTCTCCCTGCTGCTGCACAGTTGGAATCAGGCCGTGTGTGCCCTTCAGGCCTTAGTGATGCGCACGTGGCTCTCCTCTGTCTTTCCAGGGCTCGGGAGTCTTTCTTCGTAGGAGACTTGACGGTTTAAAAATTGGACTCAAGAGCTCCCGAGTTATCATGATCAGTCTTTAAGCCTGTGATTTCTAGGGTGTGGACCTGTCCCTGGGGTGTGCAGAGGCCCCTCCTGGAGTCAGATACAGCCCACGACGGGGATCCCAAGGCCCCGCAGGGCCGCAGGAGGGAGGGGAGAGCTGGCCGCGGCCCGGCAGCCTCCCTGACTCACCCCTGGTCTCTTGACAGCTGTCCCTTGACAAGGAGCTCATCGACTTTGGCAGCTACGTGGTGGGTGAGACCACGTCCCGGACCATCACGCTGACCAACACCGGGGGCTTGGGCACCAAGTTCAGGTTCCTTCGAGCATCAGAGTCCTGTGAGATGGACATCTCCCAGTCGGCCATGAAGCTAGTGAGTGTGTGGCCCGCTCCCGGTCGGGTGCTGTGGCTACTCAGCCAGGCGCCGGGTGTGACGCCGGACCCCCCCCCACGACATGGTCCTGGGCGTGTAGAGCTGGTGGTGAGGGGAGGGAGTCTGTTGGCGCAGGGCTGGAGGAGGAGGGGGAACGGGTGCCATCGTCAGGCAAAGTGGGAGAGACTGGTCCCCGTGAGGACACCTGGAGCCGCCTGCAGGTGCAGGGCAGCGGCCGAGAGCCACGGGGCGCCCGCCTTTGTCCTGCGGCACCTGCCGAGTGCCAGCCCACGGGGCCAGGCAAGCCGCGGTCTTCTCGTGGGGGCTGGCAGGCGAGCTGCTGACTGAATGGAAAGAGCCTCAGGGCGACACAGGTGGGACCCCATCTGTGGAGGCAACTTGGGTCACAGCCAGTGGACACTGGGAGGTCTTTCCGGGGTGTAGGGCTGAGGACAGGTGTGAGGAGCTTCCCACAGGAAGCACTGAGCTCCTTTGCAGTCCAGTCTGCTCGTTAAGGGGTCTCAGCAGAGACCCTGGAGGCGTCTCCCCTGGGGAGGGACAGCACCAGTGGGTGGGGGCAGAGGGGGAGGGGCGGGGCGTGTGAACGCAGCGCAGGGCCCGTGGTGGGTGAGGCGGGGGTGCGGGTGGGGCCAGCTCTCGGGCCTGTGGCATCTGAGCCGAAGCCAGCGGAGTGGGGAGCCCGGCGTCCCAGGAGGGGAGGGCAGGCGGTGCAGCGAGCCGCAGGCCGGGGCCCAGCACACGGCAGAGCCCACGACTGGGTGTCCATGTCCGCAGGCAACAGGGAGCAGCCAGCCTGGGCCAGAGATGAGTGAGGCGGCGGCCAACCCTGAGCCCCTGGGCGAGGCGCCCCCGTGGTCTGGGTGTCTGGCTCGGGACAGAGCGGGCGCTGATGAGGGGACCACGGCTGGGTTCTCCATGTGGCCCTCCTGACAGCGGGGCTCTGGGAGGTTGAGTGGGAAAGGCAACTGGGAAAATGCCAGCAAAAGTGTCATGTTCTCTTTTCAGAGCAGTCTGTTCACGTATGAAGACAAAGGTATTTACGATAAAATCACCACCAGCATCTCTGAGCAACAGATTGAGGGCAACGAGTCGCCTACCGTAGACGTAACAAGCCAGAAGGAGTCTGGGAAGCTGGGCGGCAAGGAGCAGGAAGAGGGGCGCCCCGCAGGTGAGTGGGGCACCTCTGGGGGGGGCGGGGACCGCGTTACGGGAGCACGCGGAGCGCCTGCCGGCCTCCTGGGGGGCTCTGACGACCCCACATTCCAGAGGGCTGGCCTGCGTGGTATGTTTCTAGGGCTTTGATGTCAAACAGTAGTAAAGTAGAATATATCTATATGTTCAAGTAAATACGGGCTATGGAGTGGATGGAGTGGATGGGCATTTGCAGTCATAGTTAAGCTAACATAATAGTTAAAGGAAATCCAGCCTTGGGCCACCAGGCTGGTCACGGCAGGCTTGCCTTCCTCGTGGTCCTTGGGGGTCCTTGTTGGGACAGTTGAGGAGCCCTGTCCCCGGGGTGCAGCAGCTGGCTGGAGGGCGGGGGAGGGGAGGGAGGGAGACCCAGAGGCTCTGCTGACCAGGTCATGGGGACACCGGGTCGCCCAGGGCCACCCCGAGCTCTACTACTTGTGCAGAGTGCATATGACATGTGTGGCCAGTTCACAGAAGAGCCCAGCAATAGGCACCAGCGCCCCCAGCCCTGGGCCCACGAACTGGAAGAGGAAGAACATTCCAGGGACCACTGTCAGGGTGCCTTCCATCACCTCCCTGCCTCCCTGTATGTTTCATTCAACACACACCCAGAAACGGCAGGATCTCTCCGTTTCAGCCGCGTAGACACAGAGCCCCAAGCAGTCCCGTTGCTGACACTGCTGTGTGTCACCTCCTTCCATGAATACACCTCAAGTCACAGACCCACTGCCCCCGTCACATGTGGGAACTCGGGGCGGGCAGCATCCCCAGGGCCATGTCTCCCCACACGTGAGTCTCTTCAAGGTTCAGGCACCGTATTCCTGCTGCCTTTCTTCTTTGCTAACGTCAGGTTCTTTTTCAACACGTGTGAGCCGGGTCAGGGTCCCGCTGGCAGCGTTAGGCTGCCACCAGCCCATCTGTGGAAATCAGTTGATTCTAAAATTCTCGTGGAAACCCCAGAGGACCTAAAATATCCGAAACAATTCTGAGAAAGAACAAAGTTGGAAGACTCAGACTACATCATTTCAAGACTCACTCTGAAGCCACAGTGAGAAGACAAGGTAGTGCTGGCCACGGGAGGGACACGGAAACTCAGTGGTACAGAACAGAGTCCAAAAACAGACCTGCACTTGGGGCGCCTGGGTGGCTTAGTCGGTTAAGCGTCCGACTTTCGCTTAGGTCATGATCTCGCGGCTTGTGGGTTCAAGCCCCGCGTCGGGCTCTGTGCTGACTGCCAGCTCAGAGCCTGGAGCCTGTTTCAGTCTGTGACTCCCTCTCTCTCTGACCCTCCCCTGCTCACGCTGTCTCTCCCTCTCCTAGAAATAAATAAAACATTAAAAATATATATATATTAAAAAAAAAAAAGACAAAAACAGACCTGCACACTCACGGCCAGTGAGACTTCACTAGGGATGCAGCAGTAATTGCTCGGAGAAACAGTCTTTTCAACAAGTGAGATCTTAACAGTTAGATAAACATGCCGAAAAAGTTCATCTCCATCCATTCCTCGTGCTATAAACAAAAATTGCTCAAAATAAATCATAGACCTACCTGTAAGACCTAAAACTATCAGACTACTAAACCAAAACATAGGAAAAAATCTGTGTAATCACGTGTTGGGCAGAGATTTTTTTAGATATGACATCAAAAGCATGATTCATGTTTAAAAATTATAACCTGCTTTGGGATGCAGCAAAGTGGCTCTAAGAGGGAGGTTTATAGCAACACAGGCCGACCCCAGAATCTGGAAAAGTCTCAAACAACCTAACCTTACAGCTAAAGGAGCTAGGAGAAGAAGAATAAACAAAACTCAAACCCAGCAGAAGGAAGCAAATAATAAAGATTAGAGCAGAAACAAATGTTCTAAAACTTAAAAAAACAGTAGAACAGATCAATGAAACCAGGAGCTGGTTCTTTACAAAGATGAATAAAATTTAGAAACCAGAGTCACCAAAAAGCAGGAATGGTGTGTGGGGGGGTGGGGGGGTGGGGGCAGGGGTTGGGAAATAAAATCACAAGCGAGAGAGGAAAAATAACCAACGGCACAGAAATATAAAGGATTATAACAATATTATGAAAACCAACAGCCAAAAAAATTGGACAACCTAGAAGAAATGGATAAATCACTAGAAACATACAAACTACCAAAACTGAAGAAGGAAAAAATAAAAAATTTTGAACATTCCAATTACCAGCAAAGAAATTGAATCAGCAATCAGAAAACACCCGGCGAACGAAAGCCCAGGACCAGAAGGCTTCACAGGTGAGCTCTGCCAAACGTTTAAACAAGAGTTAATACCTGTTCTTCTCAAACTGCTCCAAAAAGTAGGACAGGAAGGAGAACTCTCCAATTCAGTCTATGAGGCTGACATTACCCTGCTGCCAAAGCCAGGTAAAGACACCCCTGAAAGAGAACTACCGGCCAATATCTGAAGAATATGGATGCAAAAATTCTCAATAAAACTCTAGCAAGCCAAATCCAACAATACATTAAAAAAATCATTTGGGGCGCCTGGGTGGCTTAGTCGGTTAAGCGTCCGACTTTCGCTTAGGTCATGATCTCGCAGTTCGTGGGCTCGAGCCCCGCGTCGGGCTCTGTGCTGACAGCCAGCTCAGAACCTGGAGCCTGTTTCAGTCTGTGACTCCCTCTCTTTCTGACCCTCCCCTGCTCACACTGTCTCTCTCTCTCTCTCTCCTAGAAATAAATTAAAAAAAAAAAAAACATTAAAAAAATAAATAAATAAAAACATTAATAAAGAAAAAGAAAAGAAATAAAGGCATCTAAGAAAGAAGTAAAAATTTCACTACTTGCAGATGACCTGATACTTTATATAGAAAACCCCCAAGACTCCACCACAAAACTGCTGGACACACAAAGTCAGTAAAGTCTCAGGACACAAACTCAGTGTACAGAAACCTGCTGCGTTTCCACACATCAATAATGAAGTTGCAGAATATGAAATTAAGAAAACAATCCCATTTACAATTGCACCAAAACCAATAAGATATCTAGGAATAAATTTAACCAAAGAGACGAAAGACCTGTCCTCTGAAAACTATAAAGCACTGATGAAAGAAATTCTCAAGGTGTCACAAGGAAATAAAAGACATTCCATACTCATGGGTTGGAAGAAGAAATACTGTTCAAATGTCTCTATTACCCAGGGGCGCCTGACTCTTGATTTCAGCTCAAGTCATGATCCCCAGGGTCATGGGATTCAGCCCTGAGTTGGGTTCCACACGGACGGCATGGAGCCTGCTTGGGAGTCTCTCTGTCTTTCCCTCTGCGCCTCCCTTGCTCATGCTCTCCCTCTCTCTCTCCCTCTCAAAATAAACATTTTTAAAAATCTTTATTTAAAAAAATGTCTAAGCTACCCAGAGCAAACCACAGATTTAATGCGATCTTAATCAAAATGCCAATAGCATTTTTCACAGAACTAGAACAAACAATTCTAAAATTTATATGGAACCAGAAAAGACCCTGCATAGCTGAAGCAATCTTGAAAAAGAAAAACAAACTGGACGTGTCACAATTCTGGAGTTCAAGTTACGTTACACAGTGGTAGAATTACAACAGTATGGCACTGGCACAAAAATAGATAGGTAGGTGAATAGAATAGAATAGAATAGAATAGAATAGAATAGAATAGAAATCCAGGAAATAAACCCACAACAATATAGTCAATTAATCTGACAAAGCAGGAAAGAATGTCCAATGGGAAAAAAAGACACTCTCTTCAACAAATGGTGCTGGGAAAACTGGACAGTGACATGCAGAAGAACGACACTGGACCCCTTTCTTCCCCATACACAAAAATAAATTCAAAATGGATGGAAGACCTAAATGTGAGACCTAAAACCGTAAAAATCCTGGGACAGAGCACAGGCAGTCATTTCTCTGACATCGGTCATTGCAACAACGTTCTAGCTGTGTCTCCTGAGGCAGGGGAAACACAAGCAAAAATGAACTCCTGGGACTTCATCAAAAGAAACAGCTTCCGTACAGTGAGGGAAATCACCAACAAAACTAAAATACCTAAGCCTGATAAATGGGAGAAGATGGTTGCAAATGACAAATCCAATAAAGGGCTAGTATCTAAAACCTATAAAGAACTGATACAACTCAACACCCAAAAGACAAATAATACAACTAAAAAATGGATGGAAGACACGAGCAGACATTTCTCTAGAGAGGACATCAGGTGGGCAACTGACACCTGAGAAGGTGCCAGCGTCACTCCTGCTCAGGGAGATGCAAGTGCAAACCACCATGAGACGCCACCTCACACCTGTGGCCGAAATCAGCCGCAGGTGTTAGCGAGGATGTGGAGAAAGGGACCCTTTCCTCAAAAAGTGGCAACTGGAAGTACCCTGTGACCCAGCAATCGCACTAGTAGGTATTGACCTAAAGAATGCAAAACCCACCAAATCGGGGGGGAGGGGGGCAGGCACCCCGATGTTTATAGCAGCAGCATCTACAATAACCAAATTCTGGAAGCAGTGCAAGTGTCGCTTGACTGACGAGTGGATAAAGAGGTGACGTATGTGTACAGTGGCACATTACTCAGCCGTGAAAGAGAGTGAAATCTTGCCGTTTGCAACAACGTGGACAGAACTAGAGCGTATCATGCTAAGTGAAATAAGTCCGTCAGAGAAGGCAAATGCCGTATGATTTCACTCATGTGGAATTTAAGAAACAAATGAGCAAATAATAAAAAGAAACGAGAGGCAAACCAAGAAACAGACTCAACTATAGACAACACACTGATGGTCACCAGAGGGGGCGTGTGAGGGTGGTGGGGAGAAGGTAAAACAGGATCTGGGGATTGAGGGGTGCACCTCGGACGAAAAAGTAAAATAATAAAAACATATAAATGATAGGGGCACCTGGGCAGCTCAGCTGGTTAAGCATCCAACTTCAGCTTAGGTCATAATCTCATGGTTCATGGGTTCCAGCCCCACATCAGGCTCTGGTGCTGACAGCACAGAGCCCGCTTCCGACCCTCTGTCCCCCCCACCCCTCCCCTGCTTGCTCATGCACTCTCTCTCTCTCAAAATAAACACTAAAAAATAAACATTACGTATATATGTATAAACATTATATATGTATGTGTCTGTGTGTGTACATATGTATATGTATATGTATATAATAAAAATTGTAGCCGGACTTCATCAAAAGTAAAAACATCTGCTCTTCTAAAGATACTGTTCAGAGAATGAAAAAGTCAGCCACAGTTTGGCAGAAAATATTAGCAAATTACCATATCTGGTAAAAAAAAAAAATACCCAAAAAATGTAAGGAACTTTCAAAACTCGATTAGAAAACAAATAACCCAGTTTAGGGCACCTGAGTGGGCTCAGTGGGTTGAGCGTCCGACTCTTGATTTCAGCTCAGGTCACGTCAGGCTCCCGGGGTCGAGCCCCACGTCGGGCCCTGTGCTGGCACAGCGGTTACTCCGGAAGCAGATGAGGGCGTGAACGTCAAGGTCGGCGGCAGCCGGCCGGCGCCTCCTCCCCCACCCAAGGGACAGTTGCGGCTGCTGAGTAGGGAGACACGTCGGCCAGGCTGGAGGAGCCCAGAGCAGCCCCAGGCCCCAGAAATGGGGCGCATGCCAGCCGCGCGCGGTGTCGGGTGTGAGGAGGACTCAGAAGGGCGGTGACCTTCACCTCCCTGTCAGAGTGTGTTTGCTTGCTTGTTTTGAGAGAGAGAGAGAGAAAGAGAGCGAGCGAGCGAGCAGGGGAGGGACAGAGGCAGAGAGTCCCCGGCAGGCTCCACACTGTCAGCACAGAGCCCAGTGCGAGGCTCCATCCCAAGAACTGAGAGATCACAACCTGACCTGAATTCAAGAGCCGGACACTCAACCGACTGAGCCCCCAGGCGGGCGCCCCGGCTCCTATCGAGTTGTGTCGTCACGAGCAGAGTCAATAGAAAGACCTTCTCAGAAAGGAGGGACCAGCATCTGCTTTCAGGGGCCTCCCGATAAATGTCTGGGGAGGGCATGGGGGGGGATCCGGAATGCCCGGCCCCCCAGTGGGGGACGCGCCGGCAGCTCACACACAGACAAAACGCGATCACCAGTGATCAGGCTGTGACATCTGAGAGGGAGTAAACGCTCAGGCCTCGGTCCCTCTGCTCCCCTGGCATCGGGAAGCGCCTCGCACCCCCACCTCCAGCTGCAGAGGCCCTGGCGCCCGCTGTCCGTGTCCGCCGGGCAAGCCCCGCCCCTGCCCGCCCCTCCTGTGCCACGGGATGGCTCCTCCTTGCAGGGCGGGGGGCAGGGAGGTGCTGCAGCTCTGCCTGGGTCAGGTTAGAACCGGCTGCCCAGGATGGCGGGGACCCCACCAGCCCATGGCAGCTGGTGGTCCAGGAGAGGGAGGGACCCAAGCCCCAGCACCCCGGCTCGCCCCTGGGCCCTACGGGGTGCCCGGCCAGCCCTCTCATCTGGATCCCATTCTCTTCCAGAATCAGAGGGAGTGACCATGACCACTGTGATGACCGTATCTCCCAACGAGGAGCAGATGGAGATCTCGCTGGGAGAGGTCAGCAAGGCTCGCTGGCTCCCAGCCCCCCCGCCGGCCCCTCCCCCAGGGTGGCCCTTCCACTCGGCTGCTCCGGACTCACAGCCCCTGCGTGGCTTGCACTGTCAGCCAGCCTGCGGCCACCCCCATCCCAAGCTGGGGCCAGGCAGGACCGGAGTAGCAGACACCGTGTCCTGGGTGCAGGGCACTGGGTCCTGTTCCGAGAAGACATGAGTAGGGCCTCCCAGGCTTGAGCATGGGGTGTGTGTGTGTGCGCGCATGCGTACGTGCAAGAGCCCTGGGGCATCGAGAGAGCAAGTACACACACAGGAGCATTCCGGGAGGGGTTCAACTGTGTTGCTGGGCAGGCAGTCCTCAAAAGGCAGGGACAGGCCCCGGAACACTCCCCCTCACAGTGACACAGCCCGTGGTGAGGACATGAAAGGCGCCTTGATAGAAATGCGGAGGCTGATTGGGTCTGGGACAACTGTCTTCGCATGCAGGTGACAGAGGGAGAGATTGGCCCCTTCAGCTCCATCAAAGTGCCGGTCATCTTCACACCCGTCATCCCAGGAACCATCCACACCAAGTTCAAGGTCGTGTTTAAGAATAAGCAGTGTCCCACGGTGAGTACCGCCCTGGCCGCCAGGGTCCCTGCCGCTCGGCGCTCCCCTTGCCTGGACAGCCAGCTGGCAGCACAGACGGCTGGCACCGCAGCGCACATGAACGCACGTGCGCTCACACACCCGTGCGCGTGCACGGGGCCCCTGCTCTTAATCGCTAGCAATGCCTTGCCTAGTTTCCAAGTACTTAAACTTTTTACTCATTATTTTTTATTATTTATTTACTTACTTACACATTTATTAAGTTGTTATTCAGAAAACAGGATCTGCAAACTTTTTAACTTTGCTTTTATTTTTATTTTTTAATTTTTATTCATTTTTGAGACAGAGTCAAAGAGGGGGCAGAGAGAGAAAGGGAGACAGAGAATCCCAAGCAGGCTACATGCTGTCAGCACAGAGCCCGATGCGGGGCTTGAACCCACGAACCGTGAGATCATGACCTGAGCCCAAGTTGGGTTTAACCGACTGGGCCCCCCAGGTGCCCCGAAGTAGTTGTTCTTTGTAACCAAAGGCACGACGGAGTTTATAGGTGTGAGCAGGTGTGACGTGTTTAAGGGCCGTGAGCAGATTCAGGACGTGGCTCGTTCCCTTCGGTTCTGCCCTCCGTGCACCCTCCCGACGCTTGGCCTGTGTCCGTCCACACTGCCCACGTGCCCTGACACGTCCTGCTGTCTGTGTTGTGGCTTTGCCGGCCCCTCTGCTGTCCTCTACCCCGGGGGACAGAGCCCGGCACCCTGGCCCAGCCTGACAGGCAGTGGTTTCGCTCGGTCCCTCTTACTTCATGCTATTTATGTTGTTTAGATCATTTGCTCTCTCGGGTTCTCTTCTCTCTGGTTTGAGTACGTTGCTATTTATTCCATTTCCCCTTTTATCTGGAAATTCCACTTTCCATTCCACGAGGAGTCTCCCCCCAAATCCCTTGAGACTTTCCGTTCTCGTGTGAAACGGGGACCGCAGAGCAAGACGCTCTCCAGCACGTGCCGAGGACCAGACCACGATGCAGCTTTGGGCCCTTTTGTTTACCCCTTCCTGGCGCTCACTTCTAGGTTTTACTCAGCTGTCCTCAGGTCAGCTAAGATGTCCTCGACGGCGCCCGTGGCCTCGGGGGCTCCTTCCCGACACCCACCATCCGCCGCCAGGCAGACAGCCGCCTCCGCTCAGGGTTGACCATTCCACGTGTTCGCCATCACCACATTCCCTCTTCCCCCTTCTCCCTGTTCGGTGTCCCTGCTCTGGAGAATGGGTGTGTCAGGGCTCAGGGATTTGAGACAGTGATGCCTACTTATAACAGGAGCCCCGAGGGGCAGGCAGAACCGCGCCATAACACTGCTCAGATACCCCCAGACTCAGCTCTGCTGCAAGACATCTGCAGTACCGTGGTGTCCCACAGCGCCCCACAGCGCCCCACAGCGCCCCACAGTGACCCACAGTGACCCCGCAGCACCCCACAGGACCCCTCAGTGACCCCACAGGACCCCACAGCACCCCTCAGTGACCCCACAGTGCCCCGCCAGTGACCCCACAGTGCCCCACAGTGACCCCACAGTGACCCACAGCGCCCCACAGTGATCCCACAGTGACCCACAGTGACCCCTCAGTGACCCACAGCGCCCCACACAGTGACCCCACAGCGCCCCACAGTGACCCGCAGTGACCCACAGCGCCCCACAGTGACCCCACAGTGACCCACAGTGCCCCACAGCGCCCCACAGTGACCCTACAGAGGTGACAGGAGAGAACAAAGACTAGACCTTGGTAACCAAAAACTCGGAGAAGCTGGCCTGACAGGGGCTGTGGCCTTGGGCCGCGGCGGCCCTGCTGGGTGAGCTGGGCGGCAGACACCCTGGCTCCTCTCCCTCCCTCCGGCCTCCCGCTGGCAGGAGCTGGGTGTACTGTCCCCGCGCCTCAGCCTCTCCCGCCGAGAGAGGGCTGCAGGCTGCGCCGCGCCCACCCTGAGGTGGGCCTCCTCCCCGGCGCTCCTCGGACGCTGCCCCCCGTGCCCTCTCCTTTCCCAGGCCTGTGCCAGGCTCTCTCGCTGAGCCTGGACTCCCGCACGGACGGGGCTCCCGCGGCCCCGGAAGGTCGCTCGTCTGTCCTCCGAGTGTGGCTCCCGCCACCGCCCCGGCTGCTGAGCCGCGTGCTCACAGGCACTGCCCCCTCCGGACCCTGAGCCGACGGGCCTCTGCAGGGGTGATCCCAGTGCCCGAAATCAGCCCGGCCGCTTGCTAGGCACTCAGCCGCGCCCCTGCCTCGGACCGATGCTGCTTGCTTCCCCCCGGCCGGCCGCCCCCCGCGGCCCCGTCCCGCGGCGCGAGCCGTCCGCCTTCGTCCTGCACGGGTTGTCTTGTCTCTGGTGCCAGAGACCCTGTGGCCTCTGGTCTGCTCGCTGGCGTGTTCTGGAGCCAGGCCCCGGGCTCCGCAGTGCCCACCCTGTCCTGTGGCCCGGGGGCCCCGTCCCAGGCTGGGGGTCCTGGAGGAAGGCATGGGGAGTCCTCAGCTCGCCGCCGCCGCAGCACCCCCCCCCGCCAGGGCCCTGGCCAGCCCGAGAGGGGCTGCTGGACACACGTCCCTGCAGACACCCACAGGCCCCGAGCCTCCGCAGACCCGGGAGCAGCCGGCAGCCGGGGAGGAGGTAGAAGTGTGGCCTGGTCCTCCTGGAGACCTCTGAGCCGCCTTCCCGTGTTAGCTCAGAGTTTTATGACGTGCGCCCCCCGCGGTGTGATGCAATATTCTCTGATAAAAGAGGTTTTTAAACAGCTGAAAATGCTGATAATTTTTTTATTTATAAAATAATTTTATCTATAAAATATTTTTATTTTAGGGGTGCCTGGGTGGCTTAGTCGGTTAAGCGTCCGACTTTCGCTTAGGTCATGATCTCGCGGTTTGTGGGTTCGAGCCCCGCGTCAGGCTCTGTGCTGACTGCAGCTCAGAGCCTGGAGCCTGTTTCAGTCTGTGACTCCCTCTCTCTCTGACCCTCCCCTGCTCACGCTGTCTCTCTCTCTCTCCTAGAAATAAAAAAAAAAATTAAAAAATAATTTATTTTAGCTGTTTGGGTTTTTTTAATGATTATTTATTTTTAAGAGAGACAGAGCATGAGCATGAGCAGGGGAGGGGCAGAGAGAGAGGGAAACACAGAATTGGAAGCAGCTCCAGACCCTGAGCTGTCAGCACAGAGCCCGACGTGGGGCTTGAACCCACGAACCGTGAGATCATGACCTGAGCGAAGCTGGACACTCAACTGACTGAACCAGTTGGGTGCCCCAATTTTAGCTGTTTTTTTAATTTTATTTATTTATTTTTAAATATTTTTATTTATTTCTAGGAGAGAGAGAGAGACAGCGTGAGCAGGAGAGGGTCAGAGAGAGGGAATCACAGACTGAAACAGGCTCCAGGCTCCGAGCTGGCAGTCAGCACAGAGCCCGACGCGGGGCTCGAACCCACGAACCGCAAGATCATGACCTAAGCGAAAGTCGGACGCTTAACCGACTGAGCCCCCCGGTGCCCCATTAGCTGTTTTTTTAAACAGTGGAAAATGTTAATAATTATGAAGCTGTGTGATGGGAACATGACAATCCATTATACTGTTCTTTTTTTTAATGTTTATTTGCTTGTTTTTTGAGGGGGAGAGAGAGAGAGAGAGAGAGAGTGTGTGTGTGTGTGTGTGTGTGTGTGTGTGTGAGTGAGCTGGGAAGGGGCAGAGAGAGAGGGAGAGAGAGAATCCCAAGCAGGCTCGGTGCTGTCAGAGCAGAGCCAACATGGGGCTTCAACCCACGAACACGGAGAGCATGACCTGGGCCAAAACCAAGTCAGACACTTAACTGACTGAGCCCCCTGGCGCCCCACTATTCTTTCCTTTTATGTTTGAAAATGTTGATAACAGGGGCGCCTGGGGGCTCAGTCAGTTAAGCGTCCGACTTCAACTCAGGTCGTGATCAAACGGTGCATGGGTTCGAGCCCCGCGTCGGGCTCTGTGCTGACAGCTCAGAGCCTGGAGCCTGCTTCCCTGTGTCTCCCTCTCTCTCTGACCCTCCCCTGCTCACGCTGTCTCTCTCTCTCTCAGAAATAAATAAAACGTTAAAAAAAATTTTCTTAAATAAAAAAGTTTAAAAAAAAAACGTTGACAAGAAAACGGCTTGTTGAGATTGTACGATATGAACACTCGGTGGTGGTTAATGAGGCGGCTCCGGCACCGCCTGCCTTGCTGACGTCACACCTCCAAATGTAGTTATATTTCAGAGTCACGGGCGTGGCCGTGGACGTGCCCGTGTGGGTGCCGCAGCCCCACGTGGACTTGAAGATCTGCATGTACGACCGGCTGTATCAGGACTCCATCCTCGTCCACACACGGTGAGGCCGCGGGCAGCTGAGCACCTCAGACGGGGGCCGTCCTGTGTGGCCAGAGGGCGGGTCATCGCGCGAGGGGCAGGGGCCCAGAGAACGACACAGGCACAGACGGCGTCAGACGGGAGCCGGAGGCCGGGCCGCGGACGGGGCTGCGGTGCCGCTAGACCCTGGGAAGGGCCAGGAAGGGGCTCCTCCCTGGGGCCTCGGGAGGGACCTTACCCGTGGGGCCCGTGTCTGCTTCTGACCTCCGAGCCCCAGGAGGCTAGGTCTGTGTTGTCCCGACCCCCTGGGTCCGCAGGGGGCTGCTCGTCACAGGGGGCGCTCAGCCCTCTGCACGCGTGTCCTTGGCCCCTCGTGGACACAGGAAAGCAGGGAGCCCCGAGGAAGGAGACGTGTTTTGCACAGGCATCCAGACCAGAGCAGTCAATTCTAAGAACTTTTTACTAAAGTGCAGCTTAGGTGGAGAAAAGTAGGCAAATGCCACGCTTAGCACTCAGTGCGCCTTGCTCCCCAGCCGGGCCTGGTGCCGGCACCTGCTGACGCCAGGCCCACCAGGCATAGCCCAGCCCTGCTTCCCGCGGCAGAACGGCCGTGGGTGGGAGCCCGGCAGACCGCCTCCGGGACCGTCCTGCGTGGGGGACTTGGCTGCCTCAGCCCCAGGACCACAGACGTCAGGGGCCTCGGGAGGGGCTCCGGTGCATTGGCTTGGGAACCAAGGGCTGGCCAGCCTCTGCCAGTCAGTTTATCTCAGGGTGCAAGCTGCAGCCACTGTCTGGGGTGGGGGGGCAGGGGAAGAGGAGGGGGGCAGCAGCGGCCTGCGGGGTAAAGGAAGACCCCAGCTGTGCGTGCAGGGCGTGTGCGTGTGACCGAGCTGGCCGGTCACTTGGTTTGCCGGAGCCTCACAGGGAGGCAGAGGTGTGGGGGGAGCCTCGTGGTGGAAAGCGGGAAGGTTCCAGATGAGCGCAGATCAGGGCTGGGGCTCCCGGAGGCAGGAGCCAGAAGCAGGCGCCCCACGTGAGTGTTGGGGGGCTCACATGGCTTCCCCCGGCTGCTCCGGAGTTGAGGGCCGGGAAGAAACCTGGGGACGCTGTCCTGCGGCCTGTGGGGCCTCGCCTCTCCCAGAACCTTGGCCTGGGCAGGAGGAGGGCAGAGCCCCGGGGTCCCACCCCGCCCCCACCCCCCTCCAGGTCCTCGCACCGGGTGCCCGCCCGGCGCAGGTCTTCCCGGGGGACACTCAGCTTCTAAGAACTAACACTCGCGGGCCGCGCTTCCCGCGTACGAAGTCCTCACCCGGAGACCCGCCGCTCAGCCCCACTCGCCCTCCGCCTTGAGCGGCAGGCCCCGCGCACAGCGGCGCCGCCTGGCGCCCCTCCGTGTCCTGCAGGTCGAAAGCGGCCCTGCGGCTGAAGTTTGAAGTGTGCAGGGAGCTGAGGGGTCACATGGACCTCCTGCCGGAGACCGGCTACATCCAGGCCCGCTCCGCCTGCACCGTGCAGCTCAAGTTCCTGCCGCGGTGAGACGCCGGGCTCCCAGATCCCTGCTCTTCCTGCTTCTGTGTGACCCGAAGCCCCATGCCCAGGGCAGCTCCAAACGTCAAGAAGAAAAGCACTTTGGAGCCCACCTCTCTTTCAGACACTCCCTCCCAGAAGACGCAGGGAAGTATTTCGACAAGGAAAGCAGAGTCCTGGAGGCCCCGATGACCATCCGGGTGGCGGACCAGGTCAGCATGAGGCACTTCCCAGGGACGCCGGGCGCCCTTGGGGACCTGAGCGCCTCCCCCAAAGGCAGGGCCCTGGCGGGTCCCGATGGCCTGACCGGCAGATCTGTCTCCCACCCCAGCCGCCCCTGCACCATGGAGACGAGGAAGAGAGAGACCCCTGAGGGCTGCGCAGGGCCGGGGGGTGCCCAGGGGCACACACCGAGCTCACTCACTCACAACGTGCGCCCGTGTGCGCACACGTACGTGCGCCCATTCCCTCTCGCCCCCCCGCCCCCCCGAGGCTCCCCCCCTTCTTTGGCACCTGCTCTCGTGTCCTCCCAAGTCAGGGGCGACAGGAAGTGGCCTCTTACAAAGAGTCTCGTGTCTGAGAAAGGGCACATGGGCGGCCGCCAGGTGGACGACTCGCTGTGCCTTCCCGGTCGCTGGAGACACTGGCAGAGGCAGACTGCGAGTGACCAGTGTGCACTCGCCCTTTGCACTTCAGATCAAGCCGGTGGGGTTCACGGTGCACGCAGTGGTCACCACCTCGGACCTGGAGCTCAGCCCCTCGGCAGTGGACTTCGGCTACTGCACCATCCACGAGGCCGTCAGGACCCAAGTCAGCCTCCGCAACCTCTCCCTCCTGCCCCAGGCCTTCGGGTTCGTCGGGCTCCCCAAGGTGCCTCGCGCGGCCAGGGAGCGGCACGGGGTGTGGGCACAGCGTCGGGAAGCTCTGGCGACAGGCCAGGGCAGCCGCCACCCCAGGGTCCGGGCACCCGGCTCCGGGTGGCCTCACCCCTCCCCGGGCCCCACGCCTGCCCCACGTGTCTTGGTCTGGGGTCTTCCCTGCCTGCGCCCCGTCATCCCCGCTGCCCGCAGCACCGCCTCGCCTCGCCGCTCTCTGCCCTGCCAGGACCCCAGACCCCCCCCCGCCCTCCCAGAACTCCTGCCTGCCTGGCGCTGCAGGGCAGCGAGGACGCGGCCCAGACCCAACCCCCCCAACCGCCGCCACTTACGTGCACGCACACACACGTATGCACGCACACGCATCACACCCACAGGGTGCGCTCACGTACACGCACACACATCCTATGCACACAGACATGCTCACATATACACGTGACCACACGTGTGCTCACAGACACTCACAGGTGTGCTGCACGCACGCACACACAAACACACTCACATACACCCACGTGCTGCCCTACAGTCGCTCATCCACACACAAACACGCTTACACGCGCCCAGACAGACACATCCTCTCGGACACTCTTACACACTCAAGCACACACCCATGCGCTCACACCCCCGCCACACGTGTCCACGCAACCCCTGCAATGGGCCCCCGATCACTGTGTTTCCACTTTGGCGTCAGCGGTTTTCCGTTTGCCAGTTTGTGGACATCCAGCCCAACGACGGCTTTGGCACGATCCTGCCGCTAGAAACGCTACAGCTGCATGTGACCTTCCAGCCCACCCGGGCCAAGGAGTACAGCTTCGAGCTCGTCTGCAAGTCGGAGATCGACCGGTGAGGCCGGCAGGCGAGGGGCGCGGAGGGCCCGGCCCGTGGCTCAGCTGGCTCCGGCCGCAGGCGCTGGCGGCCCAGGTGACCGGCCCAGTTGGCTGGGCTGAGACACCCCTGGCGGCGGGGACCTGAGACCCAGGCTCCTGGGATCGGCAACCTTGCGTGCTGGGCCAGCTCGCCCCTGTGTGTGTGTGTGCGTGCCTGTGATTGTGTGAGTACTTGTGCGTGAGAGTACGAGCATGGGAGCGCACACGTGTGGACATGTGTGTATGTGTGAGTGCATCTGAACGTGCAAGTGTTAGTGTGTGTGTGGGCACGCGTGCGTGTGCGTTTGAGTGTGTGTGTGTGGTGTGTAGATGGCCTCCCTGCACTCAGGAGGACCTGGACATGAGCCCCACTCGTTCTCACACGCTGTGTGATGGGGACAGTCCCTGACAGATGGGACGGAGCAGGTGGGAGAGGGAGAGAAACCAAACAGGATGCAGAGGGGGTGGGCCGGGATGAGGGGCCGGGGAGGCCCAGGGTGGGGTCAGGGGCCTCTTCTGGCCCCAGGTGTGTGGCCATGGGCAGGAGCAGTGGCCTCCTGGGACCTGACAGGCTTGTGGGTGAGTAGGGGTGAGTCCATGGGTGGGAAGAGTTCGGGGGTGAAATGCAGGGTTAGAGCCCACGGAGAAAAGCAAGGGCGCTGACCGCCCACTGGCCACGTGCTCCGTCAGGGTCCTGGGAAAACCCACTGCCCCTCAGTCATAAGAATGGCAGCATCTAACAGTTTGGTGATGCTGCCCCTGACGGGCAGGCAGCTTCTGGTTCTTTCCTGGAAACAAAATGAAGGAGGGTCTAGGTGAGTCACCAAAGGGAGACTATTCAAAATACTGCCAGAGGACCTGCTGCATGTGATGTGGGCATGTAACAAGAGGTTCCAAGGGACGAGTGACTCGAGAGCAAAGCCCCCCCGGCCCGCGCCCCCCGCCCCTGCCCCAGGCACGCCCGGATGCTGGGATCAGCTAGGGGCAGCAGCACCGTCCACAGTCCCGAAATGACGGCAAGAAAACCACACTTTGTGTGTGTAACGAGTCCTGTGCTTCATGCATGTGTTTTCTCAATTAATCATATACTAACAATAACCTCAGTATCTCTCCACCCACAATGATTTGTTTTAACATTGTCACGCGACATAAAAAATATATATTTCAGCATTTCAACATATGGGTAACATTGTCAAAGACCAGTATGGCTGGGGAAGCAACGTCAGCCTTTAAGGCATTAAAATATGTGTAATGAGGATGAAATCGGACAAGAAGAGAACAGTAGAAATCAGGGCTTGAAGAGGGGAAACATTCCACCAGTTAAAGTAACAAATATCTGTTCTTTTTTTTTTTCTTGATACATTATTTTGTTCAAATACCAGTCTGATCACACATGGTCCAAGAAAACCAGGAACACACCCACCCACACCATGGAGGTGTGTGGACGGTCCTGTCCAGGCTCTAGAAAGCCACAGGGGTCTCAGTGGGGGTGGGAGGGACAGGGCACCCTGGCATAGTGCCAAAATGGAGCCGGGGAGGCTCCCAGGAGGGCACGGCCCTCGCCAGCACCGGGCCGCCTCTGCCGGGCTGTGGACAAACGGGGCGCAGCGCGGGATGGAAAGCCCGTCCCGCGGCTGTTCTCTTTCTTTCACAGGCAATGGCAGAAATGGATTCACTCGGGTTTATAGATCCCTGTGCTCATGTTAAAGACTAAGTTATCAGTTTTATTAATTTTTAATGTTTGTTCATTTTTGAGACAGAGAGCACAAGCAGCGGAGGGGCAGAGAGAGAGGGAGACACAGAATCCTAAGCGGCTCCAGGCGCAGAGCCGTCAGCACAGAGCTCGTCCAAACTCACGAACTGTGAGATCATGACCTGAGCCACCCAGGCACCCCTATCAATTGTATTTCTTAAGTGTCAATGAGTGTTTAACAAAAATGAGCCAGAAATTCCCTCCTCAACAAATCGGAGTGAAATGTTTATCTGTCTTTTGTAAATGTGCGCAGGGGTCTGTGGTATTTTCAAAAGATCGTAAAATTCCTTAATGAGATAGTGAGCAGAACCTTAGGACAGCTGCGGGCCACCATCTCCATTGGAGGCCACCTCCCACAGCACACGGGGTCCCCAGGGCTGGCACCCCCTCTGAGCCGCCCGCACCTGCCCTTCCAGGTGCTTCAAGCTAGCATGCCGAGCCGTGGGTGTCTGCCCGCCCTTGGAGCTGTCCCACTACCAGGTCAAGTTTGCAGCCACTTCCCTGTACGACACGTCTGTGGCCACCCTGTACGTCATCAACTCTCATGTGAGCATGAACTCGCTGACTCACTCCGTGCCCCGAATCGGTTCCGAGGACGCCTCTCCTGTGGGGCCCACCAGCTTCGAGTTCCTGCCGCCCCCAGACTCACCCATCACCATCTCGCCCTTGGTGGGGACCGTGCTGCCAGGAAAGGCAGGTGTGGGCCCCCCTGGTGAGCCGGGCGGTGATGGGGGAGGCCCAGCCCAGCCCGAGCCCGAGCCCGAGCCCGAGCCCCAGGGGCAGGGGCACCCACGGGCGGCGGACCCCCTCCCCTGAGAAAGGGCTCCGCTGCCAGAGCGCGGGGCCCGGAGGCAGCGCCCCCTCTCAGCCAGTCCCAGGGCCACCCCCGCCGCCTGGAGCTGGAGCGCAGGGCCCCAGGGAGGAGGGGCACGTGAAGGTGCTGGGACGCCTGCACACCAGCAGCTTTCGGTCAGTGCGGTTATTCAAACCGCATTTCTTTAAATTTAGCCAATACTGCGGAAGTACGGGTCCCCAGAAGGGGTGTTGCAGGGGCCTCTGCGCTCCCTCCCTCTTCCCACCCCACCCATGCCACCTCCGCTGCCTCCGGGTGTGAGCACCTCTGCCCCTGAGCGCGGGGACCCCTGGGATGAGCCTCTGTGGGGCCCGGGCCGCCCCGCCGGCCGCAGGGACCGGTTAGGGTGGAGAACTGAGCCGGCTCCTCTCTCTCCCGGGCTCGAGCGCTGTGGGCGGGGCCTCCCGTGGGCGGGGCCTCCCGTGGGCGGGGCCTCCCGTGGGCGGGGCCTCCTCCGGGCCCGCCCACCCCGCATGGGAAGAGTGGCCTGGACCCGGCGCTGGGGCCTGGGGAGCTCGGGGCGCGCCTCCCTGGAAAGGCCCTCAGGGAGCTGAGACCCCACGGCAGCGCTGGAGGTGTCCGGCCAGGAGTGTCAGAGAGCGCGACCGGGGGCACCCAGGGGCGGGGCACCCAGGGGAGGGCAGGGCGTCAGCTCCGCCCTCTGGGCTCCTCTCTGCAGAGATGCCTGGTCCAGGTGGCCTTCCGGCCGGTGCTCCCGGCCAAGCTGATCCTCCAGGAAGCCTTCCAGATGCTGACCAAAGAAACGGAGGTCAAATCGGTGCGTGGGGACGCGGAGAGGGTGGGTGTGGGGGTACGGGCTGGGTGGCTGAGGCTTCCTGCACAAAGGCTTTCAGACAACCGCCGCCGCCGCCGGAGGCTCCCAGGGCCCGGGTCAGCCTGCGGGGAGCACTGCCGGGCTTTCCGGAGCGTGTGCGCGCGAGCCTGCCTCAGCAGCTTCAAACTCCCTTGGCCAGGCCTCTTCTCCCCCAGGCAGGCTGGGTCCCCAGAGGGCCGTCCCGGGAGGGTGAGCCATGGCAGGACACGCTGACGGCCAGGTGCGGCTCTAACAGAAGGAGAGCAGATAAAACAGCAAAGGGGCCCCTGAACCCCCGCAGGTCTGGCTTCTTACAACCGTGAAAACAGCCTCACAAATGCAAATTTGAGGGGCGCCTGGGGGCTCAGTCAGTTAAGCGTAAGCGGCCAACTACGCTCAGGTCGTGATCTCAGGGTTCACGAGTTCGAGCCCCACATCGGGCTCTGCGCTGACAGCCCCCACCTGCTTTGGATCCTGCGCCCACCCCACCCCCGCACCTCCCCCACTCCCTCAGGCGCTCTCTCTCAAATAAATAAACACAAAAAACAAATGTGAACTTGAAAGCATCAGCCCAGGGATAAATCCAGCCAAGGGCCAGGCCCCGCTGCCCCAGCCAGCCCCAGAGAGGCAGTGGGGAGAGGGGGATCCCACGGACCCACACAGGGCTGTGCAGTCACGACCTAGAGCGATGCCCACCCACTGCTCCCCTGGGGACGCAGAGGGACACAAAGCACACTTGTCCGGTGTCTCATGACATCTCGAGCTGTTCCAGCACACGCGGGGCAGAGGCCCTTGCCTTCCCGCAGGAAGCCGAGGCACCTGCAGTCAGTCTTCCTGACGGAGCCCCTTCTCCTCCAAGCCCACGCCCCTCGGCTTCCTGCAGGGGTCAGTCCGCCTGAGGCCACGGCTCCTCCTCGTGGCCCCTGCTGGGCTGAGCAGGGCTGGCCTCGTCCCCGCAGTCCCACAAGGACGCAGTCACCCAGAGGAAGGACCTAACGAGACAGTCCATCTCCACGCTGCGGCTGCAGAGCCGGGACCACCCGCCCCGGGCCTCCACCACCCAGGATGCCGAGCTGCAGAAGCTGGACCTCAAGCCCAGGTAGGCCCCAGAGAAGGCCACACCTCCCTCTGGGCCCATCTGATGAGACCCCCCCCACCCCGTGGTGACTTCCCCACAGAGCACCTGGAGCAGAGCTGTTTTGAGCCATGTGACCACAAGTCCAGGGCTGTGCCGGCTCCGGACACAGCTGAATCCAGGCACCGGCTCGAGGCCCCTGGAGCTCTGGCTTCCTAGGCATCTGCCCGCCCCCTTCCCGTGGGCCTGGCACCCCTGTGCACATCCTCACACCGCTGGCTGGGGGTCACCCTGCTGTCCCCGGTTCCTGGACTCCCAGCTCAGCAACCCCAGCCTCCCCAGGTGTCAAGTGAGGCCCGGAGAGCTCTGATGGGCTTGAGTCGCTTGCCGCCCTGGACCCTTGCCTGAGGCCCCAGGAACACGGCCCTCTGGTTAGGTGCCTAATCAGGACCCTGGGGGAGGGGCAGGGCCCCCCAGGGAGCGGGGAAGGGTGGGAAGGCCAGCTGGTCACGCAGACCTGGGACAGCCACAGCCCGGCAGAGCCCCAGGCAGCCGCCCCGACCCCTGTGGCCCGGGGCCCTGGAGAGAGGCGCAGGCCCCCGGGGCTTCGGGGGCCGTGTGGGTGCGGGGGCACGGGTGCACACCGTTGCTCACTCCAGGCCCGACGAGTGCCAGGCCGCCCGGGCCGCCCTGGCCAGGTCCTTCCCGGGGAGCTTCAGCAAGTTCGTGGTGCCCTGTGTTGTTGCAAGTGGTGACGCTGCGGACAGGAAGGGGACGCAGCCCCTGAGCTTCAGGTGCAGTGCTCTGGCGGGGCAGCGGTGGCTTCCAGAAAGTCGCCGTCCCTGCTGGGCCATGAACCAGTTCTGGGGGCCTGGAGGGAAGGGTGCAGGGGCTGGAGAGGGCAGGCAAGGCGGGGTGGGGAGCGCGGTGCCACCAGCAGCCCTGCCTGTCCCCAGCCCCCACAATACCCTGTACCTGGAGCTGTGGTGTCCCGCGGTGGCCCCGTCCCTCGTCGTGGCCTCCAACAAGGGCAAAACCGTCTTCAACTTCGGCGACATCGCTGTAGGTGAGCCCCAGCTGAGCCCAGCTCCCCCCGGGACAGCCGCACCCCAGGGACCCAGGCCTGGGTTCCCACGCCCTCCCCTGGGCCTAGGGCTGGAAGCTAACCCCACCCTCCCGTTTCAGGGCACTGTGGCATAAAGAAGGTCTCCATCCAGAACATCTCCCCCGAGGACCTTGCCGTATCCTTGTGCTCGCCCAGCCCACGCAACTCCCCGGGGGCGGGAAGGGAGCAGCTGGGGGGGCGCGGCCCTGCTCTGCCACCTCTCCTTGACACCAGGCCCGCAGGTGGAGTTCTCTGTGCTGAACCCCAATGGCTCCTTCATCCTGCTGAACCCCATCAGCAAGCTCCTGGCGGGCGAGACCCAGGTCCTGACCCTGTCCTTCTCCCCCCGGGAGAGCGTCAAGGTGAGTCTGCAGCCCGTGCGCTGGGCCCCCCCCGACTCTGGCCGGCAGGCAGGAGGAGGCTGGGGAGCTCAGAGCACTCAGCTGCGGCCTGCCCTGGCCCAGGGGCTCCCAGACAGAGCGCCGGCCCGTGCCTCTGACACACGCCGGCTCCGTGCTAATGGCCGTGGTCTCCGCAGGCCCAAGAAACACTGGACGTCATCACCAAGAGAGGCACACTCTCTCTGACCCTCATGGGCACCGGCGTGGCATCCATGGTCACGTGCTCCATTGAAGGGGACGTTCTCGACATGGGTTATGTGATTGCCAGAGAGTCTGTGTCCTCTAACTTCAAGGTGAAGCGCATCACAGGGCACCTGGTGCCTCCCTGGTCTCCTAGGAGGGGGCTCCACCCTGGGAGGGGTCAGACCCGCCCGGGGAGGGGAGCTAGTAGAGCTGCAGGGCACTCCCCCCATGCCGCCGCCATCCAGCCCCACGGCCAGCAGCTGCCACCTCCACTGCCCAGGCCAGCAGGGGGGAGGCCGAGTGACCCTCCCTCCACCCCTCACCTGCTCTGCCTCTTAGTGCGCCCTGTCTTCCTGCCTCAGGGCCTTTGCAGGAGCCATCCCATCTGGGATGGGGAGCTCAGCTCGGGCGCGGCTGTGGGCTGTGGGGGTGGGGTTACAGACTGTCCTGGCCAGGCCACTGCCCTGTGGTCTCCCACCCCCTGCGAGAGGGCAGGCTGGCTCCCCAGGTTTTTCCAACGTCTGAGGGACTCACCAGCCTTGGCATCAAGCAGCTGACAAGACACCCGCCTCGTCCCCGGGCTTAGGCGGGGACCGGGATACCCGGAAGTGAAGAGGCGGGGGCGCTCTCAGAGAGCGGGGGCAGAGGAGCCAGCCGTGGAGCCCGGGGCGCACCCCCCCCCGGGGTTCCGTCCCCGAGACACGTGGATGGGGCCGGGAGGGCCAGGCCGGAAGCGGGTAACGTGAGGCTGAACGGGATGAACCAACAGCCCAGCCTCGAGCCGGGAGCGAGGCGGCAGGAGGGCGGCTGGGCGGGACCCCCAGCGAGGGCGCGCTGAGGGCCCCGGGGCAGGGGCGCGCGCATGCGCGTCGGCGGCCGGCGCTCAGGGCCCCTGTGCTCGCAGCTGCAGAACCGCTCGGTGCTGCCGGTCAGGTTCTCCCTGCAGCTGGACAGCCTCTGCCGCCCCGGGAGCAGAAGCCAGCAGCCGCTGCCGCAGTTCCTCGCCTTTCCCGCGCGGAGAACTGAAGTCGTGGGTGAGCTGCGGGGGCGGCCGCCGCTGGGGGGCAGGTGGGGGCGGGGCGGGGAGCACGGCCGGGGGGCAGGTGGGGGGCGGGGCGAGGGCACGGCCGGGAGCAGGTGGGGGCGGGGGGGCAGGTGGGGCGGGGGGGCCGGGGGGCGGAGCGCGGGGGTGGGGGAGGGGTGCACGGCCGGGGGGGTGCACCGCCGTGGGGGGCGGGGGCGGTGGGCAGAGGGTCGAACCGGGGAGGAGCGCTGCCGCGGACCAGGGGACCCGCCTCGCTGCCCACCTGCCCTCAGGCACGCGGAACCACAACGGCCAGAGCGTGTTCAGCGTGGTCCCGGTCGAGGGCATCATAGATCCGGGCAAGACGCAGGACTTCACGGTGACCTTCAGCCCGGACCACGAGAGCCGGTACTTCTCCGACAGGCTGCAGGTGGTGCTCTTCGGAAAGGTGCGGCTCCAGCAGCCTAGCCTCGACCCCTCTTCCCGAGTGTCCGGGACCCCTCTGGCCTTCCTGGGCTGCCCTCCTTTGGAGGCGCTGGCCCGTGCCTGGGGGCTCCGGGCCGGGCAGGGTTCATCAGGTGGAGAGCCCAGTGTCCCGGCTCCCACGGGCCCCCACCCTCTTGGAGCCCCGGTCACAGGTGCTCGGAGTGACGCTGCTGTGGTCCTTGTCCCCAGAAAATCTCCCACCAGATTCTTCTGAAGGGCGCGGCCCGTGAACACATGATGTTCGTGGAGGGCGGAGACCCCCTGGACGTGCCTGTGGAGTCCCTGACTGTGATCCCCGCCTGCGACTCCGAGCGCAGAGAAGGTGAGGGGTGGGAGCCCCTCCGGTTGGGACAGCAGGAGGAGCTGCCCGCCTGCACCCTTCACCCTAGGAAGCCTGAAGGGTGGGGTGGGCATTCTTGGCCCATCCCCCGGAGAGTGCTTTCCTGAGGACCAGCTAGCCCCAGGCAGCTCCCTCACCCCCTGGGTGGCACCCCCCACACCGCCCCCCAGCCAGGTCCACTCTCTGCAGAAGCCGAGGAGCTGAAGCCCATCCTGGTGACCCTGAACTATATCCAACTGGACACGGACGTGCCAGCCCCTCCTGCCACCCGGGAGCTGCAGGTGGGCTGCATCCGGACCACCCAGCTGTCCCCAAAGAAGGTGACCAAGCACTGCCAGGCCCACCCAGCCCCTCTGCCGCACTGCCCGCCTGGGCAGCCTGGGCCCCTCCTGGCCTTGCCCCTTGGGAGATGCGGGTGGGCAGCCTGCTGGGCAGGGCAGCGAGGGCGGGTGGAGTCGGGCAGCCTTGACCCCAGTCACGCGGCCTTCTGGGAGCTGTGCCCCGCCTGCAACTCCAGTGCCCCGCAGACCGTCGAGTTCAGCCTGGACAGCGCGACGTCTCTGCAGCACAAGGGCTTCACCATCGAGCCCTGCAGAGGCTTCGTGGAGCGCGGCCAGACCAAGACCATCAGCATCGCTTGGCTGCCGCCTGCTGATTTTGATGTAGGTGCCACAGACTCTGGCCAGGGCACGCTGGGCAGGATGATGCCCCTGCCCCACCCAGGTTGGGGGCTGCCTGGCGGGCCCTGGGCAGGTGAGTTGGGCAGTCGGCTGACGGTGCCCTTGCTTCCTCCCCGCCCATTCCAGATGGATCATCCACTGATGGTGTCAGCCCTGCTGCAGCTCAAGGGCGATGTGAAGGAGACTTACAAGGTCTTTTTTGTAGCCCAGGTGGTGACCAGCCCCTGAGGCCACAGGAGTCTCTCCAGAGAGACCCCGCAAACTTCCTGCTCCCTTGAAGCCTTGCTGTAGTGTGTAAACCAGTGCAAGCCACCCACAGGCCTGGGACCTGGGCATCCCCTGCTGGGCAAGCTCATATGTGCAGCCCTCTGCATGGCCCTGTGGCCAGGGCACCCCAGCCCTGCGGGCATGGCCACTTCCTGCTGTCCTGGACCCAGCAAGTCCAGAGGCCGAGAGCACCCCCTCCCTGGCCCCACTGAGAACCAGCAATAAGGCCAGCCCTACCCACAACATGCTCTTACCCTGAGCCCCTCGGAGCCCCCCGCCCCACCTGTATCCGCCTGCCCAGCCGGTAGAAGCCCTGGTGGGGGAAGAGCGAGCTGCCCCCACAAGTCTGCCAATAAACCTCTGAGCTGCTTCGTACAGGCCTATGGTATGGGATGCACACCGAAGGGGAAGCGGGGCCAGAGCCCTGGAGAGCAGCCCGGTGCCTCCTACCCCCCCCCACGCCTGCCCCCACCATGCACGGTGAACTCTGCCCCTCTGGAGGGTGGGTGCCTGGAGCACGGGGCAGACACTTGCAGGGCAGGGTGCGAGGGGTGCGGGGCTGGAGTTGGGACAGCCCATATAGGCTTCTCTGTCCCTCGCATTTAGGATCCCTAGTGACCCTGAGCAAGGAGGAACCAGATGGGGGGCTCATGCTCATGTGTCCCCTCAGAGCCGAGCCGGGGTCCGGGGTGAGGCCCAGAGCGTGAGTTTGGTTTTCCATTTTTCTGGACCGAGTCCAGGCTCAGGCTTCTGGGCTCCAACAGGTCTTTCAGGGTAGAAGCCCCCACGGGCCATACAGTGCTCCTTGGAGCTCGGAATGTACCCGTGCGCCAGCCCCTGCCTTCTGGAGAGTGCTGGTTGGACAGTGACCTCACACAGCACATCCAGCCTGGGCCCCTGTGCACAGCATGCCCAGCCCACCAGCGCGAGGCCCACAGCTGCCACCGGGAGAGCAGCAACGAAGGGTGTGCGGCATCTGGGGACTGTCCTGGGCACAGGCTTCGGGACACTAGCCTGGAGCCACCCGCCCAAACCCAGTTCCTCGGTGCACTTTGTGCCCGGAAGCCCAGCATCTCCCTGGCTTCAGGCCAGGGACGGTGACCCTAAAGCAGTGTTTTGCAGGACCTCTGTCTGTGCCCTCACTGGCACTGACCAGCCATAGCCCAAGCCGCTTTCTCACCAGGTAAGAGGAGAAGGCAGGGTCCAGCAGCCCAAGCCAAATCCAGGCCCCAGGAGGGGCTGCTCCCTGCAGGCCACGGCCCCTGCGTCGTCCTCTCGCTGGTGGGCAGGACGGGGAAGCCACTGTCTTGTAAATCCTGGCCGAGCTCCCCTGCTAACAGGCCGATACTCGCTGGCCAAGGCCCTGTCTGAACTCCTGTGCACTGGCTGGATCTGTCCATCCTCCTCCCTCCCGTCCTGAGCTGGGCCTCCCAAGGCAGTGAAGGCGACGAGGACGAGGAGGAAAGATGGCCGAGAGCCAAACTTAGCCAGCCTGTCTGGAGCGAGGTGGGCAGGAGGGGCCCTTGGAGGTGCACGGAGGTATGGCACATCCTGGAGGTGTGGGACAGCTTCTGGGCAAGCCTGGGTCAAGATCAAGCAGGATCAAGGGGCCCAGCAAGTCCAGGCGGGAGAGCCACGCCCCGGAAGCCTTTCCAATGGGGGAGATCCATGTAGAATATGTCTTGAGTGCAATTAAGAAAGACAGGTCAGTGAGGCGCCTGGGTGGCTCAGTTGGTGAAGCGTCCGACTTCGGCTCAGGTCATGATCTCACGGTTCGTGGGTTCGAGCCCCGCGTTGGGCTCTGTGCTGACAGCCAGCTCGGAGCCTGGAGCCTGTTTCAGATTCTCTGTCTTGCTCTCTCTCTCTCTCTGACTCTCCTCCATTTATGCTGTCTCTCTCTCAAAAATAAATAAAAAAAAAGAAAAAGAAAGACAGGTCGGGGGGCGCCTGGGTGGCTTGGTCGGTTAAGCGTCCGACTTTCGCTCAGGTCATGATCTCGCGGTTCGTGGGTTCGAGCCCCGCGTCGGGCTCTGTGCTGACTGCCAGCTAAGAGTCTGGAGCCTGTTTCAGTCTGTGACTCCCTCTGGCCTCCTGCTCACGCTGTCTCTCTCTCTCTTAAAAATAAATAAAACATTAAAAAAAAAAAAAAAAGAAAGAAAAAGACAGTCAGAGCGCACAGAGCTCAGTCAGTGAAGCGTCTGACTTCAGCTCAGGTCATGATCTCATGGTTTGTGGGTTCAGGCCTCTTGTCGGGCTCTGTGCTGACTACCAGCTAAGAGTCTGGAGCCTGTTTCAGTCTGTGACTTTCTCTGACCCTCCCCCTGCTCGCTGTCTCTCTCTCTCTCTTAGAAATAAATAAAACATTAAAAAAAAAAAGAAAGACAGATCAGGGCGCCTGCGGGGCTCAGTCAGTGAAGCGTCTGACTTCAGCTCAGGTCATGATCTCACGGTTTGTGGGTTCGAGCCTCACGTCGGGCTCTGTGCTGACAGCTCAGAGCCTGGATCCTGTTTCAGATTCTGTGTCTCCCTTTCGCTCTCTGACCCTCCCCTGCTCACTGTGTCTCTTTCTCTCAGAAATTTAAAAAAAAAAAAAAAAAAAAAACATTAAAAAGAGGTCAAGGTGGAGGCTGGGGGAGGGGAGGAGGGGGAAGGGGGGGAGGGGAAAGTGGGCCTGGGTGGCTCAGTCGGTTGACTGAGCCGACTATGTTCAGTCTGACTATTGGGTTTGGGCTCAGGTCAAGATTTCACAATTCGTGGGATCAAACCCTGCATCAGGCTTTTTGCTGACAGCATAGAGCCTGCTTGGGATTCTCTTTCCCTCTCTGCCCCTCCCCTGCTCGCGCTCTCTAATAAGTAAGTAAGTAAGTAAATAAATAAATAAATTTATTTTTAAAAACAAAGAAAAAGAAAGACCAGGCAAAGGCAGCTGCCCCTCTCGCTCTCCCCGGACAAGGCAGTCACCCTGTGCCTGACGTCCTCCCTTAGCCTGACCACCCGACAGCACAGCAGAGGGCAGAGGAAACCCACCAGCGCACCTGGCCTGGTGAGAAAGAGGCGTGAAGTGCAAGAAACGGCCCCCAGTCTTTCCTGGCAGAGTGGACGGCAGGCATCCTGCGACCCCCGGGCCCAGACACCACGGAGGCCACATTCCCTAGGTTGAGCACGGCTCTCACGGCAAAGCGCGCCTGAAACGTGGTTTGCTCCTAGGGTGCCGCGTTCCAGGGCCAGGGTCAGATTCCCGTGGGCTCGGCCGGGGCAGCTCCAGGTAGTGAGCGCCCGAGGGTGCCACCCAAATAAATACCACTGAACAACAAGCGTGGGTCGCCCGAGTCCTGACTTGAAATCCTTCACCTTGAGCGCCGCGGGGCATGAGCGGGGCCACGTGTGTCCTGGCCGCCGTCCTCCGAGGCCACACCCTGCGCAGCCCCGGCCACAACAGGCTGGCCCGGTCCGCGCCGAGCCCGGCGGCAGGACAGGTCCGGCCGGGCCGGGGGCTCCGCACCGCGCGGAGGGCGCGAACCTCCGCTGCCCCTGGACGCGAGGCCGCGAGACGCGGCGGAGACACGCCTGGCGCGCGCGGCCGTGGGGCGGGGCCAGAGGTGGGCGTGGCCTCGAGAGGAGGCGTTCCTAGTGGGCGGGGCCGTAGGGCAGGGGCCCCGGAGTGTGGCCTGGGACCGGGCCCCGGGCTGGGCGGAGCCTGAGGGGGCGGGGCCCCCGAGAAGCGGCTCGGCGGCCGTGGGGCGGGGTTTGCGCGGGGCGGAGCCTCCATAAAGGGGCGCGGCGGGCGGGCCCAGGCTTCCTGTCGGTGCCGAGCATGGTAGTGGGGGCGCCGGCCGCCCTTGGGCTCCTCCTGCTGCCGCCGCTCCTGCCGCTGCCGCAGGTGGGTCGGCGGCGCCGGGCGTGGGCGCCGCGGGGCGGGTGTGCGCTCGCCGCGCCGCGGCCCGGGCTCACCCTTGTCCCCACAGGTGGCGCTGGGCTTCGGGGACAGCAGCTGCGACCCCTCGGACCTGTAAGTCAGGGGGGTGGGAGCCGGGGCCGGGCCCCGCCCTGTCGGGAGGCTCGGGCGGGGCAGTCAGCCCTGCTGGTGCCCCGCCTGCTCCAGGTGCCGCCGTCCCCGCAGGTGCCCGCCCCGGGCCCGCTGGAGCAGCCTGTGGCACGTGGGGTAAGTGGAGGCCTCGGCGCCGAGCCGGGTCCGACGGTTCTCCCCGGCCCAGGCCCACCAGGCCCCGCGCCCTCTTGGCTGAGTCGCCAGGGCCTCCTGCCCTCAGCACCAGGGCCGCCTCCCACGTGGGCCCTCCCCCTCTGGGCGCACAGGCCCTTGGCTGCGCTTCCTTTCGTAGCCTGCTTGCCCACTTCCCACCCCCTCCTTCCTCACCCCTGCAGGAGGTCCCCGTGAGCATGGTCATCGGTCTGGGCACAGGATTGTGCAGATGGCCTGGGACAGTGTGTCCTGGGAGTGAGCCCAAGGCATGTGTGGCCCTGGGGAGAGCCAGCCCGGGCTGGCTCCTCGGGCTCGGCTCCGGCCTGGCGCATCGTCCCTGTGCTGGAGAAGCGTCCTCTGGTCCTCTTGTGTCGTCTCATGGTCCTGCTGTGGGCAGCCGGGCCATCACTGCCCCTGGGGAGCAGCCGCACGGTGGCCAGGGGTCAGCCCAGTGGTGGGGTCTTGCTCCTGCCTGCGCAGGCTTATCTTCCTCGCTGTCCTGCTGCTGCTGCTGTGCGGGGTCGCCGCTAGTTGTGTCCGGTTCTGCTGCCTCCGGAAGCGGGCACACACCGAGCCACGCCTGCCGGCAACACCCCAGCCAAGCGGCCTGACGGTCAGCCCTACAGACAGCGACAGCACTGTGCACAGCACTGTGACTTGTGAGTGTCTGCGCTGTGCTTGTGAGGGGGAGGGGGGGGCCCAGTGAGAGCCAGACTCACCCCCACAAACCCACTCTGGTTCCCCGCAGCTTACAGCTCTGTGCAGTATCCGCTGAGCACGCGGCTGCCCCTGCCCTTTGGGGAGCTGGACCTCGACCCCATGACCCCTCCTGCCTACAGCCCGTATGCCCCTGAGCTGCCACCCTCCTACGAAGAGGCTGTCAAGATGGCCAAACCCAGGCAGCAAGAGCCGCCCCCCTCTTAGTGACCCAGTCCTCTCCCTGGGGCCTGAGGCCTAGAGACATGGGCAGGGCCCCCGGACGCCAGGCTCCAATGGCCAGCACCCCTGGCTGTAGCCCCGGCGCCCCTCAAAGGCAGAGGAAAGTCCTCTTGAACCTCCCGATGCTGCCAGCCACCCCGTGCTCAGAGGGACCCGGTGCAAGGGCACTTGCAGGCAGGGACCCCCCCCCAGCACAGCCCTACCATCCTTCCCCAGGGAAGGCCGGCCGCCCAGCACATTGCTGCAGCCCTGGCCGCGTTGCTGTGTGACGCCAGGCAGCCAAGCCGGCTGGCCCTGTGTTGGAGACACACACACACACACACACACACACACGTGCGTGCTTATGAAGGCTGCTGCATTCAGCCCTGACCCCACAGGCCTGGAGACACACACACACACACACACACACACAC